>CAWUFW010008094.1:600000-931154 GCA_963921515.1 Calotriton arnoldi | reverse complement strand
CCAAACATGACTTTCTTCCAGGAAGGCTATGGACACATTATAATGTTTCATATAAGCATACACTCTGCAATGTTTCTCTAACTGGGCCAGTCTTGTGACGTTCCACGTCATAAGTTTAAACATGTCACCCACCATATCCAGCCATTACCGGTTCAGTCCAGGGCCTGGCCCAAGAGGACACACCAAAATCCCACACCCCTCTATGTGCAACATGGGTGGGAACCAGAGCCAAAGAGCAGCATGCACCAATTCACCATAACAGCAAACAGTTAGTAACGCTATACCCTCCCAACTCCCCCCAACCCTTGGACAGCATTGACACATTGCCTAGTCCAACAACAGGCAGGTCGGGACAAAGCATCCACCCCCCCAGTCCCATGAATCAAAGAAAGAACGAGAACTTTTTGCTTCACTAGAGGCTAGGGATCAGAGGGGGGCACAAGGCAGAGGGACCCAAGCTCCTCCCCTATGTACACACCCATCTCCTCGTTCCCTCCCACTGTCATATTATACTGTTTAGAGAGCATAATCACAGTGAATCACAATTGCCCACCCCACCCATTACCTAGGAGCAATGCAAGCAACAATGGCCATCTTCTAGAAGCCCTCAGTCCAAGTGTCTCCGGGCCAAGTCCGCAGCTCAGCCAGGGGACCTCAGTAATTGCATATCTAGTCTTACACCCCATAGGCAGTTTTAGTACTCACTGTGAAGTAGACACAATTTAGGATATTCCAACGTCAATGCTGTCACTGCCAGTTCCAGGATCACTCCTCCTTCTCTGAAACGATTCCCTTGAGTCCGGCACAACGTCAGTGTCTAGGAGGGTGCCATCCCTGCAGATTACTATCCTTTTCGTCTCACACATGTCATCCAGACTGTTTGTTTGCCCACTACGGTTCTGTAGACGGGCCAAGTGTCTCTGTGTATGTGGCAGCGCCGCTCCTTTCCCCAGAGTTCCCAGGTGAGGTCCACCGGCGAGGGATACAACCAGTTGTTTGCCTCCTCTGGGGTGATAAAGAACAGCACCCTCCCCCAAAGCAGGACACGCAGCTTCGCCGGAAACATCAGGCTATATTTCAAGTTAAGGTCCCTCATACGCCTCTTGATGTCTAGGAAAGTTTTTCGTTAGTTTTGTCCCTTTTGTGTGTA
This sequence comes from Calotriton arnoldi, assembly GCA_963921515.1. Taxonomy (NCBI): domain Eukaryota; kingdom Metazoa; phylum Chordata; class Amphibia; order Caudata; family Salamandridae; genus Calotriton; species Calotriton arnoldi. Next base: position 930,004 of record CAWUFW010008094.1, on the reverse strand, counting down.
GTCTGGGAATATTGAAACAGGTTTCCATTCAAACTGCAGGGGGCCATGCACTCGGACGTACGGTAGAATAGTGTCACGGTACGTAAAATTATACAGCCATGTGATAAGGGCTCTGGGTGGAGCCCCAGGCTTCGGCGGGGGGGACCAGCACACAATGGGCCTGCTCAACCATTAAGAATTTTCCAGCCTTTGGGGAGTAGGGTATTAGCCATCCAGTCCTCTAAGAACAGTTCCACCGATTGCCCTACTGCCCTCTCTGTCTCTGGGAACACTATGAACCTTAAATTATTAATTCGGTACCGCCCCTCGCAATCCTCCAATCCGTTCATCTAGCCAGGCCATCAGTTTTTGCAGGGTTGACAAAGTGTCACGCAGAATACACACTTATTGCTGCAGGAACCCCACATTCTCCTCTGCCGTGGTTACCCAATCCGCCACCTTTTGCAAGTCCACACGCAACAGATTGACCTGGATTGCGCCCGAGTCTATCTTAGTAGCCAGATCATCCTGGAAGCCCTGCATCGCCGTTATCAAGTATGTAAGTGTCGGGGCAGATTCCGCTGGCCCTCCACCACGACCCTCCAGGTCTTTTGTCACTTCCTCTCTGGTATTGCCCTCAGATTGCATAGTGTGTGTGTAATTAACAATTTAATTAGTCTGGGCTGATTTGGCTGTTTTGTCCTTTCCCATGTTTGCGACTGACACAACCACAATCCCAATATTGGTTCACGTTCTCGCCGCGAATGGGCCCATTCCTTCTCAGGGGTCTCAAAGGGTCAGATTCTCTGCAGATCGCCCCCAGCCTGCGTTCAGTAATCCAGGCTTTCAGGGCCGCCACTTCTCCTGTATTCAGTCCAGGAGCCCAGGGACCGGCATTCCGCACAACATCAAGTAGGCCCGCCGGGGAAGAGCCGCAAACACGCTTTAATACCTGGCTCCTCTGTATGTCGCAGGCTCAATGCGTCCCCAAGCATTGTCCGCTGCTTTTTAGGGCCACCATAGGAGAAGGTGGAAGGGGCTAATCACCCTAGTTTATTTTGCCCAGCCGGGGCGCCAGTCATGCTTATGTCAGCCTCGCTATGCACCACTCACCAGGCCCCAGTGTTGATTAGGCCTGCCTGGGGGAGCAACAATTACGCTCTGCTGCCCAGGAGGGCCGCAGGGATGACGGGCCCCCAATATCGTCCGCTGGAGATCTAATCAACTGAAGGGGAAAGCGATGGGGACTCAAGCTTCCACGTGTTTTCAGCCAGGCGTGGCCTGCCAGTCACTTGCATACCGTTTGCTCTCAGTGCTGCTCACCAGACCCGCAGCATCTCCTACCACCATGCCAGTGCCCCGCTCCAATCACAAATGTCCTCAGGCCCGGTCCAGGCCCTCTCGCTCACCTGCCCAGCTGGGCCCGCGCCGCCTTCGCAGAGCGTCCAGGGATTGCAACGCTCACCTGCAGTCCCTCGTCCCTCATGGTCCGGCATTGCCAGGCAGTCCCGGAACAATCTTACTCCTGAGGGTACACTCAATGGCCCTCAGCGCCTCAAAATTAAGCCCCTCTGCTCCGTACTTGATTCCAGGTAGGTGGGGGCAGTCTCACCCTTAGATGGCACCGGATTAAATCATGATGATGTAACAGCTGTATTGTCTTTAGTGCGATAAGCCTCAACCCATTTACTAAAAGCACAGGCAACCACCAAAACATACTTCAAATTATTGCACCGGTCTAATTCAATATAGTCCATCTGAAGGACCTCAAAAGGGAAAGTGGGTGGTGCGAAATTACCCGGTGGTGTAGGGGTACCCTTTCCAGGATTGTGCATCATGCACACCATACAGTATTTCACTAAATGTGCAGCTGTTTTCGAAATGTTATCATTCTGCCATACAGGGTCTAACAACTTGCAAATACCCTTAGCACTAATTTGGGGCTGGGCCATGGGCCATTGTGACTACAGGAAGAACATATGCGTCTGGCAACATCCATCTCTGCTTCCCTGACTTATCAATCCAACATCCCTCATCATTCAATTGTGCTGTACTTTCTTGCCACATTGCTCATTCCTCTATTGTGGCCTCACTTTGTATTTCTTTCACATTCTCAAGTGTATCCTCAAACATGGTAACTTCAGGCACCCACCTAGCAGGACCTGCTACGAACATTCTTTTCATTTTAGTCCAGTCTGTTTCCTTAGCTGTCTGATCGGCAAAAGCATTTCCTCTACCTACATGATCAGTGACTTTCCGGTGGGCACTACACTTTACTATAGCCAATTTCTTAGGGAGTATCAAAGCAGACAAAAGCCTCAATATGAGGTGCCCATGCTGAATCTTGGTGCCATGCAAAGTAAGAAACCCTCTCTCAGCCCAGAGTCGCCCAAAGTTATGTGCGACTCCGAAGGCGTATTGGCTATCAGTATAAATATTGACAACCAATCCCTCACTCAATTTGCAAGCTCGTATTAAGGCAACAAGCTCAGCAGCTTGGGCCGATTGGTAAGGAACTCATGATGTCTCAACTACTTTACGCAGCGTAGTAATAGCATATGCAGCAGTTGTAGTGCTATCTGGTAATTTAAAACAAGAGCCATCGACATATAGTTCCGCTTGTGGGTCAGATAAGGAAACATCAGTAAAGTCTACCCGTTCTTTTGTCTCTTCTTCCGTTCGGAAGATACAATCATGTTTATCAATCTCATCACTCTCAGAAGGGAGGGGCAGTAACCTGGCTGAATTCAGAGTGGCACATCTTTTAATCATGATATGTTTGGCAAACAGTGTTAATTCATAGCCAGTCAGACGTGCACTGGTGAGGTGCTGTGTCTTTGTCTTTTTCAAAAGTGTATCCACAGCATGGGGTACCATAACTGTGAGGTCAGTATCAAGTACGAGTCCAGACGATTGTCTTATTGAGACGGCCACAGCCGCGACCGCTCTTAGACAGCTCAGGAGGGCTTGTGCGACAGGGTCAAGAACAGCAGAGAAATAAGCACACGGTCGTTGCTTATCTCCAAATGTTTGTGTTAAAACAGAAAGAGTGCAACCAGCCATCTCGTGGACAAACAATACAAACGACTTGTTATAATCAGGGGTGCGGAGTACTGGAGCCGAACAAAGCGCAGTTTTTAATTGCTCAAAAAACTGCTGACAGTCAGGCATCCAAGGCAGGGGCTCGTGCACATCTTTAGTGGTTAGTGCAAGTAAGGGTTTGATTAGTAAGGAGTAGTTAGGTATCCACTGCCGACAGTAGGAAGTGATACCTATGAAAGCGCGCACATCTTTCTGAGTCTGTGGGATGGGCATTTTAACAATGATACTGATACGCTCAGGGGTCAAACTCCTACCCTCCTTCGACAGTAGGTGACCTAAGTAGGTGACATCCTGTCGACAATACTGAAATTTAGAAAGAGAAACTTTATGTCCATGGTGAGCTAAATGTAGCAATAACTTGACTGTACTGTCTTTACAACCTTGTTCAGTATCAGAAGTGATAAGGAGGTCATCAACATACCTACCTGACGGGCCAAATAAAAACCTGCAGTTGCCACCTGTGCCTCTGACCAAAGTACGGTCCTGGCGTAACATCAGGCCTGAGGTGCTAACAGACCTGCTTGATAATAGTATGCCCACCTTGGCTGTAGATTCTAACTTGGTGGCCGAAAGCTACGAGAAATGGATCAGGTCTGCCATTAATCAATTAGCCCCAGAGAAAACTGTCATACAACATAGGAAAAAACCCACTGCCCCCTGGTATAACCTTGAGCTGAAAACAATCAAATCCACTTGCAGACGCCTTGAACGAGTATGGAGGATGGACTATAGCATGGCTGCCAAAATGAAGTATAACCTAGCTTTAAATGATTACACAGCAGCCATCATCAGTTCCAAGAAGAACTTTTACACTAGCAAAATAGAGGGAGCCAAAAATTCTACTAGAGAACTCTTCAAAACCGTCAATGCGCTTTCTGAACTCCAGCATAGCAATGCATTTGCCCCGGATCAAGCATTGTGTGATAAAATGGCTACCTTCTTTCAGTCAAAGGTTCAAGTATATTTCAGGAACTGGAATGCCCGAGCCCTGACACCCCCCCTCCTACCACATTTACAGAAGATATGACATCCAACACTTGCCACTTAACCAGCTTCTCCTCCTTGACAACCGACAGCGTAAATGACCTTTTACTGGCTATCAAGTCGGGATCTCTAACTGACCCTTGTCCACCGGACATCATTCATGGAGTCTCTAACAAAGGTAGCGTCCTACTTGCCCCCCTCTTGAACAATGTTATTAACACAGGTGTCTTCCCGACCTCCTGGAAGAAAGCCTGTATTCGTCCCATCTGAAAGAATCCCTCGCTCGACCCTCTTGAGGTAACGAACTACCGTCCAATATCCTGTTTGCCTCTAGCAGCTAAAGCCCTGGAAAAGGCCATTAATTTAGAGCTTACGGATTACTTAAATTCCAACAACCTTCCAGACCCTACACAACACAACTTCTGTTCGGGTTACTCGACGGAATCTGCACTAATCATGGCCATGGAGGAAATTCGATGGCAAATTGACAGGGTGTGGCAGGGCTATCCTGATCCTACTTGACCTATCAGCTGCGTTCGATACGGTTAATCACTCTGTACTTACGCGACGGTTGGAGGCAGTAGGAGTTGGAGAGACCGCGCTCCCCCTTCTCACCTCCTTCCTTTCTACTAGAGAACAGAGGGTGTGCTGGGACACCCTAGAATCAGGCACATTTCATCTCCCTGGGGGAGTGCCGCAAGGATCAACACTCTCTCCAATGTTGTTCAATATTTATGTGACCCCGTTAGCCAAACTAATCAGGGACCATGGTTTCTCGTTAGTATCATATGCGGACGATACTCAAATTATTATCTCCATCACATCAACAGCAGACTTGGTGGCGGACAAATTTCACAGCAGTCTGGGCCACATCATGAAATGGATGAAAAAGAATTACTTAAAACTAAACACGGACAAGACTGAGGTCATGGAATTTGGAAAGGGTCCTCCTATCTGGACCCAAGCCTGGTGGCCAGCTGTGGCTGGGGCCTGTCCTGTCCCTGCCACCAAAGTGAAAAACCTTGGCTTTCTATGTGACGATCTGCTCAATTTCTCAGGGCAGATCAATCAACTGACATCAGCCTGTTACTTTCAGCTAAGAATTCTTTATAAAATCCTACCTTTTCGACCTGAGGAATTGAGAAAAACGGTTGTGGTAGCTCTTATTCTCTCCTGCCTAGACTATTGTAACACCTTGTACCTAGGTGTCGACAAACACCAGTTGATGAAACTTCAATCCCTACAGAATGCAGCGGCACGCACCCTACTAAATAGCCCAAAATATAGCCCTATCTTGGGCACAATTAGAGCCCTGCCCTGGCTCCCAGTTAAGCAGAGAATTCAGTTTAAGGCACTGTGCGTGGTCCACCAAGCCCTCTATGGGGGAGGGGCAATATCTACCAGAAACCTTTCCAACATCATACCCCTCGCAGGTTGCTAAGATCTGCCAATAAAGCCCTGGTTCACGTCCCCAGAGTAAAGAGAACCAGATGGGGAGGCAGATGTCTATCTTTCCTGGCTTCTAAGCTCTGGAATGAACTTCCACTCAATATCAGGCTGTTACCATCCAGATCACAGTTTAGGAGTCAGATTAAAACCTGGCTTTTCCCTCCCCAATAGTGATCTAGCCCCTCTTGACTTCGCTTCAGTCCTGCTCCCCACAGCGCCAAGACGCCTCGGCATTCGTGCGCTATATAAGCCTTTACTTACTTACTTACTTACTTACTTACTTACACCAATACATTACCTGTGGGAAGCGACAAGGAATCCAACTGACCTTTTAGTGCCTGGCTATAAATACTCAGACTCTCTGTATAGCCCTGAGGAGCTCGACAGAACCTAAACCTCCTACCAGCTAGGGTGAACCCAAACAGATAGCTGCTATCTGGATGAACTGGAATACTGAAGAACACGTTTTTCAAATCAATGACAGAAAAGAATTCAGCAGAAGAAGGAATCATTGTCAAAAGAGTAGTAATGTCAGGGACCATTGGAAACTGGGGAACCACTATTTTATTAACTTCGCGCAAATCAATCACAAAACGATAAACATCTTCATGCTCATCAAGAGAAGCTAAGGGCGTCCGTTTAAGAATTGGAAAAATAGGGCTATTACAAATATTAGCAGTCGTCTCCTCAACCACACCTTTCTGTTAAATCCTGTATAATTTGTAATAGGGCTCGCTCTCCTGCCTGCGGTATCTTATACTGAGGGATACGAGGCAAAATAGCACCATCCTTAAATTGTATCGAAACTGGTGGTATCTGCAGCAGTCCCACATCTGTGTCGCCTGTCGCCCAAAGAGTGGGTGGCACATCTGCAAATTCAACCGGAAGAGGCGCATCCTTGGACAAACACTGTTTAGTGCGTACTACTTCCGGACCCATTGTCATATAGACACCTGCCGGAGAACAATAAATCGTAGCATGCAATTTCTTCAATAAATCCAAACCCATCAAATTTTGACCACATTTAGATGTCAGCAAGAATGGCGAATCCACAGTGAAAGGACCAATGGTCAATGCAAGGGGTCTTGAAATGGGGCTTACAACTGGTATACCAGAAAAACCTACCGAAACATTATTATGGCCAGACAGAGCCGTCCCAGGGACCATGTTTCGGGAAACAGAACTTTTCGTCGCACCTGTGTTCACCAAAAATTCCTTAGTTAAACCTTGCAATTCCGCTGTTACATAAGGACCACGCTGCTCTACAGGTATCGGAACTGATCCCCCACTCTGTCCCTGGCTGTCCTAGCTATAAGACATCCCCGTCACTTACTCCATATCATAATCATCATGATAGTACTGTCCATCCCGACGGTCATCAAAATAATTATTATCAGAAGGACCCTGTGAGGCTGCAGCGTTCTGAGCCCTATAAGCCCCACCAGCTCCACGACCTCACCCACGAGAACCTCATCCTCTGGGGACCGCCACCTTCTGCAAAAGCACAGGACACTCGATACGCCAATGTCCCTCCTCCTTACAGTTCGCACACTGATTCGGCCCCAAAGGTGTAGTATTCGGCTGCCTACTAGTGCTTGGAAGCTGTAGGGCAGGACCACCACGTCCTCTTCCATTTCCCCTAAAAGCCTGCTGCAACAACACCTTTGTCTTTACATTCTTATGCCTTTTCTCTGTCCTCTCCTTTTCCTCATTATCCCTATGTTCATAATACTGTGCCATACTCAAAATATCAGAGGGGGAAGAGGTGAACCAAGTACTTTCAGAGGCCTGCAATCGAGTCGCAATTTCAGGAAGCAAATTAGAAACAAATCTTTTAACAAACAACCGAACACCTCCCTCAATAGACAAATCCTGCCCACTGTAATCCAGAAACGTACCTACAAACCGAGTGAAAAAATCAGACACACATCTTTCTTTTGTCGACAAGCCGACTATTTATCCCAATCTACCTTTCTCGGCGGAATAAGGGAATGCATATAAGTAATGATGTGGCCTGGCAATGCCAAGATTTCCGCTCGGGGCTTATCTCCTGGCTTTCTTTCCCGGCCCCATGCTTTCATTGGATCCCATGTACCTTCCAATTCCACAACATGATCTTGCGCGTGCACCTGCCTCCAAATATCAACCGGAACCAGTAAACCAAAAAACATTTCAATATCAGCAAGAGTCATTACAGTGGAAGAGGCAGCTTCAGTCAATTCTTTATAATATGCAGTAGGATTTTTCCTAGGGTCAGGCAAATGAGTCTTAAGAGACAAAACTTCACCCATTGCTCCTGAAACCTGGCCGCCACTGCTGCTCGAGTAACATTACCAAGGCCATCCGTTAATTCCGGTATCTCGGGGTGATATATGGGATGAACCTCTCTCATCGGAAACTGAGATACTGACCTGGGACTTTTCTCATGCAACCTTCCCCTGTAAGCTATTATTGTTGTGACATTAGCAAAGACTTGTTCTGGCCCTAATTCACTAATATACACTCGATCTCTTATGTCATATAAAATTTGTGGTGCTTCAGCTTCAAAGCATTGTTGCCAAAGACCAATTAAAGTTGAGCACATATGTTTAAGGGCATGCTGCTGTATAAAAGGCTCAAAATCTCTCATAGTCGCCCAGACATCCTCTACAGGATTATGGGCCCACTGCGCAGCCTGATTGGCTATTACCTGTTTCTCATCATCTTCCACATCAGATCGCACTAACGGTCCCATGCGTTCCTTAAATTTCGTCCAATCCCTATCCTCAAATCCACGTACCGGCGTCCCGCTACAAACCTCCTATCTTCACATTCAACACCCTTTTTCTGTTTTTCCCTGTCGTATGCTACAGCCTTCTGAATCAATGTCTGCATTTTTCTTTTCTGAGCCTCTTTTTCTGCCTTCAATCGCCTCTGTCTCGCTGCTTTCTGCCATGTTCTGAGGGAATCAAACATAGACTGCCTACTTCGTCTCTTAAACAGCTGTTCTTGTAAATACTCAATCTTTTGTTCATCGAAAGTGCCCGTCAACGGCAACTGCAATTCAGCATTGTACCTCGTATATTTGTGCCATAATGTACTAAACATAATAGGGCCAAGACCATGCTTCACATACATATCAAAATTCGGAGTGCCTTCTGGAGGCACCGGCTGAGCTTCTTCCAATTGAGCATCAGCAGAACAACAGCGACAGCACAAGGAAAACAACTTACTGAATCTAGGCATTTTTCAAAAGAAAACAAGTGCACTATTTATGCCTAGCAAAACAGTTGTATATGCTCTTATCCAAAAGACGGCCCTTAGACCGTACCAAATACAAACCAAAATGGCACCATATCCACAAAGAACCAAAACAAATTCACCTGATATATGCAGGTCAACCAAATTTATTTTCTACTGCCGACTCTTCAGACCAAACTGTCAGATCCAAGGGTTTCGCCATTCAGGACTTCAGCCGGGATGACCACTGGGTGAGGCACCATCCGGCGGGACAGAAGGGGCAGCTGCGAATACCAGGAACTCTTCGTGCAGGTATCCCTGATCCATCCGTCCGACCTGACGATGGCCTCGACCTCCCCCCCCGTCCGCAGAAGGGGATGGGTCACTCACCCTAAAGAGTCCCTGTTCGAGCGCCAACTGAAGGAAGTGGCCCGATTAGGGTCACCCGGGTCACTCACGACCACCTCTCAGCCTTCCATACCAAATGAAGAGTCAGTCAGACAGTAGAGAATACAAACCAACAATAGTTTATTCAAAGTACACTCAGAGCAGAGTCCTGTCTGCCCAGTCGCTAGGAGTGCTGCAGAGGGACTGGCATCAGCAGGCATAACGATGCATTATGTACACTTTAAAACCAATGTAAGCACGCCCACCATGGAATTTTCCAGAGAGATGCAGCTGGACAGTAAATTACAAAGGAGTAAGTTTCGATTCTGAGGCCGGGCACACATTATCTACTATTCAAGGTCACTCTGCCTGTGCCTGCCACTAGACAAGATGGGAGAAAGCTTACATCTAAAGGAAAGGTATGCGCTAATAAGAACAGTGCATTCATTAGTGTAGCAAAACTTAGCTCCGAAGAAACATAACTTAGAGAAGGCCGTTTCTCGGAAGTGGCAAAGGATTCGTTTCGATCGTGATACAAAATGTCGCCTGTACACAAAATGGCGCCGCGAATGCTAACTTACGTAAAACAATGCAAAAGCATAATTTTTATTCCAACAGGGGGACCAAACCATAGACTAAGAAAGTGATATAAGAACCACGATTCGGGTCAAGACAATGTCAAGAGGACGTAGAAGTGCTGGGGACCCAAGGAACCACCCAAGGTGAGTGACCAGGAACCCCACGGAGAGCGTGTGCAGTGTGGGAATACGACCGTGTGCTCCGTACAACTCTACAGGTAAGTCACAGTTGGATTTTTAAAGATTAAGGACCCTTCCCAGGAACCCTGAAGAAACCCCATGGAAGACAGAAGGTTGGAGAGCCACCCCACCCGTGGATACCCTAGTACCCATGTTACCTACACCAGGGAAGACGGGTGCATAGGTGTGAAGTGGTGTCGGAAACTGCAGTCGAACCCAATGGAGGACTTCAGGAAGGTGCCGGTGCTGAAGAAGGAGAAAGTGTCCAGTGGAATCCAAAGGTGTATTCTAGGTGAGAATTATCTGCAAGCAGAGGGGACAGAGTCTATGTCACTCAGGAGTGACCAGGAGACTTGGAAGACGAATGCCCTCCGATGTCGGGTGTTGCAGGAGAGATGACAATGACCTTGACTCTGCAGCTGTGAGGACCAGGTAACACTGAGGAAGACCAGGAGCCGTGCACGAGCTGTCCTACGTCGGATGTCGAGTGCTGAGGGGTCGGTGTCTGGCTGGAGCAACAACAAGCCTTGACAAATGCAATCAACACAGAAGTCGAAGAAGGTGCAATGTCGGGACCAGCAGGTTCCAGGGGACTCACCACAAGCAGGGGAGTCAGGACAGGCCCGAGCAATCATGGGAGCTTAAAAGAAACAAAGGTGACCCTCAAATGGACCCACAGTCCGGAGGCACTGTAGTCGTAAGAGGACCTCGAGCAGCTCACCAAAGATGCATACTACGATGCAAATCGATGCTGTGCAGCCAAAGATTCTAGTCACTGGAGATGCTCGAAGTTGAGGCTACTTGGAGCCCGAAGATCTTCTTGGAAGGAAGCCAACAAGCCTTTGCAACTGCAATTTGACGTGGTGCATAGGGTTTCAGTTATTGCAGCCCCCACGAGGGATACTGGCCTCCACCTTGGTGAGAGGGCAGGGCAGGCCTCAAGAGCTGTGGGGAACCACTGTGTTGCAGAACCTTACAGAGTCCGGAGGAGCTCAGGATCAGCAGACCGGTCAACTTAGTTGCGGTGCCTGCAAATGCAGGGAAGTGACTGCTTCACTTCAAGGGAGATTCCTTCAGCTGTCTTTGATGCCCACAGGCCTTGGAAGGTTCCTGTATGGTGCACGGGCACAGACAATGCAGCAGACTAGAAGGGAGACGAAGTCGAGCCCAAATGAAGTCCAGCAAAGTCCAGAGTGCCCAGAAGGTAGAAGAAGTAGTTGTGTCTGATCTGAATCTTGTCCCATGACAAATCTATGGACCCACCACAAGTAAGCCCTTAAGTACCCTAAGGAAAGGGTTGGGATGATTCAGGGGACCCTCCCAGGGGAGGGTCTGGACAGGGGGGAGGTTACTCCAATGTCCTTTGTCTAGTTTTGAACCAGAGCGGGAGCCAACGGCTCCCAGAGCTAGTTTGAACTGGACTATGCATGGGGACACCAAATGTGCCCCTCATGCAGACTGAGTGGCGCTGGCAAGCGCACTCACCCTGCCCCAATACACTAAATCCTGTCTGGGAGGTGGTCACATCTCCCAGTGACAGGATGCCTATTGTTCTGCCTTCCACTGCTCGAGCTTGGCTCAGCAGCAGGAGGGCAGAATCATGTCTTTGATCGGCAGCAACCATTTTGTGCTGTCCGGGTCAAAAAAGCTGGTACCGGGAGCACTGAGAGCCTAACGGTGGGCTTGTCATACCTCCCACACCGTTTACGTTATGGGGGTATGATTCCAACTTGTTTGATACCAAACATGATAGGATTGTTGCAGCCAGTTTCGAGATGGTCATCGCGTAATTACGCAGTGCCCCTCTATATAGTATATGGTTGCTTCACTTACAAATGGGAGAATGTACTCTGTAGGCTGTAGGGGTGTCCTGCTTGTGCAGGGGCACCCTCACACTTAGAACCACGCTCCTCTGCCTTCAGGATTGATAAGGCCTGCTACAGGGGTGACTTATAGGTTTTAAGTGCAGTGACCCATGATATAGGAAACCTATATCTTTAGTGAGTGGTGCTAGCACCAGCTTACACAGGCTGCAATGGCAGGCCTGTAGTTCCATTTTGAATGGTCTCCCATGGGTGGCATAATGCATGCTTCAGCCCATGGGGGACCTCTGGGGTACCTATGCCCTGACTACCTTAGTACCATATACTAGGGACTGATAAGGGTACCCCAGTATCCAATCTGGGATGTACCTAAGTATTGAACATAACAATTTAAGGGAGAAATCAGATAGACTGGGGTCCTGATTAGCAGGATCCCAGTCAATAACAGCTTAGCACCAGGCAAAAAGTGGGGGTGGCCATGAAAGCAGATCCTACTTTCCTACACAACCCCCCCCACCAAACGTAAGGAGATGAGACTAACCTTGCCAAGTTGAGTCTTCATTTTCTAAGTGGAAATATCTGGAAGGTCCATCTGCATTGGCATGGTTACTCCCAAGTCTATGTTCCACTGTATAGTACATCCCCTGTAGGGAAATAGACCACCTCAAAAGTTTGGGTTTTTCACCCTTCATCTGTTTAAGCCATAAGAGGGGCTTATTGTCTGTCTGAACAATGAAGTGAGTGCCAAACAGGTATGGCCTCAACTTCTTCAGGGCCCAGACCACAGCAAAGGCCTCCCTCTCTATAGCTGACAAACGTTTCTCTCTGGGGGTCAACCTTCAGCTGATAAAAGCTACTGGTTGTTCCTGGCCCTCTGCATTCAGTTGTGATAACACAGCCCATATCCCTAACTCAGATGCATCTGTTTGCACAAGGAAAGTTTTTAGGTAATCAGGACTCTTTAGAATGGGAGCAGTGCACATGGCCTGCTTAAGGTCATCACATGCCTTCTGACAGCTTACTGTCCACTGAACTTTCTTGGGCATTTTCTTTTTTATTTACAGAGTTTTATATAGCGCGAACTTGACCCGAAGGTATCGGGTATGAGAGCGCTTTACACGAGCACCAGTTGCGTTGCATGAGGAAACATTCATTTTTTTGTTAGGCACGGGGAGATTAAGTGATTTGCCCAGAATCACAGGATGTTGCGCGTCCTTGCCGAGACTCAATCCCAGTTCCCCAGATTTGAGGTCGACCGCCCTAGCCGTTAGGCCAACTCTTCTCATTCAGAGGAGTCACTATGGACCCATATCCCTTTACAAATCTCCTGTAATACCCAGTCAGGCCCAAGAAAGCTCTGACCTGAGTCTGGGTAGTTGGATCAACCCATTATTATGGTCTGGATTTTGCTCTGTAGTGGTTGAACCTGGCCTCCACCTACCAGGTGGCCCAAGTACACAACCTTACTCTGCCCTATCTGGCACTTAGTAGCCATGATAGTGAAGCAAGTGACCCGATTAGGGCCACCCAGGTCACTCGCGACCACCTATCACCATTCCATACAAATGAAGAGTCGGTCAGACAGTAGAGAATACAAACCAAAGTTATTTATTAGAATGCGCTTGAGCGGAGTCCAGTCTGACCAGCCTCCTTAGATTGCTGCAGAGGGACTGACCCTGGCCAACATGGTAATACCAGATATACATTTCCAATACCCCCAAAGGTACGCCCTAACTGGAATTTTCCAGTTAGTAGCTAATGAACAAAGGAGACATAGAGGGATGAGCCACCATCCTGAGACCGGGTACATGCTATCTCAGTTTCAAGGTTACTCTGCCTGCCCACACCGCTCTGAGCTGTGGGAGCAAGCCTATCTAGAAGGAAAGGAATGCAATAATATGAACAGTCTATTCATTAGCACAGCAAAGCTCAACCTTGAAGGAACAGGGTAAAATAACATCGAGACTGCTTCCTGCTGAGGCAAACAGAATGAGACAGAAACTGGGTTTCGATCAGGATACAAAATGGCGGCTGAATACAAAATGGTGCCGCAAATGCTAACTTAAATCACACAATGCTAGAAGAAGCCTCCTTTTAGCATTTGCTAACAATTTTGTCTAGTGTTAGGAAACAAATAACTTCTTGCAAATTTGGAAGACTATTATTACATGTTAATACGCACATGATCGGAGGAAGGAGGGGGAACATGGCGGCCGTAAGCTAATCGGCCGCGGCTCCTGTTCCCATGGGTCAGCTTCTGGTCTCGAGCGGGGGCCCCTCCAGAATGTCATAATTAATTAATTTGAGTCACTTTTCTCCTACCTTATGGTGTCTTGATTCATTTTCCTTTCCTTTTTGGTTCTCCTTCATTTTGCACGCATATGGCCCCTGAGCTCCGCGGAAGTGTCCCGGCGCTCCGAGTATCACGGTGGGAAGGTGCAGCCCGGGTGTGGAGGCGTAGCGGTGTTGCCTGCTTCCAGGTCCGGGTTGCTGGAGGCAGAGTCAGCACTGGGGATTACTCCAGTCTGAGTCCCGGTGGCAATGGCGATGGAGTCGGCGTGGCTGAGTCGGCTGGGTTAGCTGTGCAGGTGGGGCGCCTGGGGCCTGATCTTGGTAAGAAGTCTATCGTTGCTCAAATCCAGCAAGAAGGTAAGAGCTTATCTCGGGTTGGACATTTTCAAGACTTTCGAGTCTTTCATTTTGACTGCGTGTGCAGGTGCCATCAAGTGAGCCTCCCTGATTTGTTTGCCCGAGTTTTCAGCAACATAGAGGAGATTTCTAAGTGTATGGAGACAAGTGAGCAGCAGCATTTCGACCCTCCACCACCACCTAAAGCTTGCAGGTACACGCTGCGCGCCAGGGCTGCCCAGTTTTACGGCAACACCGAACTCTCCCAATCCTCTCTGCCCCACAGAGTTTCCCCGCCTGTAGTCGACAAGCCAGGTTCAAGGGAGTCAATATTGGACCCGTTGTCGGGGTTAAAGGAAGAAGGAGGGGTAGAGAAAGGGGTAAGAAAACAGCAGATTTAAAAGTTAAAATAATCCCCTCCTTAAAATCGTTTTATAAGGTCTTGTCCACATCCTCTTCCACAATCTCGGTCTCAGATAAGAAAATCCCTAGCAGGTTGCAGTCTGATATTGTATTAGATCCTGCCCAGTGCAGTTTCCTCGATATGTCAGATTCCCCGCAATCTACCATGCAACCTCCGGATATTCCGAGTTCTTTGTGTGATGTGGTGACGGGCTCTGGGGCTTCTGGAGGTCTCGATTCTGCCATACACCCCGCAGTTGGCCTTTCAAATAGGTTTACTGCTTTAGAGGTCAGCGAGGCCTATGAAGGTCAACAAGACCCCGTACCTGTGACTGAAGACCCAGGGTTTTCTTTACGTCCAACTGGCTCATCAGGTTCATTAGGTTCTTCTGGTTCTCTGGCTGACATTTTGTTGTCTTTAAAAGATGAGATGAGAAATAGGTTCACAGTTTCGGAGACAAACCAGGCAGCGATTCAAGCCTCCTGCGTGGTATTAGCACAGAAGTTGGAGGAGGTCTCATCAAGAACTGACACATTAGAACAGGAGATACCAAAAATTAGGGAGGCACTCCATACCTCAACAACAGAAATGGCTAAACTCGCCACTCAGATTAAAGAACTGAAGGAAGATCTCGAGCGTTTAGAGAACCATACCAGGAAGAATAATCTGAGACTTACTAATGTTCCTGAAGCAATTGAAGGTGCAGATATCAGAGGGTTCGTGATTTCTCTGCTAAAAGAAACAGTGTTAAAAACTCTCCTAATATAGATCTTGCCCAAGAAATACAACGGGTATACCGTGACCCATTCAAAAGAAATCCAGCGAAACAAAAGCCTAGGAAAATTTTAATCAATTTCCTAACGTACACTGTTAAGGAAGCCATCCTCTCATCGGCTTTAAAGGGAGGTCGTATAACATCAACATCCTTTTCCAGTCCATTTTCTTTTACCATCAGATCGGATGTATCCCACATCACCGCAACAAAACAGTGGGAACTGGGAAAAAGAATGGAGGCTCTAAATAAACTGGGGGCTAGGGCCCAACTGAAGTTCCCTGCATCACTACGTGTCATGTGGAATAATCATATGTACATGTTTCGTTCAGTTGAAGAGGTCGATTTGCTTATAGAAAAAATTAAAGGTGGAATATAAGCAGGAATATAAGTAGGAGAAGGCAGAAGGTGGGAGTATGGGGGGCCCCCGTCCAGTGAGACTTGTGATAGAATATTAAGTTATTCACTTTTTCTTTAGACCATGGGACAGTGGTCGAATAGGCTTAGGCCTAATAGAAGGGAGGGTTTCCCGAGGGGAGGGGGTCACTGGGGGAGTGAGGGGGGTGGTAGGTTGCACAGGGTGGGGGAGCAGTGGGTAAAAATTTAAAAATATCCTCAATCTCACATTCATAAGTCGGTTGGATATGGGTTTCACCCTCAGATGGCAGGTATTCTCCTGTGAGTAGCGAGGTTAAGTTTATTACGTGGAACGTTAATGGGTTAAGGTGCCCCGTAGACAAAGATTGGTTTTGAAGTATCTAGAATTATCCCCTGCCCAAATCTGTCTTATCCAGGAGACTCATTTAAGTCATGCAGAGTGTAGAATTATTTTTCCTAAATATTCCTGGGTAAAACACTTTTGTTCCTCTGATCATACAGTCCACAGCAAGGGGGTGGCCATATTGATAAAACAAGGAGCAGGATGTTCCATCAAATCCATCCATTCGGATCACTCAGGGAGGTGGCTAGTGGCCATATTAGACTTTGGAGGCCTAGAGTTAGCATGTGCTTCTTTTTATGGTCCCAATATCGATGACCCGACATATATTTGTAGATTACAATCTAATATGCTTGATGTAGTATCACCAATAATAATTGGAGGTGATTTTAATGTTCTTCTCGACCCCATGAAAGATAGATCCAATCAGAGTTATTATGTGGGGGCCCCTCGAAGGCGACGGGCATTGAAAAATTTGCTACACAACTTAGATCTTGTGGATGTCTGGAGGGCAAAGATGGGTGACAAACAGGGGTTCAGGTTCCATAGTAAGAAGCACGGCCACTCCTCTAGAATAGATTATGTCCTAACTGACAGGCCAAGCTTGGATGACATTACCGGTATAACTGTTTTGCCCAGTCACGTTTCAGACCATGCCCCGGTACTGTTCTCCTTTGTTGGAAAAAGGCATAATTTACGTCCCAGATGGACACTTAAAAGGTCTATGCTGTTAGATGTAGATATTGCAATGGCTCTTAAATCGGCCACTGTAGACTATTTTAGAATCAATATTGGTTCAAACTCCATGGATTATGTTTGGGATGCTTTTAAAGCCAACATAAGGGGTATCCTACACAGTCTTATCTGCTCTAAGAATAGGGCAGATGCTCGGGAGTTACAGACCCTGGAGTGGAAAATTCTTTCACTGGAGGAGGAGTGGTCTCGGAATCATCATGGGAATACCGATAGGCTCTCACAGGTCAACATAGATTTGGATGACGCTCGCCAGGAATATAGGGGAAGGTTAGATCATAAGTGCAGGGCTCAGTGGTTGTCAAAAAATATGCAGAACTTTGAATACGGAGAGAGGGCAGGAGCACTTTTGGCGTGGAAAGCAAGAGCAGACCGCTCAAAAAACAACATTAATGAATTGATAATTAATGAAAGCGGAGAAAAGTCAAGTAGCATGGAGGATATGCAAGCCTGCCTTCTCTCTTTATTCTCAGAACTATATAGGGAAGAAACTGTGCCTAACACTGAAACCCTTCAAACTTGGTTGAAGGGGAAACTCCTCCCAACTTTAACGAATGAGGGTCGAGAAAGCCTAGATGCCCCGATCACTGAAAATGAAATTAGAGTCCAAATAAGCAAGTGTAAGAATAATAAGGCAGCAGGTACGGATGCGCTTCCTAGTGAGGTTTACAAATTACTCACGGATGAACTGGTGCCGATACTGGGTATTCTTTTCAACACAGTCTATAGTGCGGAAGGTCGAGCTCCGAGATCTTGGAAAGAGGCAACTATTGTACTCATTTTGAAACCTGGGAAGGATCCCTTAAAAGCGGATTCATATAGACCAATCTCTCTGCTGAATGCCGATTATAAGATCTTTATGAGCGTTCTTGCAGGGAGATTGGTCAAGTTGGCCCCTCAGTTGATAAACTCTGATCAAAAAGGGTTCATCCCTGGGAGATATATTCAGGAGCAGACACAACAGCTAATTGGTAATATTGATTTGGCAATGGGGCGATCGGATCCCTTGGCCGTTGTGGCATTAGACGCGGCCAAGGCTTTTGACAGTGTCTGTTGGGCATACCTCTGGGAGGTACTTAGGCAAATGGGCTTTGGCCCTATCTTTGTTCAGACCTTAATAAATTGTTATCAGGGTGCCTCGGCAACAATTTTGCTAAATGGCATGTTAACTTCTAGCTTTAACATCCAAAGAGGAACCAGACAGGGGTATCCCATCTCCCCATTGTTGTTCGATGTTTATATAGAGCCACTAGCACAAGCTATAAGATTAGATGATTTGATTTCCCCTTTTAAATCTCAGCAATATTGTAGTAAGTTGGCTCTTTATGCTGATGATTTGTTGCTATATACCGATAACCCGGGGGTGGTAATTCCTAGGGTTGAGGCTTTGTTGGAGGAATTTGGTTCACTATCAGGATATTTGGCAAATACCGCCAAAACAGAGGTTATGTGTTGGAACATCGACAGTTGGGATGGTACCACGAGTAATGAGTTTAAATATTTGGGTATTACCATAGTTAAAGATCTGGGCAAAATCTCTCAGATTAATCTGAATAAGACCATAAAAGAAGTGGACCGTCTATTTGCAAGATGGAAAAATCTTCCACTAACAATCTTTGGTAGGGTCAACCTGGTGAAAATGGTCATTTTACCCAAGCTGACATATTTGTTTAATGCAATCCCCCTGGAATTCCCTAGTAAAATTATAAGTAAAATCCAAAGTAAGATTGGAAGTTTTATTTGGGCAAATAAGGGTGCAAGACTGTCATGGAAAAAGCTAAGACGTAGCCTCATGGTGGACTGCGGAAAAGGAGGATATACAAGGAAATTGGGAGACGGAGCAATTGTTGCAACAAGTATGTACCAAAAGAAAGGAGGTTTCCATCTGGTATAAGAAGTTTCTGGAGCTGGAAGATATGGAATTTCCCCTGCAGTATGCAGTCTGGAATCAGTCTGCCTTTGAGTCTGTGATCGAAGAACTGCACGAACCTTCTTTGAAGCTGCTTTATAAATATGTTAAACTGGCCAGCTTAAAAAAGAACCATTTTTTTGTTATTAATAGGCTTTACTATACCCCTGCTAACATCTCTAAGTTTGCACCACTATCCGCCCCAAATGTCCAAGGTGTAATCTTCTTAATGCTAATGACATCCATATCTTTTATGAGTGTCCTGAACTTAGCAACTTTTGGCGGGGGTGGGGATGTTTTAACTGGTATCTTCAAATTTGAAATCAAGGTTAATCTTTCATTGGTAATATTTGGAGATTATGGAATGCTTGGGAAGAACCTCCAGCAGGTCGATAGAGGTCTGTTGCTATATTTGGTATTAATAGCCCGAAGAGAAATCTGTATGAAATGGAAAGAACCGCAGCCCCCTACGTGTGAGGACTGATTAAAAGCAGCGTTCGCCATGGCTCGTCTTGGCCAGGGGGGAGAGACAGAGAGCAGTGTGAACATCTGGCAGGCATTTCTATCATGGGGTAGGGAGCTGAGTACGGTATAGCTCCTTCCTGGTCCAACTAGTCCTATGATTACACCAAGCTCCCAACAAAGGGGGTTGGCCTGGTTGGGCCTAAGCGAACGCAGTAGCTGTAGGGTGCACAGATACGATCGACGGCTTCTCTTTGAGAATTGCAGATGCTTATTGGTGAGATGAGGACAAAAAAAAATAAAAAATACGCACATGATCAATATTAAAAAATCCCTTCATCTATAGACATCAGGTCTTGAATACCCTGCATCATCATGGCTGTTGTCTGTTGGTCATGCACTTCCATCTGGGTGTCAGTGTTTTTACACAGTAAGCACAGCAAGCAGGGAGGCAATGTATGCACAGGCAACAGGTGAAAATTATACCAGCAATTGCTACTAGGAAGATAAGGATCTTCCAACCCCAGGATGCTAGTAGACCCCAGAACCAACCAGAAAGAGTCCAGGTACCATTCTCTGGGTGGATGTCAGACGCGAGCCTATGCAACTTCTGTATAGCAGCATATACCTTAAGGGTCTGGTCTGGGATGTACACGCAGCAGCTGCTGCCAATGACGCGACAGTACCGTCCCCGGTCAGCAAGGATGACGTCTAACACCATCCGGTTTTGTAAAGCAACAAGCCTCGTAGCCTGGAGCTCAGCTGTAATATTGGTCAAAATTCCTGCTGTGGTATTAATGACCCCTTCTACAACTCTGGTGAGCCGACGAATGTTAAGGCTATTGGACATAGGGCCCCAAAAGGGTAGGATACCCTTCATAGCATCGGTGAACTGCTGCAGAGTGGTGTCTGTCTGATCTATGTCTTCTGTATTAATAACCCTCCTGATTCGGGACAAATGGTCACTCCTACGCTGCAATCGATGGTCCTTATGGTAATTGGGCGGTGCTATGTACACTGGGGGAAGGAGGAAAGAGAGGTAACATATACCTGACCATCCCCTAGGGAGCCAAACATAAGCTTGAGACCCACAAACAAAGTAGACATTATGCTGTGGGAGCAAAGGCGGGCTACTGTTCGTGATCAACGTATATGTATAGTTGCAATTACTCTCTCCCACTTTCACCTTCCCAAGTCCTCGAACAAAGAACCCAGCTGTTGTGTTGACTGCTAACAACGGATTGCCTCATCCTGAGGAATATTGAGCATTTGAAAGGAGCGAAAATATTCAGTACATGTCCCTTGATCTCCTGGGGTAAACCCTTGGTGGACACGTATATATTCTAACACTGTGTGATAATCAGCAGATGTCATATTCATAGTAGAAGAATGATAATGAATGTATACCGTAGTAAACAATTCAAACCACCCCTCGCAGCTCCCCAGATAGGACAATGGCATCGACAGCAGAATATCACTCTTATGTGTAACTGAGGGGAGTAGACCACAGATCCAGCAATTAGTAACATTAGACGTATCATGGGCTTGGTGCAGTATTTGCAAAAATACATTGTCTACATATGTTTTGCGATGTTCTCCTTTATGGGGGGCCAAAGTAACAGACGTGTTCAGGGGGAACAGGCGTTGTACCAACCAGGGAATGCACTGGGTATTTCTCCTCCAGGAACCATGCTATACCAAGAACTATTATTAGGAAAATTACAACAATCGTGACAAAAACTATTTTACTGTTTGTGGATCAACTAGACCAACCAGATCCATACCGCTCTAAACGCGGTGCCGCAAACGGCTGCTCTTTTTCAGTAATGGGCCGACCAAATGGGTACATTTTAATCAGAGGAAAGGAAATGCAATAATGCCAATGGCAAAAAGACAAATGGGGCAAATGTTCCCAGCGTCCGTCAGAGCCTCGCTGGTAGACTCCTATTGTTCATCAACGTTGGCTCTATTGAGCACCGGCGGTGGAGCTAGGCGATCCCAGCTCTTTGAAGAAATCCCACGTCGCTCAGGATAAGATAACCCCCTCCAAGGGAGCACGTTCAATTTATCCTGTCCAATGTCTGAACAATGCACCAATCTCGTCTGTCCCTATGCTACTGTTGCCTGACTTATCGAGTCCATCCCTGCTAATCTGACTTTTCCTTTGGTGCACTGTTCCTCCGTCGGGCGCAGATTGTACCTAGCTACTCCAGGCACAGGGGGGTCAGCAAAAAGGGGCTCAGGGGAATCAGACACAGAGGGGCCAATAGATTGGGGCTCAAGCACAGATGGGCCAGTAGAACGGGGCTCCTGGATGGCCCTGACTTCAGGGGTCACTGCCGCATTCAAAACTGCATCATTTTCCTCCTCCGTTTGGGTCCAAGTCAGCTGGGCATCTGAGAAGGGGACAAAGCGGGGCACCTGCTCCCACTCTGAGTCCCCTATGCCATCAAGGACCCATTGATCGTAGGGCAGGGGCAAAGGCACTCTGCGGCAGTGTTGGGTATGAATCCAGTTCTTTCGGCCGGTGACCTTCATGGTGGTGTGGGTGGCAAGGAGCACCTGCACTGGCCCCTTCCACCGCGGCTCCAGACTTCCCTTCCTCTGAAAATGGCATACCAATACAAAATCACCAGGCCGAATATCGTGTCGTGGCCCCTCAGCTGCTGGCATAAGAGCGTCTTGGATCTGATGGTGAATAGAACGCAGACTTTTAGTTAACTCATATAGGTAGTCTACCAACAGAGGATATTCAATTTCAGAAAATTTACGAGGCCGCGGGACGCCCCACACGTTGGCTGGGCATACAAACACAACCTCGTAAGGTGACAGTCCTGTCCTAGAGTGTGCCGTGACTCTCGTAGACAAAAGGGCTAATGGTAAAGCATCTGGCCACTGCAATCCTGTGCTCTCCTGAATCTTTGCCAATTTCAGTTTGAGAGTACCTTTGTACTTCTCAACTAAGCCTGCTGACTGGGGGTGATGTGCGGCATGAAATTTCTGTTTGATATGTAGGCCTTCACACACTAACTGGATGACCTTCGAATTAAAATGGCTGCCATTATGACTCCAAATCAAGCGGGGCAAACCGAAACGAGGGAAGAACTCCTTTAGGAGTGCTTTCGAAGTCGCCACGATTGTGTTTTCTTTAGTGGGGTAAGCCTCAACCCATTTACTGAATGCACAAACAACCACTAACACATATTTCAAATTGTTGACTCGCTCCATTTCAATGAAGTCCATCTGGAGGACCTCAAAAGGAAAATTGGGGGGTGCAAAATTACCAGGGGGTGTAGGGGTACCTTTCCCAGGATTATGCATCATGCATACCATACAGTATTTGACCAAGTGGGTGGCCGTCTTTGGGATATTGTCATTCTGCCATACAGGGTCTAACAATTTACAAATGCCTTTTGCACTGATATGGGCTGGCCCGTGCGCCATAGTGACTACAGGGAGGACATATGCATCTGGTAACATCCAGCTCTTTTTCCCTGACTTATCCGTCCAACACCCATCCTCATCCAAACATGCTGTGCTTTCCTGCCATACTGTTAACTCTTCAATCGTTGCTTCACTTTGAATCTCTTTCACATTGTCCAGCGTAACCTCAAATATAGTAACCTCGAGTACCCACCTAGCGGGACCTGCTACAAACATCTTTTTCATCTTGGTTCGAGCTGTCTCCTTAGCTGTCTGATCTGCAAATGCATTCCCCCTACCCACGTTGTCAGTAATTGCCTTGTGGGCGCTGCGTTTCACTATCGCTAATTTCTTGGGGAGTGTCAAAGCCGACAAAAGCCTATATATCAAAGGGCCATGCTGGATCTTCATCCCATGGGAAGTGATAAACCCTCTTTCTGCCCAGAGCCGTCCAAAATTATGGGCGACTCCGAAAGCATACTGGTTGTCAGTATAGATATTGACAGCCAGTCCCTCATTCAACTCGCAAGCGCGTATAAGGGCAACGAGCTCCGCTGCTTGGGCCGACTGATAGGGAACTCATGATGTCTCAACTACCGTGTGCAGGGTAGTGATAGCATATGCTGCTGTTGTAGTGCCATCTGGTAACTTAAAACAAGAGAAAAAAAAATATCAATAAGAACTGGCTCACACTTCAGAAGCTGGATGTTCATGTGTTGGGAAAACCATTCGTTTTTTTTTAAAACCCTCACCCACCAACCTAGTTGGTGGCATGCTTCATCATCGGGTCCCACCCAAGGTGCCGAGTGCACCTTGGGTGTGCTTCAACGCCTGAGTTACAGCGGAGCTGGTTTTTGTGTGGGCTGAGTGCAGAGCGGTGCTGTGTTGGTGGAGTTTAAAAACTGTCCATTGGGTCCCTTATAGCTAAAGGTGGGTTTTTTTAATGGTGGGCCCTCTGGCAGTATTAAAAAAGAGGCAGATATGGGTAGAGATTGAATTATGTCTCTTATATCCTGTAATGGAAGGTCAGGTCTACATGTTTCAGCCAGACAGCTACGTTTGCTGGCTTTCTTCAGGACCTATGTGTTAGTGTTTAAAGTGAAAGAACGTGATGGTCAGATGTATTTTACGTGACCAGTGGTGATGCCGCACGCGCTAAGGTGCGGTGATGAGGGAGGGTGTGTCCTCATGTAGTAGTTCAAAGCCTGTGGAGAGAAGGAGACAGACAATACAAACATACATGAACATATAATACATTATGCTTCTGGTATTCGCACAATAATTCTGTGACATGGTGTGCGCTGTATCCGGTTATTATGCGGAGTAATGCGGGAGTGAAGTGGAAGGTGGCGCTTGTGCATAACCGCCTTTATAATGCCGAGTTGTATGCGCTATTGTGAATATACCCGTAGTTAAGGCGGTCTTATTAGATTCAAAATTAGATTAAAAGGCGGAATGCTTACGATGAAATTGTCATCACGAGCTACATGAATCCCGCGAGGGGGCAGGACCTGTAGTCACACACTGAGAGTGTGATGAAAGTGAGGAGAAGAAGGAGAAAAAGACCTGTTACTGAAAGCGTTCCCAGTCCCAATGGGATCCTCCATGTTTGGAGCGGGATTCCAGATCCAATAGCCCTACTTACTTCTTCAAGATCGTCTGCCTGCTTCCCATACCTGCTTCGGCCTGCTATTCGGGATTCCGTGGATGCGGATGAGCTCAGGAGAGCCGGTTTTTATGTCCGTCTTCTCCCGCCAAATACGATCGTAATTGGCAGTGTACGCGTCATGGAGCGAATCAGTGTGACGTCATTTGTGGGAGTGGTTGTTTCCCGTGTTGTAGACAGAGAAGGCAGACTATGCGGTCCCCATGTGAGACTGGGGATCCAAGAGTGTACCCTGTGCCCGTAGAAGTTAACAAACACATGTGGGGGTAATGTTTGTGACTGATGTGTGTTTTTTCAAAAAATGGTTTAAGACCGTGGCTCGTTGTGATAATGGGGCCCGGTTAATAACCATTATCGCAACGGTAGACCGGGAGTGTGTGTTCCGTGAATGCCCTCTTTAGGTAGACATACTCGAAGTCAAGGTTGTTTGCGGGGCTCATGTAGGGGTAAGGTGAAATCCAAATGTATGCCCATAGGCTTGTTTTTTTCCCAGACGTATGGCCACCTACTGCGTGTTCTCGGGTGGGTTTTACGTAGGGGCTAGCCATATACATGATATAGGTTCAGTGTGGGAGTAGGGGGCAGCCAAGAGGTTTAATCTAACTTGGCAGGGGTATATCGTATGTCATGCTATTGCAAGGCATATTATGTGTGTTCCCAGGTCTCACGCCATATTTAAAATTAGCGGTTGTTCAGAGTATTCCAAGGAATGTTGCCATTTAACCCGGTTTTGTGGGTTGATAAGCGGTAAATCCAATGCTGTTCTTTTTGCAATAGAAGATTCTCATCTGTTGTGATGGTGGTTTCGATTTGCTCTATCACGACCCATCTCAGGTCGTTGGGTGTGTGTCCATTCTGGATATAGTGCTCCGTCATCCTGGTGGTGTTCCTTTTGCAGCGTATATTGCTCCAGTGCTCTCCGATCCTGGTCTTAATCTTTCTGCTGGTCATACCAATGTAGCGGAGGCCACAAGGGCACTCAATCAGGTAGACAACATGTGTAGAGTTACAGTTGGTGTGTTTTCTGAGGTGTCATGTTTTGCCTACTTCTAACTCAAGAGACTTTGTGGTGAGAGTGAGATGGCAGACGCAGCAGTTTCCGCATGGGTAATGGTCCACTATGTTGGGAAGGCCCCATGCATCGAGGACAGTGTTGCCCCTAGGTGTGTGTACCTGCTTGGGGTGTGTTGAAACTTGAGACCAATCGATCCTTCAGACTACCCGCTCTTTTGTAGGAGAAGAGGGGTTGCTCCCATTTGAGTCTTCCTGTGTTGAGGATCCGCCAGTTCTTTCGGATGATTTTGGTTACTCTGTTAGAGACTGTATTGTATGTGGTGACACACGTGAGGGGGATAGTGTTCTCCACCCTATGGGTATCTTCTAGTAGGGCATCCCTGTGCTGGTTCCGCGCTCTCTTCTTGGTGGAGCGTATGATTTTGTCCGGGTAACCTCTTTGGTTGAGTTTTGCAGCCAGGTCAGTTGATTGCCTTTGAAAGTCTTCAATCCTGCTGCAATTCCTCCTGATGCGGAGGAATTGACCGTAGGGTAGATTCTCTCTGAGCGGGCGCGGGTGGAAGCTGTCGAACTTGAGTAGTGAATTCCTGGCTGTTGGTTTATAGAAGGTAGTGGTCTGTAAAGTTCCTTCCTTGGCTTCGATAGTCAGATCCAGGAATGCCAGTTTCATGTCATCTGCTGTGCTGGTGAACCTCAGATACGGGTCACGGTTATTCAACCAAGTCATGAAGGTGGCTAGGGAATCCTCCTTCCCTGTCCAGATCATGAGGACATCGTCAATATAACGACGCCAGAATTTTATGTTGGCGCTGAAGGGATTTTCAGGGGGCTCAATGTGTGTGGTCTCGAAATGGTACACGTACATGCCTGCCACGCTGGGGGCAAAAGTGCTGCCCATCGAAGTGGCGGACTTCAACATATCCTTAACTACGGGTATATTCACAATAGCGCATACAATTCGGCATTATAAATGCGGTTATGCACAAGCGCCACCTTCCGCTTCACTCCCGCATTACTCCGCATAATAACCGGATACAGCGCACACCATGTCACAGAATTATTGTGCGAATACCAGAAGCAAAATGTATTATATGTTCATGTATGTTTGTATTGTCTGTCTCCTTCTCTCCACAGGCTTTGAACTACTACAGGGGGACACACCCTCCCTCATCACCGCACCTTAGCGCGTGCGGCATCACCATTGGTCACGTAAAATACACCTGACCATCACGTTCTTTCACTTTAAACACTAACACATAGGTCCTGAAGAAAGCCAGCAAACGTAGCTGTCTGGCTGAAACATGTAGACCTGACCTTCCATTACAGGATATAAGAGACATAATTCAATCTCTACCCATATCCGCCTCTTTTTTAATACTGCCAGAGGGCCCACCTTAAAAAAAAACACCTTTAGCAATAAGGGACCCAATGGACAGTTTTTAAACTCCACCAACACTGCACCGCTCTGCACTCAGCCCACACAAAAACCAGCTCCGCTGTAATTTAGGCGTTGAAGCACACCCGAGGTGCACTCGGCACCTTGGGTGGGACCCGATGATGAAGCATGCCACCAACTAAGTTGGTGGGTGAGGGTTGGATGAGGGTTTTCATAAAAAACAAATGGTTTTCCCAACACATGAACATCCAGCTCCTTAAGTGTGAGCCAGTTCTTATTCATATTCTTTGTACTATTCAGGGGAAGTGAACTAGCCCGCACATTACCCCCCCTTTTTCCTCTCTCTCTCATTTGATTTACAACTTAAAACAAGAGCCATCGACATATAGTTCCCCTTGGGGGTCAGATAAGGGAACATCAGTCAGGTCTACCCGTCCCTTTGTTTCTTCCTCTGTATATCAATTTCCTCACTCTCAGAAGGGAGGGGTAGCAACGTGGCTGGGTTCGAGTGGCACATCTTTTAATTGTAACATGCAGTGCAAAAAGGGTCAATTCATAACTGGTCAGATGTGCACTGGTAAGGTGCTGCGTCTTGGTTTTATTCAAAAGTGTATCCACAGCATGGGGTGCCATGACTGTGAGGTCGGTATCAAGTACGAGCCCAGCCGATTGTCGTATAGAGATGGCCACTGCTGCGACCGCTCTTAGATAGCTCGGGAGGGCTCTTGCGACAGGGTCAAGAAGAGCAGAAAAATAATCACACTGCCGTTGCTTACCTCCAAAGGCCTGTGTTAAGACAGAAAGCGCACAACCGGCTGACTCTTGTACGTACAGCACGAACGGCTTCGCATAATCAGGCCTACTGAGCACAGGCACAGAGCAAAGCGCAACTTTTAATTGCTCAAAAGATTGCTGACAGTCAGGCGTCCAAGGCAGGGGTTCATGAACATCTTTAGTGGTAAGCGCAAGCAGGGGTTTTGTTATTAACGAATAATTAGGGATCCACTGACGACAGTAGGACGTAATGCCAATAAAAGCGCACAACTCCCTCTACGTTTTAGGGATAGGCATTTTCACAATGGTGCTGATGCGTTCAGGGGTCAATCTTCTACCCTCCTTCGACAGTAGGTGACCTAAATAGGTGACCTCCTGTCGACAATATTGAAATTTAGAAAGGGACACTTTATGTCCATGGTGAGCCAAATGTAGCAACACCTTAACCGTACTGTCTTTGCATCCCTGTTCAGTGTCAGAAGCTATTAGTATATCATCCACGTATTGAAGCAATACATTACCTGAGGGAAGCGCGAGGGAGAACAATTGGGCTTTCAAGGCTTGGTTATGTATCCACGGGCTCTCAGTATAGCCCTGAGGAGCTCGACAGAATCTAAAGCTTCTGCCAGCAAGGGTAAAACCAAACAAGTGTCTGCTGTCGGGATGGTTCGGGATACTAAAGAATGCATTTTTCAAGTCAATGACAGAAAAGAATTTAGCAGAGGAAGGAATCATCGTCAAAAGAGCAGTAATGTCAGGGACCACCGGGAACTGAGGAACCACTATTTTATTAACTGCACGCAAGTCAATCACAAAACGATAGACATCTGGGTGATCATAGGGGGAGTCTGAAGATGCCTTTTTTAGAATGGGAAGAATAGGGCTATTACACACATTTGCAGTCGTCTCTTCAACCACTCCCGTCTCAATCAGATCGTGTATAATCCGCAGCAAAGCTCGCTCCCCTGCTTGTGATATTTTGTTCTGGGGAATACGAGGCAAAATGGCATTGTCTTTAACTTTAATGGAAATCGGGGGAATTTGCAATAGTCCTACATCCGTGTCATCTGTGGCCCACAACGTGAGTGGCAAATCCTTAAACTCAGCAGGGAGGGGCGCATTTTTGGACAGACACTGCTTAGAGCTGACCACAATCTGACCCATTGTCATGTAAACACCTTCCGTGGAGCAATAAATGGTCGCATGCAACTTCTTTAATAAATCTAGGCCCATTAGATTTTCTCCACAGTTTGATGTCAACAGGAACGGTGAATCCACAGTGAAAGGACCTATAGTAAATGTAAGAGGTTTGGAAATAGGGCTTACAACCGGTACACCAGAAAGTCCTACCGAAACGTTATTATGGCCAGACAGAGCTGCCCCAGGGACCAGTGAACGAGAAACAGAGCTATTCATTGCACCTGTATCCACCAAGAATTCCTTAGCTGAGCCATGCAAATCTGCTGTAACATACGGGCCACGCTGATCTACAGGTATCTGGACTGGTCCCTCACTCTGTCTCTGGCTATCCTAGCTGTGAGACATCCCTGTCGCCTCGTCCAGATCATAGTCATCGTGGTAATACTGGCCACCCCTGTTGCCATCAAAGAAATTACTATCTGAACGATCCTGCGATGTGGCAGCATGCTGGGCTCTGTCCTGTCCACCAGCCCCACGACCCCGTCCACTAGAACCTCGTCCTCTAGGGGCCACCACTTTCTGCAACAACACAGGACACTCGCTACGCCAGTGTCCCTCCTCCTTACAATATGCACACTGATTTGGCCCTGCAGGCATAGTATTCTGGCTGGTCCGAGGCAGCTGGCGGGCGGTACCACCACGTCCTCTTCCATTTCCCCGAGAGGCCTGCTGTAACAACACCTTTATCTTCAATTCCTTTTGCTTTTTCTCCACCTTCTCCTTCTCCTCATTTTCCCTGTGTTCATAACACTGTGCCATACTCAATATTACAGAAGGGGAGGAGGTCGTCCAAGTGCTCTCTGAAACCTGCAACCGAGCGGCAATCTCTGGGAGCAGGTTCGTGACAAACCTGTTAACGAACAATCGGACACCTCCCTCCAACGACAAATCCTGTCCGCTAAAGTCCAGAAACAAACCCTCAAACCGAGTGAAAAAATCAGACACACTTTCATCTTTCTTCTGACGACATGCCGTTAACTTATCCCAATCTACCCGTCTTGGTGGAATAAGGGAATGCATATAGGTAATAATGCGACCAAGCAAAGCTAGTATCTCGGCCTTAGGCTTCTCGCCAGGCTTCCTCTCCTGGTCCCATGCCTTAATCTGATCCCAAGTACCACCCAATTCTGCAACATGGTCCTGTGTGTGTACCTGCCTCCAAATATCAACGGGTACCAGTAAAACGGAAAAACATTTCAATATCTGCAAGCGTCATCACTGTGGATGAAGCGGCCTCTGTCAATTCCTTATAATATGCAGTAGGATTCTTCCTCGGGTCGGGTAACTGAGCCTTAAGGGACAAAACCTCACTCCTCTTCCATGGAGTATAAACCCATTGGGGCAGATTTACAAGCCCCTTGCGACACATTTGCGCCGCCGTTGCGTCACTTCTGTGAACGCAGTGGCATCGTAAACAATGCGCCACGTTGTGACATATTTACAATGTGACGCATCTAGGGAGATGCGTCACGTTGTAAAGCCCTGCGCTACATTATACCTGCATCAGGTATAATATATGCAGGGTGGGCGTTCCCCTATAAAAAGACTCGTAGAAGTGGCGCAGTGAAATCTATCAGATTTCACTGCGCCACTTCTAGGACGTCACTGCACCAAAACCTTACACCTGCCTCACAGCGGGCATAAGACTGAGGCAGGCCCTATCACATGGGGCTTGCCCCATGTGAAAGGACACATTGCTGGAGTTGCACCTGTTTACAGACACACCACAGCAATGCATCACTTTTGCACCTACAGATACGTCGGTAATACTGATGTATCTGTATTTCTTGCGACATGGAGCGCTGTACATTAAATACGGCACATCCATCGTGTCGCAAGGAAGGCGTCAGGTATAATGTATGCAGGGTGGGCGTTCCGTCGCAAGAAAGCCTCGTAAAAGTGACGCAGTGAAATCTACAAGATTTCACTGAGACACTTTTACGACGACGCTGGGTCAAAATCTTACGCCTGCTTGAAGCAGGCGTTAAGGAGTGACGCAGCACAATAAGTATGGGCCGCCCCTGAGCATTGCTGGAGTTGCATTGCGCTTGCGACACGACTCCAGCAATGCGCTGCCCTTACGACAAAAGATGCGACACGCATCTGTCTATCCTTGCGCCACTGTGCGCCGCATTGTAAATGCGACGCATCCGTGGTGGCGCAAGGGTATTTTTGTGTGTCGCATCTTTACTGGCGCATCCCTGCTAATATGCAGAGATGCACCAGTCCTTGTAAATCTGCCCTATTGTTCCTGAAACCGGGCCTCTACCCGGGGTGTAGTAACAACGTCATGCTGATCTCGTAGCTCTGGTATCTCAGGGTGATATAAAGGGTGGACTTCCCTCATCGGGAATTGGGACACTGCCTTCGGGCTCTTCTCAAGCAGCCTACTTCGGTAAGCTACCAGCTTTGCGACATTACCAAAAACCTCACCAGGTGCCATACCAGCAGCATATACATTGTCCCTAATATCATAAATAATCTGAGGGGCACAACATTGAAACACTGTTCCCACAATCCAATCAAAGTAGCCGACATGTGCTTGAGTGCATGCTGCTGCACAAACGGCTCATAATCTCTCATCACACTACACACATCTTCCGTACTATAGATGGGGTTACGAGCCCTCTGAGCAGCCTGATTGGCTACCACCCTTTTCTCTTCATCGCCCACATCAGATCGTATCAATATCAGCCCCATTCGCTCTCTAGCAGTCGCCCAGTCCCCGTCCCCGTCCCCGTCCCCTGATCCACGGACAGGCGTTCCGCTACTCAGTACCGTAGGGGAATGAAGGAACAGGGAAGGGGTAAAAACAGAAGGAGCAGGCACCAATGTCGTTAGTGACTGGGTTGTGGGTGTAAGGGCTGGAGAGAGAGACGTCGACACAATAGGCGTAGCAGGGAGACTAGCAGTCATCGCCGGCGCAGAAGGTGAAGCCACAGAAAAGACAGAAGGTGCGGTTTCCAAAGCAGCCGGGTCAATGACAGAAGAAACAGAAACAGCAGAAGCAGAAGAAACGTGCGTTGTGGCTGTGGGATGACAGGATATATTTTCTGCGGGGCGTATGGGGGTGGAGGTCGAGCATCTAACAATTCCTCCACAAATGTATAATTTTCATCTCGAGCTCCATAAGACCTTTCACATTGCAATTGAAACTTACTATCGGCACACTCTATCCCTTTCTCTGTTTTCTCTCTATCATATGCTACAGCTTTCTGAGTCACTGTCTGCATCTTTCCCTTCCGGGCCTCCTTCTCTGCCTTCATTCGTCTCTGTTTAGCTTCCTTCTGCCATGTTCAGAGGGAATCGAACAACGACTGTCTACTTCTTTTTGCAAACAATTTATCCTGCAGGAAATTAATTTTTTGTTCAACAAAAGTGCCCGTCAACGGCCACTGCAACTCGGCATTGTCCCTCGTATATTTGTGCCATAATTTACTAAACATAATAGGGCCAAGGCTGTGTTTCACGTACATCTCGAAGTTGGGAGTGCCTTCTGGAGGCGCAGGCTGACTTTCTTCCAAACGTGCATCAGTAGAACAACAACGACAACCTACACAACACAATTTACTAAAACAGGGCATTTTTACAAGAGACTATTTCACCATTTATGCCGAGCAGATATTTGCAAATATCTTACCAAAGTTGGTCCTCAGACCTCACCAAATACAAACCAAAGTGGTACCATGTTCACAAGGAACTCAAACAAATTCAAGCGCTTGTCCAAAAACGGTCTTCAGACCGCACCAAATACAAACCAAAATGGTGCCGTAGCCACCACAAACCAAAGCAAACTCACCTGGTGCACACTGGTCGAACCAATTTATTCTCCACTGCCGACTCTTCGGACTAAACGGTCAGATCCAAGGGTTTCGCCGTTCAAGACCCCAGCCGGGATGACCACTGGCTGAGGCACCGCCCAGTCAAACAGATGGGGCAGCTGCGAGTACCAGACACTCTTGATCAGGGATCCCCGGTCCGCTGTCCGACCCGACGTGGCCCCGACCTCCCCAACCGTCCGCGGGCAATGAAGGGTCACTCACCCGATGGGGTCCCTGTTCGGGCGCCAACTGAAGGAAGTGACCTGGTTAGGGCCACCTGGGTCACTCGCGACCACCTCTCAGCCTTCCATACTAATGAAGAGTCAGTCAGACAGTAGAGAATACAAACCAAAGTTATTTATTAGAATGCGCTTGAGCGGAGTCCAGTCTGACCAGCCTCCTTAGATTGCTGCAGAGGGACTGACCCTGGCCAACATGGTAATACCAGATATACATTTCCAATACCCCCAAAGGCACGCCCTGACTGGAATTTTCCAGTTAGTAGCTAATGAACAAAGGAGACATAGAGGGATGAGGTACCATCCTGAGACCGGGTACATGCTATCTCAGTTTCAAGGTTACTCTGCCTGCCCACACCGCTCTGAGCTGTGGGAGGAAGCCTATCTAGACGGAAAGGTATGCAATAATATGAACAGTCTATTCATTAGCACAGCAAATCTCAACCTTGAAGGAACAGGGGAAAATAACATCGAGACTGCTTTCTGCTGAGACAAACAGAATGAGACAGAAACTGGGTTTCGATCAGGATACAAAATGGCGGCTGAATACAAAATGGTGCTGCAAATGCTAACTTAAATCGCACAATGCTAGAAGGAGTCGACCGAAAGCATTTTCCAGTCCAACAATAGTGAGGCCTGCTTTCTGCAGAGCCTCCAAAACATTCTTGAAGTGGACCAGGTGATTCTCCCAGTTGGAGCTAAAGACAGCAATATCATCAAGATATGCTGCACTATAGGCTTCCAGGCCTGTGAGAACTTTGTTCACCAACCTCTGGAATGTGGCAGGTGCATTCTTCAAACCGAAAGGCATCACAATAAATTGATAATGCCCACTAGGGGTTGAAAATGCAGTTTTTGGTTTGGCATCCTCAGCTAGTCTGATTTGCCAGTAACTAGCAGTTAGGTCAAATGTACTTAGAAACTTGGCTGAGGCCAAAGTATCAATAAATTCATCTGCCCTAGGAATTGGATGAGCTCCATTCCTAGTGTCTGCATTAAGACCTCTGTAGTCTACACAAAACCTCATTTCTCTTTTTCTACCCTTGGTGTGAGGTTTGGGTACAAGGACTACTGGGCTAGCCCAAGGGCTAGCCGAGGGCTCAATTACTCCCAACTCCAGCATCTTTTGGACCTCTGTCCTGATGCAATCTCTGACATGGACAGGCTGCCTGTAGATTTTATTCTTAACAGGTAGACTTTCACCTGTGTCCACTTCATGGGTACACCAAGTTGTTTGACTGGATGTCAGAGAAAACATATGCCTGAATTGATTGAGGACTTTCCTGCAATCAATCTGCTGTTGATCAGTGAGGCTGCCTGCCAAGGCTACTCCATCTACTGATCCATCATCAGGGTTCTGAGAGAGGAGATCAGGGAGAGGATCACTCTCTTCCTCCTGTCCCTCATCAGTTGCCATGAGCACGCCCATGTCAGCCCTGTCAACAAAAGGTTTTAGCCTGTTAACATGAAGTACCCTATGGGGACTTCTGGGAGTGCCAAGGTCCACCAGGTAGGTGACCTCACCCTTTTGTTCAAGTATAGTGTGGGGTTCACTCCATTTGTACTGGAGAGCTGCTGGGGCCACAGGCTCCAACACCCACACTTTCTGGCCTGGCTGGTAAACAGTCAGGACAGCCTTTTGGTCATGCCACGATTTTTGAAGTTCTTGGTTGGCCTCCAGGTTTTTGCTTGCCTTCTTCATGTACTCAGCCATGCGGGAGCGCAGACCAAGTACATAGTCCACTATGTCCTGTTTTGGAGGTTTGAGAGGTAACTCCCATCCCTCCGTCACTAGACACAAGGGACCCCTAACTGGATGTCCAAACAGAAGTTCAAAATGGTTGTAGCCAACCCCCTTCTGAGGAACCTCTCTGTAGGCATTGAGAAGGCAGGGTAGTAGGACATCCCATTTTCTCCTAAGCTTTTCTGGGAGGCCCATGATCATACCCTTTAGGATCTTGTTGAATATTTCACAAGCCCATTGCATTGAGGATGGTAGGGTGTGGTGAATTTGTAATTTACTCCACACTTTTTCCACATTGCAGTTATATAACTTGACATGAAGTTTGTGTCTCTGTCAGTTAAGACATCCTTAGGGAAGCCCACTCTGGAAACAATTCCCAAGAGGGCCCTTGCCACCACAGGAGCTGTAGTGGTCCTAAGGGGAATAGCTTCTAGGTATCTAGTGGCATGGTCCACCACCACTAGAATATAATTGAGCCCAGATGCTGTTGGAGGGTTCATGGGACCAATATTATCAATCCCAACCCTCTCAAAGGGATCCCCAACCACTGGAAGTAGGATTAAGGGGTCTTTGTGATGCCACCTGACTTACCACTGGCTTGGCAAGTAGAACAGGAGCGACAAAACTCCTTAGTGTTCTCAGACATATGGGGCCAGTGAAAGTGAGGTACAAGCCTGTCCCAAGTCTTGCTTTGCCCTAAGTGTCCTGCAAGAGGAATATCATGTGCAAGGGTGAGCAGGAAACCTCTAAACGTCTGGGGCATAACCAACCTCCTGGTGGCACCAGGCTTGGGGTATCTACCCTCTGAATAACGAAGTCCTTCATCCCAGTAGATCCTATGGGATCCACTGATATTCCCTGAGGCCTCAGCAACAGCTTGCTGTCTGAGGGGTTCAAGAGAGGGGCAGGTTTGCTGCTCCAAACTCAAATCTGCTCTGGTAAGGCCCCCTGCCCCCAAGCACTCAATCTGCTCATCTGAGGCAGTGCCTTCACAGAGGCTAGGATCATCTTCCTCAAGAGACTGATCCTCACTCTGAGTCTGTGGGGAGGGCACAGCCTTACCCCTCCTGCTCCTTCTCTTGGAAGGCACCTGGTCCATTGTTCCAGGATTCAGGGCCGGTCCAGTGGAAAGCTGTTTGGCCTGAGCCCTTGTCACAGCAAACACATTTGCAGAGATGCCCAACATTTCTGCATGAGTCCTGAACTCTACTTCAGCCCAGGCTGAAGTTTCCAAATCATTGTCCAACAAACAATCTACAGGTAGGTCTGAAGATACCACAACCTTCTTAAGTCCAGTTACCCCTCCCCAGCTGAGATTCACAACTCCCAAGGAATGATCAGTACTGACATTGCTACATTGCTAGCATTGGTCTCTTGGTACACTTGTCCAAGTATGATTTGGTCAGGAGACACAAGTTTCTCTGTCACCATTGTGACACTGGCCCCTGTAGGCCATTGCCTCTGGTCCATTTATCAAAGCCTGTTGCCTGTACTTGCCCAAATTAGTGGGACTGACTAGTAAGGTGGCAAGATCTATGCCACCATCACAGACCAAAACAGCCTGAGCTGGAGTCCTGACTAAGACAGAACCCACCTCAGAACCCAACGTTAACCCTACTAATCCCTTGGAGGCGGTACTACCACTTGTACTGGAGCTAGGGGGTGCAGCTGCCTTAGGGGCAGTGGTAGTAGAGGTTTCCTTGGCTTTAGGACAATCAGCATCCTTTGTCCAATGGGTCTTTACCTTACAGACATTGCACCAAGGTTTCTTCTTGCCTTTCTTGGATGTTTGTGACTCCCCCCCCCCCCCAGATGCAGGTTTTTGGGGCCCTTGGGAAGACTCTGTTTTATCTTTGCCCTTGTCCCCACCCTTATTTTGAGTTTTAGAAGAATCCTGCTTCTTCTGGTCACCACCATTACCCTGGTTTTTCTGCTTCTGACCCATTTGTATGCCTTCTTTCCCAATTCTTGGGGAGAGGTCAAATCAGAGTCCACCAGGTACTGGTGCAAAAGCTGGTTCTGACAATTATTAAGGATCTGCTCCCTCATAATCAAATTGTACAATCCTAAGTAGTCATGCACTTTGCTGCCATGCAACCAACCTTCCAGAGCCTTAATGGCACAATCCACAAAATCTACCCAGTCCTGGGTCTGTGCTTTCTGGGTATCTCTGAACTTAATCCTGTATTGCTCAGTGGTTAAGCCAAACCAATCAATGAGAGCACTCTTCAAAACTGAGTAATTATCAGCATCCTCTTCGCTAACAGTGAGGAGCTTATCGCTACCTTTGTCAGCAAAGGAGAGCCACAAGATAGCTGCCCACTGCTCTTGGGCACCTTCTGAACGTTACAGGCCCTTTCTAAAGCAGTTATCCATTTGTGGATGTCATCCCCAACACGGTAGGGAGGGACTATCTTGCTCAGGTTCCTATGGTCATGAGAAATTTCTCTAACTCTATAGACACTGTTGCTGCCACCATGGG
Source organism: Calotriton arnoldi (assembly GCA_963921515.1). Lineage (NCBI taxonomy): Eukaryota > Metazoa > Chordata > Amphibia > Caudata > Salamandridae > Calotriton > Calotriton arnoldi. The sequence continues at coordinate 892,899 of CAWUFW010008094.1, read as the reverse complement.
ACTCTAGTCCCAATTTCTTCCTTGCTTTCTGGACTTCTAGGGACTCTTTGTCAAGGGCCAGCTGCTCTTGCCTGAGCCTAAGCCTAGCTTTATCAAGTTCAAGCATTTGGTATTCCCTATCCAAAGTGTTCTCCCTCTTACTAGAAATGGAGGTCCCTACTGACTGTCCTTAGGCATTGGATTCTGCAGAGGAGGATCTAGACCTCCTTGGTCTACTCTGCACTTTCCCAGGAGGAACAAAGGGGGCATCCTCTTGGCCACCTGTAGTATCCTCTGGGAGATCTGAGTTGTCCAGGTGGGAGTCATCAGGCTCCACCTGGTCAGTGTTAAATTCTAGGTCAAAGAGGGGTCCCCCTCCTGGCCTATCTTCAGTCCCCTGCCCACCCACTCTTTCCTGTTCATCTGACCCACTGGCTTTCCTTAGGTCATCTAACAGTAACACCTCTAGGAGGCGTTGAGTGTTGGCACTTTTCCCTGCCTTCAGCTTCCTAGAGGCACACAGGGCTTTCAGTTCTTGGAACGAAAGCGCACTGTATCTAGTAGGCAGAGAGCCACTGGCATCTCCTTTAGCAGACATACTAAGTGAGGTGTGGTGTTGCACCTACCTTATCTAGTCGGAACTAAACTCTCTGAGGTTGGAGAAAGGGTGTGCTAGACCCTTGACTTACCTAACCCTAAGTTCAGTAGTACTTACTATTCTAAGGTTGTATTATAATTGCCTAGTATTAGTGATGGTTTTTCAATTAATCCACACAAAGATTTATCTGGTAAAACAATGCAGGCTTGAATCCCAGCTGCCTGCACACCAGTGTGAGAAGCTAGCCTGGTATATGATGTCCACAAATGTAAGTGGGCACCCTGCACCAGTCCAGACAACCCTTATGGTGATTTAAGAGGTCTTAGACAACCTGAGAAAGCTCTCTAAGTGGTAGTCCAGGCTTAGTCCAGAAGGAGTGTAAAGCAGCTTGTTTCACCAGAATGCAATCTTATAGTATAGATAAAGTGAAAAAGAACCACACAAGGTATTTATAAAAATATGTATTTATTATATAATACTCTCTAACACGTTTAGATATCTCCTACCCGGAGTAATCACAATGCACACAATACTTTGCCAAGAAATACAGTAATTGGTACAGAATACACAGTGGACCCCAGGGGAGACCAAACCATATACTAAGAAAGTGGTATAAGAACCACGACTCATGTCAAGACAATGTCGAGAGGACGTAGAAGTGCTGGGGACCCAAGGAACCACCCAAGGTAAGTGACCAGGAATCCCACGGAGTGCGTGTGCAGTGTGGGAACACAACCGTGTGCTCCGTACCACTCTACGGGTAAGTAGCGGTTGGACTTTTAAAGATTAATGACCCTTTCCAGTGGACCCTGTGGAAGACAGAAGGCTGGAGAGCCACCCTACCCCACCCGTGGATACCCTAGTACCCATGTTACTTACACCAGGGAAGCCGGGTGCATAGGTGTGAAATGGTGTTGGAAACCGCCATCGAACCCAATGGAGGACTTCAGGAAAGTGCCGCTGCTGAAGAAGGAGAAAGTGTCTGGTGGAATCCAAAGGTGGATTCTAGGTGAGAGGTACCTGCAAGCAGAGGGGATAGAGTCTATGTTACTCAGGAGTGACCAGGAGAGTTGGAAAATGAATGCCCTCCGATGTTGGGTGTTGCAGGAGAGATGACGATGACCTTGACCCTGCAGTTGTGAGGACTAGGCAATGCTGAGGAAGACCAGGAGCTGTGTACCAGCTGTCCCACGTCGGATGTCAAGTTCTAAGAGGTCGGTGTCCGGCGGGAGCACCAAGAAGCCTTGGAAAATGCAACCAACGCAGAGGTCGAAGAAGGTGCAATGTCGGGACCAGCAAGGTCCAGGGGACTCACCACAAGCAGGTGAGTCAGGGCAGGCCCGAGCAATCAGGGGAGCTCAAAAGAAACAAAGGTGACCCTCAAATGGACCCACAGGCCGGAGGCACTGGAGTCGCGCGCGAGAGGACTTCGAGCAGCTCACCAAAGATGCAGGCTACGATGCAAAACGATGCTGCGTGGCCAAAGATTCTAGTCACTAGAGATGCTCGAGGTTGGGGCTACTTGGAGCCCGAAGATCTTCTTAGAAGAAAGCCAACAAGCCTTTGCAACTGCAAGTTGACGTGGTGCACAGGGGTTCAAGGGATACTGGCCTCAAACTTGATGAGAGGGCAGGGCAGGCCTCGAGAGCTGTGGAGAACCACCACCTGTGTTGCAGAACCTTACGGAGTCCGGAGAATCTCAGGATCAGCAGACCGATCGACTTAGTTGTGGTGCCTGCGAATGCAGGGAAGTGACTCCGTCACTTCAAGGAAGATTCCTTTAAGGTGTCTTTGATACCCACAGGCCTTGGAAGGTTCCTGTATTGTGCACAGGCACAGACGATGCAGCAGACTGGAAGGGAGACGAAGTCGAGCCCAAATGAAGTCCAGCGTAGTCCAGAGTGCCCAAATGGTAGAAGAAGAAGAAGTGGTGTCTGATCTGAATCTTGTCCCACGATGAATCTAGGGACCCACCCACAGGTGAGCCCTTAAGTACCCTAAGGAAAGGGTTGAGCTGATTCAGGGGACCTTCCCAGGGGAGGGTCTGGACAGGGGGAGGTTACTCCGATGTCCTTTGTCCAGTTTCACGCCAGAGCGGGAGCCAACTGCTCCCAGAGCTTGTTTGAACTGGACGATGCATGGGGACACCAAATGTGCCCCTCATGCAGAATGAGCGGCTCTGGCAAGTGCACCCACCCTACCCCAACACACTAAATCCTGTCTGGGAGGGGGTCACACCTCCCTGTGACAGGATGCCTATTGTTCTCCCTTCCCCTGCTTGAGCTTGGCTCAGCAGCAGGAGGGCAGAATCATGTCTCTGGTCAGCAGCAACCATTTTGTGCTGTCCGGGTCAAGAAAGCTGATACTGGGAGCACTGAGAGCCTAACGGAGGGCTCTTCCAGTGCTTGGAATCATACATCCCACACCGTTTGGGGGTATGATTCCAACATGTTTGATACCAAACATGATAGGTTTCGTTGCAGCCAGTTTCGAGATAGTCATAGCGTAATTATGTGGTGCCCCTCTATATAGTATATGGCTGCTTCACTTACAACCCGGGAGAATGGACTCCGTAGGCTGTAGGGGTGTCCTGCTCATGCAGGGGCACCCTCGCACTTAGAACCACGCACCCTGCCTTCAGGATTGATAAGGCCTGCTATAGGGGTGACTTATAGGTTTTAAGTGCAGTGACCCTGGATATCTTTAGTAAGTAGTGGTAGCACCAGCTTACACAGGCTGCAATGGCAGGCATGTAGTTCCATTTTGAATGGTCTCCCATGGGTGGCATAATGCATGCTTCAGCCCATGGGGGACCTCTGGGGTACCTATGACCTGGGGTACCTTAGTGCCATATACTAGGGACTGATAAGGGTACCCCAGTATCCAATCTGGGATGTACCTAAGTATTGAACATAACAATTTAAGGGAGAAAGCAGATAGACTGGGGTGCTGATTAGCAGGATCCCAGTCAGACTAGTCAATAACAGCTTAGCACCAGGCAAAAAGTGGGGGGTAACCATAAAAACAGATCCAAATTTCCTACAGAATTCATTTCTGCTGTTTCACTACATGGCCCCTGTACTGATGCTCTGATCACCATCAAGTTTGGAGATACACCTGTGAGCTCCGTCCAGCAATCCTAATTGTTACCAAATGTTCTATAGAAGAGAAAGCATGTTTCCTGGTCGTTCAAATCAAAATAGTTTATTATTCAGAAGTGTTGTGGCATAGGCCTTCCATTCCAGAATCAGTTCGTCTTAGTTCCAACACAATTAGAACATGAGATATATTGACCATAAACATTGGTCAAATAGCATCTCCCAAACCGTGAATCAATTGCACCGATTACTCACAGTATGTTTCATTATAAAATGCCTCTTAGTTGCCCATAAAGCACTGTTCATTCAATAACTCACGTTTGTATGCAACAAATAGCCCTTCTCCCATTTTATTTTTTTACATCTTTTTATTATATGCAAAGTTAAGGCATAACAAAGAAGAACAATCAGAAAAGCACTTTAAAATATAATTAAAAGATCCATCCTTGCCTACTTATCCGATCAAATATCCGCATATTATGCAGTCATGGGAGGCGAAGATCATCCCTCGCCTCCAGGTTCCTGACATATGTGTTCCAGGCCCTGCTCCCTGTCCTGTCATCCCCCTGTCTGCGAGCTTCCACAAGGACATCCGCCTCCGCATGCGCCTGTTTAAGCAGTGCAAGTAGCCAGCACAGCTTTTCGGGGAAGACCTGTGATTTCCAGGCCATGGCAAATAGGCGTTTGAACAATGCAAATGTTAAGTCAATAAATCTGTTCACATATGTGTCCCCTTGTATGTAAGCCCGGCAGGCAACACTCCAGTGTGATTGGGAGTGCCGTGTCAACTACTGCGGAGTTTACCTCAACAATCTCTGCCCAAGTATGGGCTAGCACTGGGCATCCCATACCATATGACTAAAGCCAGCGTCCCTCGTCCCGCACCTTGGACAGGCTGATGAAGTGCCTGGGACATGTGACCAATCCAACGGGGCGTTAGATATGTCTGATGTATATAATTACATTGTGTGAAGTGGAAGTGTGGGTTGTGTGACACATGCCCAACCTGGCTCAGCGACTGACCCCATTGTTTCTCTGACAGTGGCGCTTGAGTCTAGTGACCAATGGTCGCAAGCCCGATTCTCCTGCTGACAACTGTGAGTTAGTAAGGCCATGCAAAGGGCAGTTATGAGCCTGCGCGCACCCCCATGTGTGAGGGATGTGTGAAGTGGGGGCACCGTGGGAGGCTCAACTAGACTCCAAGTGAGGCAACTGCTCCATATGTTGCATATTATGTTCAGAAAGTGCCCAGCGGTGAAACCCCGAGAATTCATGAGGTCCTGGAAGGAGAGACCAACCCCTCTTCAAAAAAAATCCCTCGCTTGTGTCAGCCCGGCTTCCCTCCAGAACTGGACCTCGTAGTAATGGATGACACCCCTGGAGCAGCCCTGAGTGTCATAAAGGAATAGATGAAGAATATGCTGGTGAGTTGCCCTACCATTGACACACCGCAGCCAGCAATAGCGGGCAATCTGCAGTTGGCACAACAGGTGAGAGGGCTGCTGTCTCGAAGAGGACAACCAGGTATAAATAGGTACGCTGCACGTTCCAAGCAGGGAGCCATTACCAGCCAGTGAACTGGCCATTGTAGCTGAGCCACAGCGCAGTAGAGTTCATAATTAGGGGCCCCAAGCCACCCCTGATGGCTAGGCCTGAAAAGCCTAGAGAGCGCCGCCCGCCGCCTACCGGGACATCATATCAGTTCCACAAGGAGCTTGTTGACTTCCGCAAAAAAGCCAGCGGGAAGCCTAATGGGCAGAGCCGCAAAAAAAGGCAATAGACGAGGTAGAAGAAGCATCTTGGAGATTGCCACTGTGTCCACAGGGGACAGGGGGAGCGATGTCCAGAATGGCAGGGATCCCTACATTGAGGACAAAGCACTGCCTAAATTTCCATCGAGGAGATCAAAATCAGTGTGGTACACCCTTATGCCCAGGTATTTAAATGTGGTGACCTGCGCATCAGCCTAGATATCGGCAGTCCACCTCTATCTTGTTCTGGAATCTGACAAAGGGGGAACAGGCAAGATATGGTGGGCCAGTTTACGCTGAGGCCTGACACACTCCAAAACCCTCTAGAACATCCATAAGGTCCGGCAGCGAAGCCCCAACGTCATGTAGGCACGCAAGGGCATCATTGGCATAAAGGGAAATCATGTTGCACACCCTTTGCATCTCTGCACCCTATGAGCACGCTTGCAAGTGCAGTGTAGAGGCCAGCAGCTTCATGGCTAAGGTCAAGATCATTGGGGACAGAGGGCGTCCCTTTCAAGTGCCTCTTTGTATGTCGAAGCTGCCGGATATCAACTGTCTTCACCTGTGCCACCGGTTGGGTGTATAATGCACAAAACCACCTCAAGTAACGCTGGCCAAAACTCATCGCCTCCATGGGCACGAACAGATATCCCCATACCAGTGTGTCAAAGACCTTCTCAATGTCTCATGAGACCGTTACTGTGACATCGGTTCAAGCTGGGAGGGGCGGGGGCCCTAGCAAACCAATGAGTCAGTGAATATTAAGAAAGGTATTACGGCCCGGTATGAACCCCTTCTGATTTGCATGCACGAGATGTCCAACAATAGGCAACAGCCAGTTCGCCAGGACCTTACCCAGTATTTTATAGTTGAGGTTTAATAATGACAGCGGTCAGTAGGACCGGACATCCAGGGGGCCCCGGCCCGGCTTGGTGAGCACCACTATGAGTTCTTCCCTCAAGGAGTCCAGTAATCTGCCCCTATCCCATGCCTTGTTGTACATCTGGAGTAGCTGGGGAGAAAATGCAGCAAGAGTGCAGCATAGTACTCTAATGGGAGCCCATCCGTACCCAGGGTTTAAGCACGGGCAATTCATGTTATGGCCAGCTGTATCTCTTCAGTCTGCAGGGGGGTGGAGAGAACTACTCTTTGAAGTGGATCCAGGTGAGGTATGGGGGATCCCCCAGAAGAAATTCTGCAGCTCGTTCGCGGTGGGAGAAGTGCTCTCCAAAGACAAGGTACGATAGTAAGTAACGAAGGCATTAATGATTTCAATCTGAGTTTTAACACTGTGCCCCCGTCTGATCTCAAGGCTCCTATCGGAGAGCTTGAGCGGTCCTACTTGACCAACCATGCCAGGAGCCTCCCCACCCTGTCTCCATCAGCATGCAAACGGACCAAGTAATGCTTGTAGTCTAGTTTCCTGAGTTGTGCCTCAGTGTTCCTATGCTCCTCTTGCAACCGGCGAAGCAGGTCGGCTACAACAACATCAAGCGGCAGTTGCACCTCAAGTTGTCGCATTTCCTCTTCCTTCGCATTAAGCTCTCTATACAATGTTTGCCTGACCGCCCCCAAGTCGTAGCGATACAATACCCCCGGAAAACCACCTTATGGGTGTCCAGCTCCATTGCCCTATGAGTATTGGTTCCCGAGTTCGAAGTTAAATATTGTGTGATGTGTGTCACCAGTGCATCGTGGAAAGGGGCATCACAAAGTGCGTCCGTTTGCAGCCTCCACGTAGGGTTGCAGAGTCGAGCCCTCACTCAACACAGCATCAATAGAAGCGAACAATGATCGGAGAGAGTTCGTGCTAAATATTCAGGGGCAGATTTACAAGCCCCTTGCGCTGCCAGTACGTCACTTTTTGTGAAGCACTGGCAGCGCATTTCCCTGCCTCATATTCACAAGGACAGGAAAAGCCACCCTGGGTGGCTTTTTCTGTCCTTGTAAATATGGCCCCTTTACACACAGCATTTTGCGTGAAAGGGGCGTTACATGGGTGTTGCTGTGGGTGTTCCCACGCATCACCCATGGAACGAGACACATTTCCAGATTTACGAGGATTCGTAAACCTAGAAATGCGTCAGTATGCTTCGCCACCCTAGGGGTGGCGTAGCGAGGCGCAACGAGGAGAAATGTTTTCATTTCTCCTCGTTTTTTTCCTCTTTCAATGCGTGCTGCATTCTACAGCACGTATTAAAAGAGGGAAATGCCTGTAGTGATTGTTTTTGTGCAGGAAGGTGCCCCTTCCTGCACAAAAACAATCTCCCCATGGCGCAGGCATCCTTGCACCATGGTGCAAGGGTGCCTGCGCTGGCGCACAAACAGCTGCCATGCGCCGGCGCAGGCACCCTTGCACCATGGTGCAAGGATGCCTGCGCCATGGGGAGATTGTTTGCCATGTGCCGGTGCAAGGGTGCCGGCGCATGGCAGCTGTTTGTGCACCAGCGCAGGGGAGAGCACGGGAATGCGACATATCATTGTAAATATGTCGCATTCCTGTGCTCTGAAAGTGCTGCAGCGTGGCGCAGCCAAAGGGCTTGCTGTGCCGCGGTGCGGCACTTTCTTGTAGATCTGCCCCACAGAGCGAAAAGCCATGGGCCCAATTGCTGCTGTACAGAGGAACAGATCTAGTCTTGTGTGTAGGCTGTGCACTGGGAAGTAAAAAGATTACTCGCTATTTTCCGGGTGGTGTAGGCGCCAAAGGCCATGCAATCTTCCGTCAATCAGCCAATTGCAGAAGTGCAGGGCCAAGTGCTGGGTGTAGCGATCTCGGTCAATATCTGGGGCACAGTTGAAGTGCCCCCTTATAGCTGGGAAATGGGGATCCCGAAGGAGGGCCGGGGTGAGGCCACCTAGGAGCACTGAATGCTCAGCGTTTGGAACATAAATGGTCAGCAGTGCAAGGGTGCACCATCTAAATGGCCCTCCACTACCACGTACCGGCCCTCCGGGTCTACTCTATGCATTACCACCTCAAACGGGACCCTCGGCATGGTCCAATTCAAAGCCCCCGTGCACAAGCCGACGTCGTCATCGCATATTCCTGGCTTCTCCATTTCACGTGGAAATTGTGTAATTCCGACGCTGTCATGTGGGTTTCTTGTAAGTAAGCTATATGTGTGTGGCCCCACTTGAAATAGGACTGACCCCTATGTCTCTTGATAGGAGTGCCCAAGCCCCTCACATTCCACTTCAGCAGATTGTATTGCAGTGTCAAATTACGGGGGGCGCCATATTGTATAGAAGTGTTAGTCAGTCCATGACCCAACATTCCATGCGGATGTGCGTGCTGCGGTGACAAACTTATCCAATATGGTGTATATGAATAGCTCCCAAAACTAGAAAACCCATGCAAACAAACCCCTTCCCACCCTCCCTGCCAGGGCACCAAACGGTATACAGACAACAAATAAACATTATAAACACTGCAAACAAATAGGAAGCAAAATGTCAAATCAAGTCCAATGGGGTGGTCTGCGAAGTGGGGCAAGCAAAGTCCCACTAATACTGAGTCGTTGGACCCTTCATGATCGATGTGGTAGCCGGCCTCCACCCTAGACCCCTCTCACCCCTCATACCTCGAGTATCTCACATTGTATAGTATGCCCAGCCCAGGGTTGGATTGGGATTAAAAATCGGTCCGGGCACGCAAAAAAAAAGTGGCCCACATATTGGCCCGCATATTGCCTTTCTGCAAAACACTGTTTCTGCGAAACTTTATTAAAAAAAAAAGGGGGGGGTTTAAAAAAATGCACGTATTTGTTTACACTGGTGAAACACACCTGAAAACATGTGAGGCCACTTTTGCTCAGGCCCCCTGCCCCCGCGACAATATGCATACACTGATGGGCCGGCCCAGCGAGGGAAAAGGAGTGATACCTCCGCCCATCTGCCTCCATAAAGGCCACTCAGGCACCCACTGGGCCCCTGGCTGCATCGAACACCGCAGAAACCGCCAAATAGCCCCCCCCCCACTGCTCAAATAAGCAGTCCACAGCTGAAATTGGACACCGGCCCCTCGGGCATTGCCCGAGTGCCCGCGTTACCAATCCGACGCTGGGCCCCAGCCCCACTACGGGGGCCCAGACCTTACCAGTCCGGGAGCTCAGAGTCATCTCAGCAGATCATCCACCAGGCAAGTGTAAGATCTGGTCCAGGCAGGGCCGTTTCTACCATTAGGCAGGACTAGGCGGCCGCCTAGGGCGGCAAAAGGGGGAGGGCGGCAAAGTAACCTAGAAACGGCCCTGGGGTCAGCTAGCGGGAGCCTGTGATGAGCACACTGAAGTCAGGCAGTGGGAGCCTGTGATGTGCACACTGAAGTCAGCCAGTAGGAGCCGGTGATGGGGTCAGCGAGCGGGAGCCTGTGATGTGCACACTGAAGTCAGCAGTGGGAGCCGGTGGTGTGCACACCGGGGTCAGATAGCGTCCGCCAAACAACGCCAAGTTCTTCACTGAAACCAACTGAACTGTTAAGGAAAACGGAGCGAGGGGGTGTGGCGCAAGCAGCTGGTTCTTTTTCACAATACCTTCTCCTCTATTGCAACAGTCATTGGCACAATGGAAAAGATTTCTGTTTCTTTCATTTCATTTCATGTTTCTACAGTTGAGATAGATTACAGATTGCGCGTGGCGCCAGTCGCTCAGGGAATCCCTACATTGAGGCATGTGACCTTTTCCTATGAAGGGAGAAGACAAAAACACACATATATTATAAACACTCTTAGCATTCGATGTTGGCTCTTATGTGATACAAGTTCTCTATGGCGGGCCTCCAGGCCGTTCCCATTACGAGTTGCCCTTTATTTTCGCAACATTGAACTCATTAAAAACCGATACCGCTCGCTGCAATATTTACTGGCGACCACATTACCTCCCCATCCCAAGTTATCTATATACGAACTGCGCATAACATGATAAAAGTGGTTATTTTCCCTTGTTCTGAGTGGCAAAAACTCTGACGGTGTAGTATTTCTCCAGATATATGTTGCCTGATTCAGCCTGGAGTAATTTGTGGGGGGAAAGCACGGTATCTCTGCTCTAGTGTCGAGATCCCTATTTGGGCACAAACTCATGTTTGCCTCTCAATCCTGATTACTGGCCTGACCGGATTGGTTGGAGCGCCTACCCGAAAGCGCTAACTTCGTATTTCGGAGTACACGTGACATTGGCCCAATTTCCAGCGCAGCTCGTCTTATGAGGACAGCCATAGTGTTGCATATGCACTGCGGTGAGGTGCAGAAGAGGGCAGGGGTCGCCGTCGTTAAGCCACACTCTCAAGGTGCAGGGATCCCCAGCACTGCCAAGGGAGTGTACATGTGAGGCGCTGTAAGGGGCTCACCAATTACGCCACTATCAGAGCGCAGGGACACTCAGACCGGCCAGGGCAGCAAAGTGCTTGGCAGATGTCTTCTTCCGGTCGTGCTCCTCGCACACGCGCTCAGCCCGGGGTCCCTCTTTTGTCTCAGTTATTCGCATTCATTATTAAAAGGCGCCGGAAACAAATGTGTCAGAATTTAAATCCGGCGGCAAAAGTGGGTCGGTGGCCGAGAGAGGTGCCATACATCAGGCTCGGGACGGACGGGGATGAAAGAGCTCTGCGCCACCCTGGAGCTGCGCGGCGTCAGTAATTCAGTGCGCCAAGAAGATTATACCAGTGGGTCAGGAGTGAGGAGCCAGGCACTTGCTACTGGTGTTTTATGGTTTCGTGGCGCTGTTAATAATGTTAATAACATGCTACTAATTCCCAAATGGTTTTAGCAAGTAAGTGCTTATCCAAACTTTGGCCAAGTATTGTAGTTTTTGCATTAGGTGGAGATTGTTCGTGCTATGATTAAAGTAAAGTAACTTTTACAGCGTTGTTCTAGGTAGCACCCAAAATTACCAACTGTGTAATTTCCACGTATATTGTGATGGAGCAACAGTGTAAAGGCACCTTCAGAGTGATAAGAAGCAATATATACACGTAAAAACATGGTAATTGCTATAATAATTATTAAATAACGTGTTATGATACTTTTATCATAATATTAATTACAAAGGAATGCAAAAGTGTACAAACACGTTTTGTTAATTCATTTTAAAAAACAGTGTAATAACACTTTATCGAAATATGTTTATCACATCCCCAGTACTAAGTAAACTATTACTTTTATTGTAAAAGTAGTGTAAAAAGGAAATTAAATATTTTTTTATTGTAAATTGTTTTCTAATCAAAATATCAAAGTATTTTACTATGGCGAGAGTTATAAAAATAACAACGTGAAAGTACATTCGATTGTAGTAACTTTAACACAAAACCAATGACAAAGTTGGGTAATACTTTTATTGGCATACTATTAAACAGGCGAAAAGAAAATGGGAAGGCAGGATTTTTGTAAGAGCCACAACAAAGTGAAATTCCACATTCATTGAAAGGAGCAGAAGATATTCTCTGTCGGATACTTGATAGTAGGCATCGTGTGTAAATAAATATAATATTCACTGATGCATATACAGCCTGAATTATTAGTAATAATATTAATTAATTATTCATGCTCGCCTTGAATACATTTCTCCTTCCCAAGTTGAATATTGAAATTAAATTTTACAGCATCAATCTATTTGCCCATTGCATCTTACAGTCGGTGAATTCATAGCTCAAACAGATAGACCTTTAGAAAGCACCTCATGAAACCCAAGTTCAGGCAAAAAGCGCCTGGGGCTCTTCAACCTGGCTTCCCATGCACTAGCGCACTGACTGACGCTCTTCTTTCTGGTCACTTGATCGAGCAAAGACTATATCATGTGATGTCACAGAACGCTGCTACCCCCACCCACCCAACCATCCCCCACCCCGTCCTTTTGCCACCCCGCAAACAAAAATAATACAGTCATTTTCATATAGCGCTTTTCACGATGCGTATACAGTTTCCAAAGGCTGCAAATAACAGGTGTCACGATTGCTCTATTTACCTACCTCGGCAGGATGGAAGACCGAGTGTGCTTAGCAAGGATTACGAGCTTGTAGCTGATGAGTGATGGTAGTAAAAGGGAGGGGGCGGCATTTTTCAATTCTCGCCTAGGGCGGCAAAACACCTAGAAACGGACCTGGGTCCAGGGAGGTCTCCCGTTTCATTAGTGTCTGAGCCAGTGTGGCAGTGTAATTCACCTATAAGACAGCAAATGAATTAGGGTTCTGGTTCATCATGTGTTGCACCACCTGTGCTCGTTCCCTGGTGGCATGGGCAGCGGAAGGACAATTCCGGTGTCTCCCAGAATGACTGCGATTCAGTCTCAGGGTCAGCCAGCCCTTCGACGGTGGAACCCGCGGTGGTGTCGTCGCCATCCCTTTCACATGCAGCCACATCCAAACATCCTCAGTGGACAAGAAAAATTGGGTGTTCGTACCCTTGATTAGCTTGAGCCTCGCCAGAAAAGGAGTGTGTATTTCAGTCCGAGGAACCGAAGTTGCCATTTAACCAAAGCAAAGATGTTACAGCGACGCTGCACCCATGGTAAAGTCTGGTTAAGCAGTGATGGCAGTGGCTTCGAATTGCCAGGGGCCCTTAGACCTGAAAGGCTGAAAGATCAGATCCTTGTCTCTAAAGTACAAGAGGCGCACTATCATGGGGCACAGTGGGGGGCCCCAACGGCGGAGGTGGCCTGGGTTGTGGTGCACCCATTAAATGGAAAAGAACCGTGGGCTCCAACAATGGGGACAGGAAGAGTTCCACACTGGGCTCCTCCACGTGCTTCAGGAAGCCCAGAATGTGAGCGGTGTTCTAATGTGCTCGGCCTCCTCCACCCTCCGCTACAGAGCGGTGACGTCCAATTGCATGTCTCGTAGGTGAGATTGAAGCTCCTGCACTGTGGGGCGCATCGAGGTGATAGCAGATTCTACATCATCCACCCGGTCCACCAGCTTCCAGTGATCAGTTCGTACCTGTATGGAATAAAGCTTTTGTGCAGAGTTTCACCCCACTTTTTTTCCCCATTTGGGCTATAAGCTGCTGTTTTGTTTGTTTTTTGGGAGTTTTATATAGTGCGAAATCGACCAGAGGTATCAGAGCGCTTTCATGAGCACCCGTTGCACTACAGACGGACAAACTGCCCTGAGGCCTGCTGTCCAGACCTCAGTGCCAGTGTTCCGACCCATTACAAAAGGTGGGGCAAATTTACAAGCCCCTTGCGACACATTTGCGCCGCCGTTGCGTCACTTCTGTGACGCAGCGGCTGCGTAAACCATGCGCCACGTTGCGACTTATTTACAACGTGACGCATCTAGGGAGATGCATCACGTTGTAAAGCCCTGCGCCACATTAAACCTGCGTCAGGTTTAATGTATGGAGGGTGGGCGTTCCGTCGGAAAAAGCCTCGTAAAAGTGACGCAGTGAAATCTACAAGATTTCACTGAGTCACTTTTCAGAGGCCGCTGCGACAAAACCTTACGCCTGCTTGAAGCAGGCGTAAGGAGTGGCACAGCACGTTAGGTATGGGCGGTCTCTGAACATTGCTGGAGTTGCGTTGCGCTTGCGACACGACTTCAGCAATGCGCCGCCCTTACGCCATCAGATGCGACACGCATCTGTCTATCCCTGCGCCATGGTGCGCCACATTGTAAATGCGACGCATCCGTGGTGGCGCAAGGGTAAAATTGCGTGTCGCATCGGTACTGGCGCATCCCTGCTAATATGCAGGGATGTGCCAGTCCTTGTAAATCTGCCCCGGTATGTTTAATTGGATACACCCAATTGGCAAGGACTGACTACTTATAAGCCCCTAGTATATGGTACTCAGGGTACCAAGGGCATGAACGGCAGAGTGATCACCCAGGGCTGCAGCACTGTTTGTGCCATCCTTCATGTGAAAGAGACAAAATGAACCCCAGCCTGCCACTGCAGACTGAAAGGGCAGGGTTTTCCTCTGCCAGTTCGACTTTACCATTACACCTAATGGCAAAGCCACCACTTCCCTTAGTGATATATGTAAGTCTCCCTTAAAGAAGGCCTGTGGAGCCCTAGGGCAGGGAGCTGTATATTATTAAGTAGGACATATTATTTTCAATATGTCTTAGCAGCAACCCTTACAAACTGCTGGTTTGCCTTGAAAAGGTTAGGTGCCCCATAGGCTATCACAGGGCTACCGGCTAGCATCCCAACCTGGCAAACGTCTGAATGGGACTGCCTAACCAGGTCAAGTAAGGTATCAAATTAATTGTGGCATTGAATCCGACCAGATTCCCAGGTCAGATTTAAAGTCATTATTAAAGATAAACAATTTTTAGAAAGTTGCCCATTCTGCAATCCAGCCAGTCCAGTGGCCTCACAAAGGCACTGGCACTTAGACAGATTTCTGACCACCTGGGAAGACGTGTGAACGACTCCCAAGCTCAGGAACAAAGGCAGTTGCCGCAGAGCTAGGTGTCACCTTATCTCTCAGGATGGCCACGCAGGATGTTATCCCAAAGGCAGGCTTTATAGGTGAAGCTGCATTTGACGGGCCACTTGTGACAAAATTCCTGAGCAGGATGCATTTTGTTCCTGCAGACAATTAGGAGACAGAGCCAAAGAAGGTAAACCCGTGTTTAAACTGGTTTTCCTGTGGCATGTAGCCCACTGTTAGCCACACCTCCTGGGTGTGATACCCTGCTCCTGGTGACCAAGGAAATGTCGTGCCATTTTGGAAGGGGGCAAGAACGGGGCACTCTGTGATAGCCAGATGCCACACATCCCGAGAACTTCATCACTGGAGAGGAGGTGACCCAGTAGCCCATTGGCTAGGGACCGCGTAGTCCCCTCAGATCACTTTCCTGGGATCATAAGGGCACCCCTGGCACTGTGACCCTCAGTTTACTTTGGAAAAGAGGAAAGAACTGAATAAGGGCAGCCCTGCTGCCTTTTACCTTCACAAAGAGAGGTTGCAACATCGAGAAGATTGCACCTGCTGCACGTTTGGGCTAGCAAGATTGGGACTGTGCCTGTGGCTCCTCACCTGGGAAAAAGTTGTTTTCCCGCCTTCACCAACTGCAGTGACTCCAAGGGACAGGTGGCTGATCCATTGGAACCAGCTCCAAGGACAGAGAGCTGAAAGTGCCCAAGATGGAAAAGTGGTAGCCACTGTAGTTGCTGTGCCGCTGTCAGTCGCCAGACACACCGAGGGACAAAGCAGAGATAGCCAAAATTTGCACTGGTGTCTGCCAGACTCTGGAGTGCTAACTGTGACCTGATTCATTTCACCCAAGGGACATTAGCCCCCACCAAGGAGATTCTCGATGACCTCTGTGTCACGAGAATGAATGCCCAGCCGCAGCTGGACTTCGACTGTCACAAAGAGAACGTGTGGGACCCCATGTTCCGTGGTTTATATTAGCAAAAGAAACAATTGATGGACGGAATGCTGGACAATGCAAACATTCACCCCCCAGTTACAAGGATCTGGGTTTAATCCATCATTCTTTTGCTCACCACACCACCCCAGTTTGGACCCAGCCATATACAAATCTGTCTTGACACTGTTCCTTGTGGAAACAGTCCAGCCCGAACTTCCAAGCCAGGTCCTCCCTGGAACGGAAACAAGCATCCTGGGACCGGTTTCAGGGCATCACCCTTTATCAGCCAGGCTAGCTTGAATCCAGTGGTGTAGTGAGCACGGGAACAACGTCTGGGCATACCCTTCCCACTTAGGGCGACATATGCAAAAGAAACAATTGATGGATGGAATGCTGGACAATGCAAACATTCACCTCCAGTCACAAGGATCTGGGTTTAATCCATAATTCTTTTGCTCACCACACCACCACGGTTTGGACCCAGCCATATGCAAATCAGCCTTGAACCTCTTCCTTGTGGGAACAGTCCAGCCCGATCTGCCAAGCCAGGTCCTCCCTGGACCGGAAACAAGCATCCTGGGACCGGTTTCAGGGCATCACCCTTTATCAGCCAGGCTAGCTTGAATCCAGTGGTGTAGTGAGCACAGGACCCACGTCTGGGCATACCCTTCCCACTTAGGGCGACATATGCAAAAGAAACAATTGATGGACGGAATGCTGGACAATGCAAACATTCACCCCCAATCACAAGGATCTGGGATTCATCCATCATTCTTTTGTTCACCACACCACCCCAGTTTGGACCCAGCCATATGCAAATCAGTCTTGAACTGTTCCTTGTGGGAACAGTCCAGCCCGAACTGCCAAGCCAGATCCTCCCTGGACCAGAAACAAGCATCCTGGGACCGGTTTCAGGGCATCACCCTTTATCAGCCAGGCTAGCTTGAATCCAGTGGTGTAGTGAGCACGGGACCCACGTCTGGGCATACCCTTCCCACTTAGGGCGACATATGCAAAAGAAACAATTGATGGACGGAATGCTGGACAATGCAAACATTCACCCCCAGTCACAAGGATCTGGGTTTAATCCATCATTCTTTTGCTCACCACACCACCCCAGTTTGGACCCAGCCATATGCAAATCAGTCTTGACCCTGTTCCTTGTGGGAACAGTCCAGCCTGAACTGCCAAGCCAGGTCCTCCCTGAACCAGAAACAAGCATCCTGGGACCGGTTTCAGGGCGTGGTTAATATTAGGCTCAACTCACCCGTGGACTGAGGGATCAACAGCACTTCATCCCCGTTGACCGCACAGCATCTGGAACATTCTTTGAGCATCCTTTGCCTGCATCCCTCAGCATCAGGAGCACTCTATTGAGGTCTATGGCGGTCATCTTGTAAAGTTTGGGACTGTCTTAAAAAATGCTCGGGTGGCCAGGTAACTGTCCAAAGTATCCATATTAGACTCCTAGACATCTGTCCTGTCGGAACTGGTCACCCAATCCGGGTTGGAGTTGCCAAACTAACTGTTTCAAACTTTTCAAAAGTTTGCAAAGTTTTTGTTGACCAATGCTTGTTTGCGGTACCATTAAAACATATTTATTACTTCACAAATCTGTATCTCCGGAACCCTCCGGTGGATGTTGATGATAAAGGACTTTAAAAAGTCATAAAAAATTGCTCTATTTTTATAAAGTGTTGATATGTCTCTTTTTTGTTGTGTTGTGTTATTTGTTTGTTTGGTGCTGTAAAATGCTTCACACAAAGTTCCTTTGCCAAGCCTTACTGCTCGCAGCCACTTCTACCCAGGGTTGAGCCAAGGTTGAGTGAATGGTTTTGACTAGATCCAAGATGGTATCTGTGAATGTACTCCATGATAAGGGCCCACAGCCATATCTTTTAGTACACACAGATCCTCACAGTAGCAAGCCCATGCCTATAAACACAGCGCCTTTCTTCAACTCCAGTGTACTCTTAGGGGCAGATTTACAAGCCCCTTGCGCCACTTTTGCGTCACTTTTCCCATGTTAAAAATGACGCAAAAGTGGCGCAAGGGCCTTGTAAATAAGCCCCTTAGTGTCTAATATAGCTGCAATATCTTTTCAAATTGCCCCGAATGTTCATCCATCATGTCTTACTGTTGGCGTAGGACATCGGGTCCAAGTTCCGAACTCCCGTCCCAGGGCACGGGCTCCGGCCCAGCCTTAGGGCAGGGCGCTCTAGGAAGTTTGAGTTTCATCATCATCTTTCACAGGGGGGTCCAAGACCGGCCAAGATTCTCTCCCATGCTCCACGGCGCAATGGGTCACTAAACCCCACGTGCTACCTCACCTTCCGGTAGCTGATCATGTTCTATGCCCAAAGTATCCTAAAGTCACACTGCAGTCTCTTTGTTCATGGAAACAATGCCCTTACAGCTGGCACATTGCCAGTGGCCACAATCGGGTGGCCGTCACCAGGTCCTGCAGTGGACCTCCACCAATAGCTCCATGTGCCCAAGTCAAGTTTTAGGTAGGTAACAGTGCTCTCAGCTCCCCACCATGATCTTGGACCCTTGACGTTGAGCAGATCCAGCAGTCAGGCATCACGGGGTCCATATGGGATGCGAGGCAGGCCACCAGTTCTTTGACGGGGCGTCACTGTGAGTCCCTCAGGTTCAGTGCAGGCCCTGAAATGAAACATTGTATAAGGGGCTTACTTCATGGGCCTAACACACATCTAAGGTGAGTATGGGTCTCCCAAAGAAGGATGCCTGGATGAGGTCTTAGTACTGGAGGTAGCACTGCAGGAGCATTGAATACAAAACAGGAATCCACTTACCAGATGCCAGTAGACTGGATGGTCGCTGTCAATTGGTATCCCCCTCGTGGTGGCCGCACTGTTATGAGACCTTGTCCCCCCTGCCTTGCATGGGGTGAATGTCCTCAGTGCACCCTCTACTGAGGGCCCGCCGTGCTGCTCCGTGCAGGCGCCGCCACCCAATCGGTCACCGAAGTCCTGCGCCATAGACCCCAAGAGTCTCTTACCTGTTGTCTGAACTTCGCTAGTGCGAGTGGCGCACCTTATGATGATTATTTTGCATTGGGGGAGGGAGGTGCCGCCTTCCACCGTGGTGAGATTTCTCTTTTGTGGGCTGAGGGCTCACCTGTTCACTGACACTGGCACTGTGGGTCACACTCAGTGTCTGTGGGCGCCACCATTTCAAGTCCCTGGAACAGAGTAGACTGCTCCGGCTGTGCTCCGCACATCACTGCATGTTTCCACAGCACTCCGGGTTGGCAGGGGTCCCAAGGGGGGTTGGCACAGCCCCAGGGGGGACTTGGGGTGCTGTCTTCCAAAGGATGTGCCGGGATGACTAGCGTGCTAGGCCGAAGCTATCGTTCAGGCAACTGCGCCGGTTGCATCTTGGCCATACCCCCAACATGCAACAAATTGTAAAGTGGACTACTTACCCGTTAGGTTCTCAAGCTGCAGTAAGGGAGGAGAGTGGGTTTGTCGTTCAGTCAAAGAGCCAGATCTTGAGGTCCTTCCTGAATTGCAGCAGTGATGGTGATTGCCTGAGGTGCAGAGGCAAGGATTCCAGGTCTTCGCAGCAAGGTAGCAGAAGTATATTCCTCCAGCAGTGGTCTTGTAGATCCATTGAATGGTGGTCAGGGCCAGTTGGGTGGGGCGGAGATGTCTAGTGGGAGTGTAGAAGGAGAGGCGGTGGTTGAGGTATGCAGGCCCGGCATTGTGGAGGGCTTTGTAGGCATGCGTGAGGAGCTTGAAGGTAAATATTTTGTTGCTAGGAAGCCAGTGAAGGTCTCTCAGGGGGCCGGTGATGTGGCTGCGGCATGGGATGTTCAGGTTGAGTCTGGCAGAGGTGTCTAGATGTTCTGCAGTTTTTTTCAGGAGTTTCTGGGTGGTGCTGATGTGGAGTGCGTTGCTGTAGTCGTCTGCTGCTGACAAGCGCATGGGTGACCGCTTTCCTGGACTCAGTGGGGATCCACTTGAAGATCTTAAGAAGCGGGCTGAGCGTATGGAAGCAAGTGGATGAGATGGCGTTGATTTGGCGGTTCATCTAGGGCGAGGAGTTCAGGATGATGCAGAGGTTTCGTGCATGGTCTGTGGTTGTGGGGGGATCCGGAGCACTGCGGGCCACCAGGAGTTGTCCCAGGTGGAGGGGGTGGAGCCCAAGATGAATACTTTGGTCTTGTCTGAGTTGAGCTTGAGGCAGATGTCTTTCATCCAGGTGGCGACTGCCTTCATCCCGTTCTAGAAGTTGCTCTTGGCAGCTGTGGATTCGTCTGTGAGGGAGAGAATCAGCTGGGTGTTGTCAGCGTCGGAGATGATGTTGAGTCTGTGGCTTTTGATGATGGCTGCAGGCAGGACCATGTAGATGTTGAAGATGGTGGGGCTTAGGGGGGATCCTGATAGCTCTTAACGTAAATTGGCCCACCAGGGAAGCCATAACTATCTGTATAGTTAACACAAATCATTGGAACAAACTTTGGCGACACATCTCTAATAGTTATTGTGCCTCGCCAGTGGAATCCACTCACAGTGACCACCTAGGCTGCAAATCCATGTTAGAATTTGGGAAAGTGTTGTAAACGTACAACTTGAAAGAAGTGTTACTCTTTGAAAAATATTAAGAACCAGTATATCTTGAGCAGAAGATGTGAATTGCAAGGGGACTGAGGTTAGTCAGGGTATACCAAGTAAAGCTTAGGTGGGCAACATATGGTGGGCAACATATGGGGCCAGGGCTTTCTATTCTGCTGCCCCCCCACCCCCATTTGTGGAACTTTCTTCCTTGTGCCATCTGAATGATCTTGGATCCAATGTTTCTTTAGATAAAGCTAAAAAAGATTTTTTTCTGTGATCTTTCCTGAAAACATGAGTAATAATAATGAGGGTGTGGAATTCTGATAACGAACTGTGCTTTATGGGATATTTATATTTTGATGTTGTTGTCTTTTTTCTTGGCCCTTTGCAATGTTTTTTGTTTCCATTAGGTATAGTATATTATCTGATGTATTATTGTGCAGTGAACAGCTTGCCTTTAGATTTATAAGCAACTTCCAAGTCACCGGATGAAACTGGAAAAGCGTGAATTCAGCAATTTATGTTTTATATCCTGCTAACAGGCATATCATTCAATTGGGTTATAAAACATATATTACTTAAGCACAAATAGGCAATCAGTTTCTGTATGTGCTATAATAATCATCTTCTTATTATTAATATTATTGTTATGATTATTAGTATGTGTTACTATGGTTATTACTTACACAGGGTCTAGCTGAGGCTAAAGCTCCTTAACAATATCTTCACACCACGTCCACACCAAAATAGAGAACTTTCGGGCAATCCCAAGGCTTTAAGTGAGTTGAGTCCCAGTAGTGATTAAAATGAGCCCCTATCGGGCCCTATTTCACAATCCTTACTTTTACTATTAAAGACACTGATTGATTTCTGAATAAAAGACGAAGAAAACATTAAGGTAATCCATGTCAGTGACTTATTTTCTGTTTATATTTCACCTGTTTTCTTAACCCTTTCGCTGCTAGGCCTTTTCCCCCCCTGTGCTAAGCCTTTTTTTGGCTATTTGGGGTAGTTCGCCCCTGTAACTTTTTGTCCACATAAGGTATCCACGCCAAATTTGCGCCCTTTTCCTCCAACATCATAGGAATTTTAAAGGTACCCAGGGTTTGTGGATTCCCCTAGAGGGGACCCAGAAATAAGCCAAAATACAGCTAAATTTTGTTTTCTTTTGGAAAAAATGGGGAAAAAGTGCTGCAGAAGAAAGTGTCTGGTTTTTCCCCTGCAAATGGTATCAACAAAGGGTTTGTGGTGCTGAAATCATCATCTTCCCAGCTTTCGGTGACAAGCAGACTTTTGTCAGAAAACCAGCATTTTTTACACAGTTTTGGCATTTTACTGGGACATAGCCTATTTTTGCTACTTTTTGTGCTTTCAACCTCCTTTCAGTTAGTGGTAGGAATGGGTATGAAAGCAATAATGGATCCCAGAAAGCTATACATTTCAGAAAAGTAGACAAAATTCTGAATTCAGCAAGGGGAGATTTGTGTAGATCCTTTAAGGTTTGTTTATAGAAACTAACAGTTGAAAATCAGAAAAATTGAAAATGACTTGAAAAAAACAGCCATTTGTGCCAACGTTTTCACCTGTAACTTCTTCTAAGTATGACAGATGTTTGAAAGCAATATACCGTTACATCCGCAGGACCCTTCTGGTTGTGGGGATATATAGGACTTGTAGGTTCACTAAGAACCCGAGGAACCCAGAGCCAATAACTGAACAACATCTTGCAGTGGTTTTTCATTGTGTACCGAGTATATAACAATTAATTTGGTAAAATATAAAGAGTGAAACATAGGTATCGAAGACACCTATGTATTTCCGAAATGGGAACAAAATATAGAGTTTAGAAACAGCAGCTATTTGCACATCTCCGAAATTGTGGTGACCCATACTAGCCTGTGAATTGTAGGACATTTTTCAAAGTGACTTCTTTTTTACACATTGTCTTACATTAGGAAGGCAGATATGCATAGAAAGTCAATAGGTAGTAACAGTTGCTCTACAATTCTGAGTTCCCCAAAGTCTTCCGATAAAAATGGTACCTCACTTGTGTAGGTAGGCCTAGTGCCCGCGACAGGAAATGGCCCAAAACGCAATGTGGACACACCACATTTTACAGTGAAAACTGAACCTTTTTTGGCAAAGTGCCTAGCTGTAGATTTTGAACCCTAGCTCTGCCGGCACCTAGGGAAACCTAGCAAACCTATACATTTATGAAAACTAGACACCCAGGGGAATCCAGGAGGGTGTGACTTGTGTTGCTCTAACCAGGTCCTTTTACCCAGAATCCCCAGCAACCCTCAAACTTTGTAAAAAAAAAACACATTTTCCTCACATTCCTGTAATGGAAAGTTCTAGAACCTGTGTGGATCCACAAAATTCCACCCACCCTGCGTTCCCCAAAGTCTTCCATTAAAAATGGTACCTCACTTGTGTGGGTAGGCCTAGTGCCCGCGACAGGAAATGGCCCAAAACGCAATGTGGACACACCACATTTTTACAGTGAAAAATTACCCTTTTTTGGCAAAGTGCCTAGCTGTAGAATTTGAACCCTAGCTCTGCCGGCACCTAAGGAAACCTAGCAAACCTATACATTTCTGAAAACTAGACACCCAGGGGAATCCAGGAGGGGGTGACTTGTGTGGCTCTCACTAGGTTCTGTTACCCAGAATCCCCTGCAAACCTCAAACTTTGTAAAAAAAAAAAAAAAAAATCCTCACATTTCTGTGATGGAAAGTTCTGGAATCTGCATGGATCCACAAAATTCCATCCTCCCCGCATTCCCCAAAGTCTTCCAATAAAAATGGTACCTCACTCATGTGGGTGGGCCACGCAGTCAGTTTTTCTCAATATATGTATCCGATTGAAACGCGGTCCCGGAGACACGAGGAGAGTCTGGCGTACTTGTGACAGACTTACCCACGGCTTATTTGGGCCGTATGGACTGAGATTGCCATACTTTGGCATTTCAATATTGGATCTAAGAATAGCATGCCGAACTCGGCTGGAACATATATTGAGAAAAACTGACCGCGTGAATGGGTCAAGAATTATTGTGTGACACCCTGAGCTAAGACTCATACTGCAGTAAAGATAAGGAGTTATTCTCAGACCATCATTGTGGAATACTTATTTATTTTATTTATTTATTTATTTAATGCGATTTTATATAGCGCGAACATTACCTGAAGGTGTCAGAGCGCTTTACAAAAGAACCAGTTGCGTTACATAAGGACTTTGAATTGCATGAGTTACATAAGAGATATAAACAGGAAAAAAAAATTGCAAGTGGAGCGAAAGGAGGGAAAAATTGCAAATGTACAAGTTGTAAAGTCACTCAAGGAAGAGATACAAACAGATAAACTCTAAAATTACATAGGAATGGTAGTAGGTACAAAGGTCTACTACATATACTAGTGGTTAGAGTTATATATACAAGTGGAGTGAAAGGAGGGAAAAAATTGCAAATGTACAAGTTGTAAAGTCACTCAAGGAAGAGATACAAACAGATAAACTCTAAAATCACTTAGGAATGGTAGTAAGTACAAAGGTCTACTACATATACTAGTGGTTAGAGATATAAATATATACAAATTGCAAATTCACTCAGGATTACATTTTAACAGTGATTAGGCTAGGACAATTATATATTACATATTTACAGAGCAGGAAATTCTTGCCATCGTTCAGCCAGGTGTTCAGGTGGTGTTGCATTCAAGGGTGGTGGTCTTGGGTCTGGAGGGATCCACCGAGTTGGAGATGTCCATAGGGGTAGAAGGCCGAATGGTGGTGAGGGAAGCAGCATGCTGGATACAGGTTGTGCTGGGCCAGACCAAGTAGGCAGAGTCCGCAAAGGTGAACAAGGGGGCGGCCGATGCTCTCCCCCCTCCGATCCCAGCTGTTTTAGATAATATCCCTGCCAATTGCTACTGGGAGGGGGAGGCTTCCAGTTCGCAGATCCAACGCGGGCGTGCAGCCGCCATTTTAAGGCCAGGCATGTTCCAGAGTTAATGCAGCAACTTGGCGCATGTAGGGGTGCTGTGCCCCCCCAGGGGCAGCGGTCGTCTCGGGGCGCGGCAGCCTACCTCTTCACAGTGGACAGAGTGCTCCGGTGTTGGGCCGCAACTCTCCTCTCTCCCAGAGTCAGCCGCTAAGTCTGACGGGCGCCATTTTAGAACCAGGCATCCCCGAAGGACTAGTGATACCGGGATTCAGGTTGGGGCCGTAGTACGAGAGCCTCTCGCCCGCTGACCTCAGGTGGGAGGTGGCGGGTTGCTCCTCACTGCTGCGCCTTCGGCCAGTGCGGGTCCGGATCCTTGACGGCATCAACGTCGTGTCGGCAACACATCCCGGCGGCCCTTTTGCGTGTCGATTCCATCCTGCCCAGTGAGGGAGGTGGGCTCAGAGCTCTGTTCATGCCGAGAGAGCTGGTGGTGCGCTTGGAGGAACTGGGTCGAGATCACCCCCGGTCGCTGGAGACGGGCTGCAGGGGATTACGTGCCGAGGCACCCCTTCCCTGCTCTGTTGGCTCCGCGTCGGTGTCCCCTCGCGTCTTGGTTAACCTCCCTACGAGGGAGAATGAGGGACCAAGGATAGCCAGCAGCAGGTAAGTAGGTGAACGCCAGGGCTGCAAGCTGCACAAAGCTCTAGTTTGGCCACTTCCGGGGCACACTGGTGCCCCCATTGACTGCACCTACCGGGTGCACCTTATGACCTACCGGGTCGGAATTATCACCAGTTTTTAGGTCTAAGAAACCACTTGCCTCGTTACAGCCCTGAAGAAGTCAAGGGTTCAACACCCTATTGACGAAACACGTGTTGGCTGGCTTGTTAAGCAACACACCATTAAAGTGAACATTCCAAAATCAGGACATCATTGTCTTCATCCTAGACCAACAAAATTTGTTTTGTACTGTAATTTACTCATATGAGTGTGCATAGGACCTGTTTGTTGTATATAGCCGGACCCTAGGCTCCTAATCTGAGGGTTTAGGGGTTTTCCCTCACCTATGGCACTGCATCTAATTGTTTCCTTTTGTGTAACATCACGGTATTTGGTTAGCGCCGTTTAGATATCCTGTGAAAATTAACACCCCCTTTTTGTTTGTATCTATCACAAAACGACCAGGTTTTGCAAGGGGGGTCACCTGGGTTTTTGGCCCCGGGCTCGGCGGCCATCTAGGGAAACCTACCAAACCCACACATTTCTGAAAACTAGATACCCGGGGGAGTCCAGGGAGGTATGATTTGCGTGGACCCCCCAACGTTTTTCTACCCAGAATCCCCTGCAAACCTCAAATTTAGCAGAAGAAATCCCTTTTTTCTCAAATTTCTGTGTAGGAAAGTTGTGGGATCACCGAGCTGACACAAATCTCCTACCACCCAGCATTCCCCCAGGTCTCCCGATAAAAATGATACCTCACTCGTGTGGGTGGCCCAAGTACCCGTGACAGGCAAGGGCCCAAAACGTATTGAGGAGACGTCAAAATTACCTATCACAAAACGGCCTGGTTTTGCAAGGGGGGTCACCTGGGTTTTTGGCCCCGGGCTCGGCGTCCACCTAGGGAAACCTACTAAACCCATACATTTCTGAAAACTAGACACCCGGGGGAGTCCAGGGAGGTATGGCTTGCGTGGACCCCCCAATGTTTTCCTACCCAGAATCCCCTGCAACCCTCAAATTTAACAGAAAAAATAACTTTTTTCTCAAATTTCTGTGTGGGAAAGTTGTGGGATCACCGGGCTGACAAAAATTTCCTATCACCCAGTGTTCCCCCAGGTCTCCCGATAAAAATGATACCTCACTCGTGTGGGTGGCCCAAGTACCCGCGACAGGCAAGGGGCCAAAACGTATTGAAGAGACTTCAAAATTACCTATCACAAAACGACCTGGTTTTGCAAGGGGGGCACCTGGGTTTTTGGCCATACCTTCCTGGACTCCCCGGGTGCCTTGTTTTCAGAAAGTGTGTTGCAATTTTTTTTGGGGGGTGGAGGAGGCACTGACATGCCCATTTTGGGCAGCCCCCACCTCTACGTATAAAAAAAAACAATCCCTGGGGCCTAGTGGGCTTTCTGCCCACCCCAGGGGGCAGATATGGAGCTATTGCCCCATCTACCTGTGGGGGGGGGGGGGGCAGAAAGACTGTGGAATTTCTTTGTGGGGGGGGGGGGAATTGGTAGCCCCCACCCCTAAATTCAATGAAAAAAAATCCCTGGCTTCTAGTGGGCTTTCTAACCCCCTGGGAGGCAGATTGGTGGCTACTGCCCCCATCTGCCCCCCCGAGGGGGCAGAATGACTGTAATTTTGCAGCAGGGGTGGGGGCATTGGCACGCCCATATTGGGCAGCCCCCACCCCTTATTCAAATTAGAATAAAAATCCCTGGTTTCTAGTGGGATTTCTGCCCTCCCAGGGGGACAGAGAAACTGGAATTTTGTAGGGGGAGGGGTGGGGGATTGTCAATCTTGGGCAGCCCCCACCCCTAATTTCAATGGGGGGAAACAAACCCTGGCGTCTAGTGGGCTTTCTGCCCCCCCATGGAGGCAGATTTGGGGCTACTGCCCCCATCTGCCCCCCAGGGGGGGCAGAAAGACTGTAATTTTGTGGTGGGGGTAGGGCATTGGCATGCCCATATTGGGCAGCCCCCACCCCCTAATTCAAATTGAGAAAAAAATCCCTGGTTTGTAGGGGGCTTTCAGCCCCCCCCAGGAGGGCAAAAAGACTGAATTCACCCAAATTAATATGAGGGGAGCAAAGGCCCTTGCCCAAGGGGCCGCTCCCCCCTCCCTGGTGCCTAGTGGGTGGATCCCAGCAGGGATCCACAAGGGAGGGGTACCATTGGAACGGGGAGATTCTCCCCTTTCCAACAATACCTCTCCTGACTTTCTACATGGTATGGGCGTTGTGATAGCCCCCTGAGCGCGTAGAAAGCGAAACTGAAATGAGCCTCTCGGCTCATTTCAGTTTCGGTTTCACTGAAATGACGTCAGCGCGACGTGCGTGCTTATCGTCATTTCAGGGAAACCAAACAAACAGCCTCGGGAGCTAGGGAAGCTCTTCCCCAGCTCCCGAGGCTGTTGGGGGGGGAAAGGAATCCCTCTGGTGCCCGCACCAGAGGGATTTCAAATGCCATGTGCGAGGACAGCCGGGGGCCGTCCTACGCACATGAGCAGTGGTGCGACGGATGGCCTCCGGCCATCCGGCGCACCGAAGGGGTTAATCTCGCATTGCCTAAGAGTATTAGTTATTTCTAGGATGTTGTTTTTTTGTATTTTTTCCCGTGTAGCATATTACTCTTGTATAGTGCATACTTTGAACTGAGTCGCCTCCATGTGTTTATAACAGCCCAAGATTTTGAGGATGAGGCTCAAGGTGTCCCAGGGCCATGAAGCAACGCTTGCAGCCCCTTCAGCACGATTGGGGGGCAGCACTTCAGGGTCACCCCAAAACTTCTGAAGGCCCTATTCAGCCCAAAGCCAATTAATATTTTTGATATATAGAAGACTGAGATGCCCCTCATCACAATCTGCAGGGGGCATGTACTCCATAATTTTGCGTTCCGTCACTGAGCAGTGCGAGTTTCTCACAGTGCCAGTCAGTGGGCCAAAAAGATGTTCAGAATACATGGTCATCCAATCCTTGGCCTCTCTGCAGAGTGCACAGAGCAGTGGCCATGGATTCCAGTTGAAACTGTGATTCTGTGCAAATGTTTTTGTGAAGCAGGTTCACAGTCATCGAAATATTGACTGAGAGAAAGTAAAAGAAAATGCAGTGCCTACTGATGAGTGGATGTGTTCTGTGTTTGGGGGTGCTGAAGTAAAGAAGATGCAAGAAGTGCATTCAGGAAAGAGATAAAGAGGGTGCTGAAGAGGAAAGAGATGAGGTATAAGATATGCAGATTGAGGAGCTGTGGAGAGAAATATGTAGAGACATAGAAAAACAGCATACATGTTTAACATAGAGTGAATGAACATAGCAGGAGTGATTGAAATCCTCTTGAAGACCACTACCCCTTCCACAGGCCTCAGTTATGCTTAACTCACAGTCTCACTTCAGAATTGAAACATTTTAAATATTATTTACAACAAAAGCATTTTTATTACTCATTTATCTTAAACAGCTAACAATAAATGATAAAGCCAATAGGTCTGGTTAGCTTTAGGTGTATGTCATTTGTGTCATATAATTGGATACAATAACAGAAAACAAGGAGAGGCACCAAAGTACCAGTTGGTTGGCACACTACGGGAATCACAGAAATGTAGTTTATATGTTTAAGTCATGCCCTTAATTATATGGTTTTGCAGGGATTCTGCGAAATCACAGAACTATGCTTGGGTCCATAGACCCTTAGTAGGCAGGGACTGAGTTATCCTACCACCTTAGTACCCATGAGCCCGGGACCGACTAGCTATAGTTTCTCACTTACCCTCCTGCTCACTCACAGAGGAACAAGTGATTAGACACCCCAGAATACAACACTCCCGACCCTCCCAGGAATCGCGGTTACAGGACACACCCTTTCGCTCTCACACTCCTACTTATCCACAATAAGATCTGACAGAGACACGAGAAAAGTTTAAAATATTTATTTTAACTATTGTGCTCTAATATGCAGTATACGTGCCACAATAAGTAAAAAGATGCCTAACACAAATACGGTGAGCATAGTAAGTAATCCATAAATCATAAAGGGAGCTGTCATCATATAAGACAGGGTGAACTAACCCCTTTCCCCTTCTACAGAAGCAAAGTGATTATATATCAAAAGATGTCTGGTTGTTTGCAGCAGCCCCCGTACCTTAGCATGATGAAGGTTGTACATCTCAGGTGTAGTCGCGATCTCGTCTGTGTATTTGCCTGTCTGTGCATACCTATATGACAAAGAGTACGTGTTCCCAAACACCAGCTGCATGTGTGTGTTTTGTCTATGTGCTAGAGCCTGACCAAAACAGAATAACAAGGGGCTTTGTTGTTTGACATTGTCTACTGTGTTCAGACTAAATCCAAGGAAAATACAGAAAACAAAAATAACAGTGAGTTCTGTGTGAAAACGTAGAGTGGCACACAGCAAAATATGTGTATGTAGTAACGTGTGCAAAGCAAAGACTGCAGCATGCTCATGCTAACACAGGGAAAACGGGACATGTGACAATAGGCCACATCACTTTTAGAGACCCTCTACCCCCGATTTCGTTCCTTTTAGGTAAAGCCCTGGGCACTCCCTACAATTGCTGAAAACGATACTCTGTTACTTGTTTAAATTTTAGGCTGTGAAAGCTTTCATTGGATTAACAGAAAGCACAAATACTGTGTAGCATATTACATGTCATACAAGCTGTATATTAAAATGTAATCCACCCATCTATCCATCCAGTCCGTACCACATCCTGTTGTTTTATTCAGCGAGTAGACACCGCGAGTAGGTAATAGTATTTTTTTTATTTTTATTCATACATTTAGTAAAGGAAGTTATGCAGCACAGCCATCGAAATGTTCTGGAAAACATGCCCTACAATTTGTCACTTAGGACACGCAGCTGTCAGACACGCCCTGTGTGTGGTCACAGCTGTTCCCTGGGCTGCTGGAAAACATTGCAAAGGATTGCAAAAAGGGAGAAGTTCAAAGAGCGCCGGCAGCGTCGAGAGCCGCTCTGTGTAATGTTTAGACTCCACGTGCGTGCCAGTTCGCTTTATAATTAATTTGCCATGTGAAAACAGTCAAATGTGCCCCACGCGGAGCACATGGTGCACATGTAACTGTTTGCAGCTGACGAGGACCTGTCCTCGCGCCAGGGTTTGGAAAAGTACCGGTATAAAGCAGTGTGGCCTAGCTAGCATATTGAAACAATGAATATATTTGTAATAAATAGTGAGAAGCCAGAGCAGAGCCATCGCAATATTCCATTTGTCTGAGTGTACTCAGTCAGTCTTTCTCAGCCTAGGGGGGGAGAGGGAGGGGGCAATGGAAAATGGATGTTCATACAGGACCTCTGCATAGGCCAAACATGCAGTCAACTCTAGAGCCTCATTTGGAAGGTCACATTGACTAACTAGGACTAGGGGTGCAGCTACGTGGAAGCCAAAAAGGGATTTAGGGGCAAATTTACAAGCCCCTTGCGACACTTTTGCGCCGTTGTGACACAGCGGCAACGTAAAAAATGTGGCCAATTTACAACGTGGCGCATCTAGGGAGATGCGTCACGTTGTGAAGCCCTGCGTAACATTATACCTGCGTCAGGTATAATGTATGCAGGGTGAGTGTTCCCACGCAGGAAAGCCTTGTAAAAGTGACGCAGTGAAATCTACAAGATTTCACTGCATCACTTCTAGGACGCCACTGCGTCAAAACCTTATGCACCCGCCTGCAAGGGGATGTATGGGGGTCCATGGGACCCCCTTTCCCCCGCCAGAGGGCTACCATCAGGGGGCGCACTGACAGTGCGCTACCTCTTAGGTGGCGCACTGTCAGTGAACCTCATGAGGGCTTCTTTGCCTCTGCGCCCATGTCTGTAATACGGCGCGGGTGCATAGGCAAAGGGATTCCCTCATTTGCATGAGGCACGCCCCCATGCAAATGAGGTAATGCCCCCTTGAAGATTACGCCAGCGCTATTGGTATTACAGAAGGGGCCGCACAAGCATTTGAGGCCACTTCTGTCATTCCAAAGTGTCCTGGGGGCGCGCAAAGCGGGCACTTCACCCGTTGCGCCCCCAGGGCACATTATGTAATACGGTCCCTGTTATTTTTTTGAGAACTTATTGTTTCCTGACCTAAAAATGATACACAATCAAACTCCTAAGTGCCTCAATATGAACTTGATTGACTTGTGCAAGGGAATCTGAAAGAGCCCATGGGTACCAAAATTAATTACCTTAACAAAGGTAGAGAAGGCATAATTTGGGACCTCACCAAAAGGCTACTAGAGCAGCTATGCTTTCTGCTGATAAGCGTTTTAATGCGGAACTCTACAGTGTGGAATGGGAGATGTTGGTATTAACCTGCTTTTACTGTAATAGAGATGATGGGGTGTAGGTACAGTTTTAAGTGAAATAGTACCCTGATATTTCTTGCTGAGAAGAATAAAAAGTATGGTATGTCAGAGACTGTGGATGGGTTAGAAGAGGCAGGAAGGAAAAGTGTTGTTGTTTTATTCGAGATAATCTTAAGAGAAAAGAGGACCACCCAGTGGTTTAAAGCCTTAAAACCTGCTGATGTGAGGGTGTAGCTGAGGGATGAACAGTAGCAAGGTGAGAGTTTGGTGTCATCAACATAGAGGTAGAAAGAGAAGCAAAAGTAGGAATTAATTAAGAGATGACCACAGATTGAGTGTTCAGGGATGCCGACTGGGAGAGGGAGGATGAAGATGCGGCTAAATGCCAATAGACTGTGAAGTAATGCAGGAGCATAGAAAATCAGAGCAGTACCTCCAATACCAACAGATGAAATAGTGGTAAGTCAAACTGAAAGGTCCACAGTATTAAATGTAGGTGATAGGTCAAGAAGGATAACTAAGGCTGATAGACACTTGTGGTGTGCTAAGGTTCATCACTGTCACTGGAGATGCAGGAGAGAATCATGTTCGTGTAACCCAGCCTTAAGAAACCCAGCCTGGAAAGATTCGAAAAAGTTGTGGCTGGTTAGGTGATACATAAGCCTGAAGAAAGACAGCCTTTCCAGGATATTTTAGATGAAAAGCAGAAGGGAGGTAGAAAAGACACATTTTTTTTTTTTCAGGAGTAATAGTACTGAGCGTATACGCCAGTGCTTAGAGACATATTGAGTAGATGAGAGAGAAGATGCAATTCAAGATGAGAGCCCCTGGAATATGCTAATTTGAAAATGAGTGAAAATGAGTGAAAATGGGCCAAAAACAGCATTGGAGGTTTTAAAAGATTATTGTAAGAGGATCAGCTCATTCAGTACTGGGGTATGGGAAAACTCAGATGGGACTGTGGGTGAAGGAGCAGAATGAGAGATGAGGGGGCAGGATCAATGTGGAGAGAGTGGTTCCAAGGCGATGGATCTTAGAGATTATTGCAAAGAAGTTGATATTCAAGAGGAGTGTTCGAGATGGCAGGGCGAGGGGGAAAAGCAATGATGGGATGGTTTGAGATAATAATTTGTGATGTGATCGGAGAATTGATTTGCTTCTTTTAGCACTAGGTTTTATCTGCAGGAAGAGCGGGTGCAGAAGAACTGAGTATGTGCTTGACTGCTTTTAGATCGGATGTATCTCTTGAATTTCTCTGTCTAGCTGGAAGAGAGCGCATTGTGGGTTTGAGGGATGGGGTGTGGGTGATATTGGGTTCCTAGACATAGTTAATGGTGTGTGATGGGGCAAGATCTCAAAGATGTGTCCCTCAACTTCCTTTTTATGTGTCTAGACAGCCAATTTTTCGAAGCCCAGTTTTTGGATAGAACTAATATACCAATCTTTTATCTCTTTTTATGTCAGGTTGAAAGGCCTGTGAAATACCTCTAGGAGACAATGTCCATCATTTTCCTAACTAAATGCCCTGCAGGCACAGTGAAAGGAATTCTACTTTATCATGAGTATGGATTAGGCATGGGCCACATTTTTATATAAGCATAGTCTTCTGCAATTCACAATTATCGGGGCATGAGTGTTTTACCTAATTAAGCTTTATGTGTAACTTATGCCTGCTGTAGACTTGTTTGAGGAGAAAATGCTTAGTTGGAACCACCAGAACTAGATGTGTGCCACATTGCTGCATGTGCCATTTTAATTTAGAAACTATATGGATAGTCCATTCAACAGGTATCTTGCGTTACTTTTTGCATGAAAGGGAGTACCTCTATTATAATTTTCCCACAGGAGACCACTAAGTGTAAATTGGATAGTACACATTGGGGCATATTCTCAAGGAGCTATTGCTGAGTTATCGGCACTTTATCGCAGCCAAATCCGTGATAAATTTATCTCCCCATTCCCAAGCTGGTGCTAACAGCCCATAACACCAGTTTACCTGCGATAGCAGTCGCATAAAACATCGCCACAGATGACCCCGGCAACTAACGCTAATGATATGCAGAGTAGGCGTTCCCGTGCAAAAAGCTGCGACAACACCACTCCACAACATTCTCAACGACCAGCTAGATTGGTGATAAGATCACAAAACATGCGCTAAGGCGCGTTAGCAGCAGGAAACTAACACCTGCTCCTACCTGGTGTAAAGTCGTACGACAACCGGCACCAGACAAGGGAGCACAGCCCATAGCCACACATGAAGAACAACAGATGCCCTGGAGCTACCGATCATGCAGCCCGGTGCCCCAATAGGTCAACAACACCCACCGCCACCACCCCCAGGACCCCACCACCCCCCCCCCCCACCCTCGTCCATTGTCCTCTTCAGCACTCCGACTGCATTCACCTTGTCCACGATGGTCTGCCATATTCCATTTTTAGTTGCAAGTGACACAGTGGAGGTGACGAACAGTGTTTGATGGTGTTCTATCACCTCCGTTATCAGGATCCTGTTTTCCTGCGGACTGAACCGCTTCTTCCTACTCTTCTTGTCCTTGCCCTTCCCTGACCCCGAGGTCCCTGGCTGTTCCTCCGGGGGGCTTGTGGGGTTCTGGTTGTCCTCTGTACTTGCTCCGGATGCCTCCATTGTGCTTCGCTGTTGTTTGGCTTTTGTCGGTATGTTTTTTTTCTACTTTTATAGTGCATTTTTCCCGCATGACGTGTGGGAATTGCAGGCCTGTGGCTGGTTTTCCTAGATTTTTGTATCGCGATTGGCGCGATCGCTACTATTTTCGCGTTGGGGTTTCGCGTTTTTGCGGCGTCGCATTGTTTTTAATGTGTTCAGTTGACGCGTTGTCATGTGACTACCGCATGGTACCGCCGTGTTGTAAATACCACTTTGACACGGAGTTGTTTTCCCGCGATAGACTGCGATGTGAAGGGTTGCGTTAAGCTACACTTGCGGTGGTTATCACACGTTCTTGAGAATATGCCCCGTTGTATGCATAATTATTGCGAAACATAGAAGTGGGAAAAATAAGGCAATTTCATCCAGTACTTTTCAGATTCCTCTTGGAAGAGGAGCAATAAAAACATACACAAATCTCACAATCTCAGACTAGGTAGATTCTAAAGGGTCATACAGTAGTGCTGCTTCTCAGGTTACAGAGAGCTTACAGGTTCGGACAGCAGGCAGTTTGCACACATTTTCCACATTAGTTTCTAAGACAGCTGTAGTGATTATGACTGTTGTAGCTGCTTAAAATATGGTATATAACTTGTTATTACATTAAAATATGCATTGCTGTAAATGATGATCTTTTGCATGGTATTCCCCAGATTTTTCCCTTCTGTTGCTGAACTCGTTTTTGTTGGTCATAGACCGCTTTGCACTTTACCCTTACCAACCTGTGGTAAAGTGTTTGCCCTCTCCCTTTTAAACATGGTAGAATTTGCATATGCTTAACTGGAACAGTAAATGTACTTGTTAGTCGTTAGTATAGAGTACTACCTGTAGCCAGGGCCAGTAAATTAAATGCTACTAGTGGGCTACAGCACTCATTGTGTCACTCACTGCAGTAGCCCTGTAAAGCATATCACCTGACCTGCCACTGCAGACTGGGGGCCTCATTTACGAAGCCCCTGGCAGCACTTTTGCACCGCCGGAGCATCACTTTTTTGACGCTCAGCTGGCGCAATGTGTCGCAGCATATTTGCAAGGCCACGCAAAGCCACTTTACGTGGCTTTCCATTGCCTTGTAAAATGTGTCCCTTTCACACAGAACACTGAGTGAAAGGGGCGTTCCATGGGTGTTGCTGTGGGTGTTCCCACTCAACACCCATGGAATCTGAAGCATTCCCAGATTTACGAGGAATCGTAAACCTGGGAATGTGTCAGATTCTAACACCACCCAAGTTAGAGAGGTGCAACATGGACAAATATTCTTATTTTTACTTGTTTTGTCCTCTTTCTACGTGTACTGCAAAGAAAGAGGAAAGCACCTCTCATGATTGTTTTTGTGCATGAAGGTGTCCATTCCTGCACAAAAACAATCACCCCTACAACGCAGACACCCTTGCACTATGGCGCAAGGGTATCTGCGTTGGCGAATGGCGGCCCATTGTGTGACAGGACAGGAATGTTCCCTATCTCATAGATACGGAGCAATCCTGCCCTTTTCTTTTGATGCAGGGCAGCGTAGATAGAGTCCTTGCTGCTCTACCCTGCGCCCAAACCTCGTAAATGAGGCCCTAGGTGTGCAGTTTTAAACTGCCAATTTGACCTGTCAAAATCGCCCTTTTAACAGGACTAGCCCTTCCTTTTTAAATATCTTTAAGTCACCCCTAAGGTAGGCTTATTGCCAAATAAGGCAGGTGAATGGTATTTACAAACAGAACATGTAGAAATAAATGTTTTATCTGTCCTGGCAGTGAAAACTAGGGGTGGGTGGCAAACTCTGCTCTGCCAGCGGAGTTCGCAGTGTGCTTCACTTGGAGCGTGGAATTTGGCAAAAACTCTGCCAACCACTACGTAGCAGAGTTTACCAGCGCCCACCCCTAATTTTTCACTTGCTTGGGTTTGTCAGCTAGCATCTTTGACATCAATCTGCACCTCCCCTCATTTAGTGGAAACTTTAGAAAGCGCTGAACACAAAGATTAATCCGGCATGTGCCCTGACGCCTTTCTCCTGCAATTAAGGCACTCTGTAAAGCAGCAGTGACAGTAAGAGGCTGGCTAATTTTATTCCAGAAGTGTGAAGCTACTCGTTCACTCTCTAGCTCTGCGTTGACATGGAATGTAGGCGCTCTAGTATTTACTGGAACTATTTAATTACATCTGTGTACAAGCTAGAAGCCTGTTCCAGGTCACTTATTGCTGCATTCGCATTACACTGCCCAGGACTCTCTGCGCTGTATGCTGCTCTTACCGGCAGCAGATATGAGTACCGCTTTGTTTTTACTGCTCCGGTTTTACCGCCTGCTGCCCAACAAGATGCAGAAGAAGTGGTGCTTCCTGATCTGTCGCAACCATGTGGGGAGCAAGTTCCCTCCTTAACAGGATGGTCTGGGGAGCTGTGTGCAACTCATTCCCGAGCTGCAATGGATGACTACCCTTTCACTGGCAGATAAAGCTCACACCTAGGCCTGCCCCCCTTTTGTCTTTCTAGTGAGGCTGGCTTCAAACTCATTGGAAGTGTAGAACTGGTTCAGAGGGTGGATAAAGATTGACTACCACCAGCAGGCTGGCACTGGATATAAAAG
Source organism: Calotriton arnoldi (assembly GCA_963921515.1). NCBI lineage: Eukaryota > Metazoa > Chordata > Amphibia > Caudata > Salamandridae > Calotriton > Calotriton arnoldi. The sequence continues at coordinate 856,325 of CAWUFW010008094.1, read as the reverse complement.
TGGCCTCTCCAGAGCTTTTCTAAGACCACTCCTGGACCTGTGAAGAATCAGATGAGGACTGCCTGTTGTCTGAATCCCGAAGGAAGACTGGACCTGCTTGTCTTGAATCCAGTGACTCCAAGGGTCACTTGATTACCTGTTTCAGCTACAGGGACACAATAAGGTTCCAGAGTCCTTTTCCTGCTTTTCAGCTGACCTGTCCCAACTGGCCCTGACCTGGTCCAATCCGCTCGACTCTGTGAGAGTGAGTTCTGACCCCCAATACTGTCCCCAAGGTACTAGACCGTTGGTTGTGGTCAGAGTGTGCTCCTCCCTGCCTATTTGTAGCACAGCGAAGCTGGCAACTTTGTCAACGGCTTTAACAGATTTGATGCCGAGCAACACCAGAATCACGGCTTTCGCAGACTCAACGCTGAGAAGCACCCGATCGACACGGACAACATTTGTCGACAGCTTCACCGGGCCTGATGCAGAGCAGCCACCAATCAACGCTTAGACCTTGCACAGCGGCTCCCCGCTGTCGTTGAGCCATTCTGTGGATCCAGCTGCAGCTTGCTCAGCTGACATCTTGTTGATGACCACTTTTTGTCCAGAAAACTTTATAAGTCAGAAGGTAAACTTTCCACTGTGACAAATCTGGTCCCTGTACCTGAGTAGCGATCCTTCGTGGTTGGACTTAACGTTTGACATTGACTTGGTCTCGTGCGACCAGACTCGTGGATGGCTCCAGGGGCATCCTCAAACCCCTGCTTTAGCAGCTACAGGGGGGGTGGGGTTTCTGATGAGCCTCTTCTGTCTGCAATTTGGCAGACGAAAGCTCATAGTTAACGCAAAAGGGTAAGAAGGTGAGTGAGTGACAGAATGGATGTATGGATGAATGAATGGATGGATGTGTGAATGAGTGAAATTGTGGATGGGTTGGTGAGTGAAAGGGTGGATGGATAGATGCATAGATGAATGAGCGAAAGGATGAGTCAAAGACAAGGAAGGATAGATGGATGAATGAAAGAGTAGATGTATGAATGATGAGAGAAAGGGTGGATGGATGAGTGAATGAAAGGATTGATGATGAGTGAAAAGGTAAATGGATGGTGGATGAGTAGATGGATGGATGGATGGATGGATGGAGTGAAAGGCTGGATGGATGGATGGGTTGAAAGGGTGGATGGATGGATTGATGGATGGATGGATGGCTGGATGGATGGGTGAAAGGATGGATGCAAGGACAGATGAGTGAAAAGATTGATGAATGAGTGAAACAGTGGATAGATGGATGGCTGGATGAAAGGCTGGACAGATGGATGAGTGACAGGGTGAATGGATGGATGGATGGATGTGTGAGTGAAAGGAAGTATGGATGGGTGAAAGGGTAAATGAATGTGTGAGTGAAATGGTGGAGGGATTGGCGAGTGAAAAACTGGATGGATAGATGCATGGTGAATGAGTGAAATGATGCAAGGATGGATGAGTGAAAAGGAGAAAGGATGGATGGTTGGACGGATGAGTGAAAGGGTGGATGGATGGATGATGAAAAAAGGATGAATGGATAAGTGAGTGAGAGAAAGGATGGATAAGTGAGTGAAAGGGTAAATGGATGGATCAATGAGTGGATAGATGGATGGATTGAGTGAAAGGGTAGATGGATGGAGGAGTGAAAGGGTGGATGAATGGATGCATGGATGGATGAGTGGAAACATGGATGAAAGAGTGAAAGGGAGGGTAGATAGATGGATGCGTGAAATGGTGGATGGATGGATGAGAGAAAGGGCGAATGGATGGACGAATGAGTGAAAGGGTTGATGGATGACTAAGTAAAAGGATGGATGGATGGATGAGTGAAAGGGTAAATGGAGGATAAATGGATGGATAGGCCAAAGGGTGGATGGATGAGTGAAAGGATGGATGGCTGAGTGAAAGGGTGGATGGATGGATGAGTGAAAGGGAGGATGGATGGATTGATGGAGTGAAAGAATGGATGGATGAGCAAAAGGATGTATGGGTGAAAGGATGGATGGATGGATGAGTGAGCGAGTGAAAGGATGGATCAGTGAGTGAAAGGGTAAATGGATGTATCAATGAGTGGACGGATGGACTAGATGGTGACATTTTATTTATTAAAATATTATCAATTTTTCTAAATTGATTTGACCTTTTTTCTTTTCTTGTGTTTTCATTTTATTACTGTTTAAGTGCTGCATAAATACCTTGCACATTGCCTCTAAGTTAAGCTTGACTGCTCTGAAGCAAGCTACTACAGGGTTGAGCACATGTTTATTTAGTGACCCTAGTGTTTCAGCCTGAGAAGAATTGTGAGTATTATTTGAGGTGGGTTGTCAACCCCCCCCCCCCCCAACTAATACTCCGATTTCTTACAAGCAACTTTTTAAATCAAATACAAGCATTTCATTTTGGAAACATAAATCAATTACTTTATACAAAAGTGTACTATTTTCATGCAACAATCGCAATTGTGCCAAAAATATTGGCTTCTGATGTATGTAAATATGTTTTTGGTGCCCGGGCATCAATTTGTCAGTTTTATTAAGTGCTCACATGTACTACTCTCAGATGTGGAGAGATTCTGCCATGTATGCCCCAATATCACCATTTCATGCCATGGATTCACATAATATGCCGATAAGTATTATCATGATGCTTAAGTTAGCATTATTCCAAGGGTAAGCATCATCATGCCCACTGTTGTCAACATTAACATTAGGCCATAATGTCAACATGCCAAAGTTCTGCCATTATACCACGACCAGACATGCATTATCTCACCATGGATGCTCAGAATACAAATGAAATAACTAACATTATCCTAGGGTCAGTTTTGTGACAGGGGTGGGCACCATCCTGCCTTAGATACCCACAGTTTACCAATGATTACCATAATTATTCTAGGGTCATCATTCTACTAGGAATGGGCACTGGGTAAACTATGAATGCCTAAAATAGGCCAATATTTACCATCATTATGCCAGGGCCGCATCACCAAGTGTGGGAACCATTAAGCCATAGATACTCATAGTATTCCAAGAGTTACCACCATTACATCAGGGACAACATTATACTAAGGGTAGGAAGTGGGCACCATCGTGTCATTGATACCCACAATATACCAAGAATTACCATGAATATGCCAGAGAAGGGTGTTTACCAGTGGTGAGGCCCATCATGCCATGGATGTTAACAATATGTCAAGAAAAGCCATGATTATACCAGGGCCAGACGTGTACCAAGAATGGCTCCACATAGCATCATGGCATGTATGCCCTCAATATAACAAGAATGACCACCAACATGTGAGGGCCATGGCACACACACGTATACACACACAGGGTTACACAGTCGAGGATACATAGGATCGTGTTTCCTCTTTTGGCTTTCAGTCAATCAGAGGATTCAATTAATCATCCAGTGAGCAATTCGGGGTGATGGCTCTTTATGTACAACAATGTTTACTGCATATCATACTTTTGAGATCCTCATTTTAACTATAGATGCATGTACCTACATTTAAAAGGCCCTGAAAGGAAAGCGTTCACCTAGGGTTTTTGGGCAGTCATGCGGTACACGCTTCCCATTACATAATGCACAATCAGCGATCACTCATCTTTTTGCAAGCCTCTAAAAGCACATCTCTTTCATTATTGCTGTACTTCAGTTGACTTCTATCAACTCTGAAATTAGCAACAATAGGTTAATGTTTAATGCACTTATTTAAAAAAAGTCATCATCTTTTCTACGTGATCGTTTTTGACTTACCTTTGACTGGTCGGCTCCGTGGGTCCAAAACTGGCCACTTCACGAGTCCCTCAGACTCTGATGCTCCTGCTGGGATCCCACTTGCATTTCCGTGGCTTGCATGCCCAGTATCAGTGGTACAGGAAGAGTGATGGTACAGCACCTAATTTGATACCGCACTATCAGTCAAACTGTTTAGCATGATGTAGCCCTGCCTTTGGTAAAGGAGCCCTGACATGTAGAACTCTGCTAAAGGGTGGTGGGTTTTATTCGCGGTCCCATTCTCCCAAAATGAACACTGGAGAGCGGTGTTCTAAACCCACAATCTGTGCATGTCTGTTGGGCTGAGCATGGAATGACATGAACTGTCTTTTTGTCACCTGATGCTCTAGGATCTTGAGGTGCTTTACAAAGGCAATGATGACACATTTAAAACCAAAGTGTGGCAGTGGAAAAGAGATGTGGTGGTAGTAAGTGAAACTCCTAATATGCGAGTTGGACTTGGAATTTTTACCACTTTCAGAAAGGAAGGAAGCTTAGTTAGAAGTCTGATCGTTAAGTAAAGTGGGCTACACTACTTCAAATATTTTATCTCCCTTCCTCTGGAATTTGGACTTGGGAGCTTGAATTCGAGGTTCCGAGAGTATATGAAGGATTTTTTTTCCCTGAAACATCTTGGTGCTAGACCATACAACTCAGAAAGGATAGTCAGAGTATCTTAAAATTCTATCTTTTGGAGACAGGGAGCAAGTGTAGAAGCTGAGTTCCTTGTGAAATGTGTTCAAACATTTTGATCTTTAGGATCAAACATGCATTCACTTTCTGAGCGCGTGGAGGTCTAGCTAATGGGCATCAAGGCTTCCCCTTCAAGAGGGCTTTAACATGATACCTATTAGGAGTAATTACAATGACAACAATTAACTTAGGTGACTCAAATTGATAAAAGGGAACATGCCTTTCACATGTCATAACTGAACAAGCATTGGCATAGCCAATAGGTCTCACCTTTGGAACCTTATAAGTGTTTAGCCATGCAACAGTTGATGTTGTTGCACCAAGGATATTGTGCTGGATAACTAAACACTTATAAGGTCCCAAAGGCGAGACCTATTGGCTATGCCAATGCTTGTTATTTGGAGAGAGTGGATGTATGAACAGAGACACATCTGCAGCACTGCCTAGAGGACTTAGAATTTTTTTTTACAGATGAGACCAGAGAAGCAGGTAGCATCACTGTGTAGAGGACTTAGAATGTGGAATTACCGATGAGACCAAAGAAGCAGCTAGCAGAGCTGCCTAGAGGACTAAGAATGAGGGATTGCCACTGGTAACAGAGATAGAGCTGCAGCACTGCCATGAGGACTTAGAATGTGGAATTACCAACAGAACCAGAGTAGCAGCTAGCAGCACTGCTTAGAGGACTTAGAATGAGGATTTACCACTGGGGCGAGAGAAACAGCTAGCAGCACTGAATGAGGAATTACCACTGTGACCAGAGACACAGCTGCAGCACTGCCTAGATGACTTAGAATGAGGAATTACTGACCGGACCAGAGTAGCAGCTATCTATCAGCACTGCCTAGAGGACTTAGAATGAGGAATTACCAACGGAATCAGAGAAGCAGCTTGCAGCAATGCCTAGAAGACTAGGAATGATGAATTACGACTGGAACCAGAGAAGCAGCTAGCAGAACTGGCTAGAGGACTAAGAATGAGGAATCACCACTAAGAACAGACGCTGCTGCAGCACTGCCTAGAGGACTAAGAATGTGGAATTACGAATGGCAACAGAGACATAGTCGCAGCACTGCCTAGAGGACTAACAATGAGGAATTACCGACGGGACCAGAGTAGCAGCTAACAAAACTGCCTAGAGGGCTTAGAATGAGAAATTACCTACAGGACCAGAGAAGCAGCTAGCAGCACAGTCTAGAGGGCTTAGAATGAGGAATTACTGACGGGACCTGAGAAGCAGCTAGCAGCTTGCCTAGAGGACTAAGAGTGAAGAATTACCACTGTGATCAAAAACACAGCTGCAGCACTGCCTAGATGACTTAGAATGAGGAATTACTGATGGGCCAGAGTAGAAGCTAGTAGCATTGCCTAGACGACTTATAAATGAGGAATTTCCATTGGGACCAAGTAAGCAGCTGCAGCTTTGCTAGAGGACTTAGAATGAGGAATTACCACTGGGACCAGAGGAGCAGCTGAAACAGTGTGTAGAGGACTAAGAATGAGGAATTACCACTGGACTAGAGAAGCAGCTAGCAGCATTGATTAGATGACTAAGAATAAGTAATTATCACTGGGAACAGAGACGGCTGCAAAACTGCCTAGATGATTTAGAATGGGGAATTACCACTTGGAACAGAGACACAGCTGCAGCACTGTCTAGAGGACTTAGAATGGAGTAATTTCTGACAGGACCAAAGAAGCAACTGCAGAACTGTGTAGAGGACTTAGAATGAGGAATTACCACTGGAATTACCACGGGGAACAGAGACACAGCTGCAACACTGCCTAGATGACAGCTTTATAATCATGTCCTACAGTAGTTTTATTGTTACATGAATAGATTTCTACAAAAATGTATACTGATATTTCTAAATATTTACTTTTGCACTTTAATTTGACTTTTTTACTGCATGATGCAAAAATTATTGCCAATAATGCAGAACTTGTGTTAAAAGGAGCTTTTAGCTCTGAAAAGCCTAAAAGTACTATTCTGTACAATATATGTTTGTTCTTTCCTTCGTAGCACATTGACTTGTGTTTTTCAGTTTAAAAAATAAAAATGAATTCATGAATGGTTGAACGGTTCTAACTCGTGTGAACTGCTCCTCTCTTGTTACAAGAGGAAACAAAAAACTGTGAACGCTCTGGCATTTTTAAGCGCCCACGCATGCCATTAATATCGAAGTGCTGATGGCATTTTTTTATTTATTATGTTTATACATCACTGTCATACAAAGCCCGAAGCAACTAGTTGGAGGAAAACAACACCTGCAAAAGCAGGGTGAGCTGGCAGTTATCGCAAAATGTATTTTGGAAAGAGGAACACAAAGTAGAAAAACCAAGAATCAAAGAGCAGTGTGAAATGAGAGAACGAAGCACAACAGGGTGGTGGAGCTTTCTTGTTACTAGTGTGTAACAGAGGAAGGAGCGGTTTCTCCCAGCCTGGAAAACTAATCTGAATGGTGCTGCTTCCGTGTTTACTAATCCAGACGAGACCGCTCCCAGGCTTCTGTGGCAGCCTCGCTTTGGAAGTTTAGCTGGGGAGACATAGTCCTATTTTTATTGCTCCTTTGCAATTGTGAGAACTCTGAAAAAGACGTTGCGTAAAAAAACACTAGCATGGCACTTGCAGGCTGCCACTCCGAGTTACAAGCATGGCCGGAGATGAGAAACTCTGGATCTCACTGGTGAGCTCCGATACTTTGGGGCGATATTGTAAATGTTTTAATGTCTCAAAAACACAAATTAAAAATGTGTTAACATGGATTAGAGGGCGCAGCATCTCCGGTTGTGTGGACGCATTGCAGGGAGAAGTAAAAGCAGGTGTCCTGGAGGGCTTTAAGTGGGGTGAAAAAACTGGAAGGGTCTCTCTAAGGGGCGTGGCCAATGTAATTAAAATGTTGGCTTAAAACATGTAAACTGAAAATCTGTGCGTAGCATAGTGTGCCGCCAGACTGGTATTTTGCTGCTCCTGTCACTGCATCTAGATATTTAATACAACATGTAACATTACACCTACAACAAGCTAGGGGTATTGGCTTTGTCAATGGTACTCTGATGTTCTAAGGGACAGTTTTGCTGATCGGGCTGCACACAGGCTGGCAGGCCGGACCTGGCAACTGCTATGTGCTCCTAATAACCAGCGGTGATGAGGTGGCCAGCTGTGGGGAATCTCGCGCTGGTCTGACAAGTTTGTTGTTCGGTTCCCTGATGTCCAGGGTAGCGTGGATCCAGTATAGTGACACAAGCTGGTGGTGCCGAGGCTGGTAGCGGTGATGCCTCTGGCTCACGTGCAGACTGGGTTTGCAGGTCATAAGGTGACCTGAGGCGGCACCGGTATGCAGGCGGTGATGGTGTCTCCCTGCATGGGATTGTCACGACTATGAAGGGCACTCAGGCAGAAGGGCTGTGGCACCCTAAACCACTGAGGACTGCAGGGGATGCTGCAGTCTGTCACTGCTCCATGCAGTGGTGGGATGCGGCCAGTCAGGGTTCCATACCCGCGTCGATGCTGCTGGTTGAGGCTGTATGATCGGTGTAACCGGTCAAGGTTCGGTGAGGGTGGTGGAGCCGGCAGGAGAAAGATGCTGGCCACGCTCCGAATCGGCGTCTATCCAACTCCATTTGTAAGTAATTGGCAATACTTGCATTCCAATCATGTCAATAAAGCTGGGATTGTGAGCGGAGTGAGAGGGAGGCGGCCAAGCGCAGAGGGCGCGAGACGGCAGAGGGACACGTCTAGAAAGGCAGCGCGAAGAAGGGAGACAAGAGAGATGCTCCCTTGACATCCAAATAATATCGCTGGCGTAGTACATGGAAGACACAGGTAGATTAAGTGATTTGCCCAGAATCACAGAAAGTTGAGCAGACGCCGAGACGCGAGACGGAGAGGGCGGAGCGAGTGAGTGGCCGGGACGTGTGGGCGAGGAGAGAGGCGCGCGCGCTTGGGAGAGCAGTCTGCTCTTTTTGGAAGCACATACTCGTGCTTGTGGCGCACCCCTGCTCGCTCCCGCAAGGTGGATGCCGCCACAAGCACGAGTATGTGCTTCCAAAAAGGGCAGAGCGACGGCTAAAGGTCCTCCTATGCAGCGCATGCGCGCTGCGTAGGCGAGACCTAAAATGGAAACACTAGACCAGGCCAGAAGAGGGGGAGAGGTGCTGACTATTCAACATGTGGAGTTAAGAGAGTAGATGACATAGAAGGCAGGGGTGAGGAATTTATATCACTTGACGCCAAAACAAATGGATTTTCCCTGGAGGATTAGAAGTTCTAATGGCTAGCTCGTCAGACAGACAACTAGGCATTAAATCGGGCTCAGAAGGTATTGGCTGATGCACTTTGGTGCTCACAGTCAATCAGGGTAGCTTTAACAATTCCTATATCCATGGGAAAACTGTAATGCCCTGTGATTAAGAGACTGAACTCCAGGCCCAGGTTGGCTGGGGAAAACCTGAGCCCACCACGAGGAAAAGCATTTTATTTTTCATTGGTGCAAAAAGCCTCGGCTGTGCTGCTATTCGCTATGGCATTTGGATTGATGCAGAAATGGCAGTTTGTTCTTGCTCTTGCGTAGAATTAGGTCAGCGTATGTATGCTGGTCGAAGACGGCCACAGCGTTGCTGCAAGAGAGCGTAAAAACTAGGCTCTCTAGAGTGTGATTTAAGAGGCAAGAGGGAGGGGAATGAAGGGAGGCTCACCCTGGCCCTCAGATACTTACTTAAAGCTTTACTCTTTCCCTACTGTGCGTTTCATGTCTATTTGACTCCCTGTCCCTGTCCCGACTCTCTACTCGTAACATATGAATGCCTTTTGCCCTGACCTTTTCAGAGTCTTCTCGACCTCTGTTTTGGAACACCACATATCCAAGTACGACAGCACTCAGAGCGCTCCTAAAATGCAGAGTTAGCCTCCATATAGGTCATGTACAGTGCCCCCTTTACTAAAAACACTGGCGGGGCTTAACCTGCTCTATCAGCGTGCATGTTGTCAATCAAACTACACTCTGAAGATGTATATGTGTAACAATTCAGCGCTGTATGCCTGCATGCACTATGTCATTACTTAGGGGCACAGTCAAATGTGCATTGTGACTGGGGCAGCCTGTGTGTGCATACACTTGACCTGAATCATGTAGCGGTCCGTCTTATGTCACCAGTCTTCTTCACCCACAGCAGCTGTGGCCCTGAGAAGTAGAGCATTGTGGAGACGTCCGTGTGTACCAAACGCTTCTAAGCCTCGTCAAAGGTAATAAGCACTATAAGTGCAATTACAGTACCAGACGCCGCCTCTTTCTGTGATCACGCCCGGCCAAAAAATAAATATCGCAGAGGCCTTAGGATGCCTGGAATCCCCATCCCCACCTGTTTTCATCACCTTGTACTGCAGGCAGGCAGTGATTTAAAAAAAAAAAAAAGAAAACAGAAAAACTATATTTTTCAGTAGAAGGGGCGTAACTTCCATTGGTGCAGCAGGTGCAGTGGCATGGGGACCAGAGGCCTGAAGGGCCCACTGAACCCTACTTATTACTCTACTTAACAATTCAAACAGTGTTGAGGTGGCCATTTTCTTCCTTGCACTACAGCCCATAAAACACTGGCAAAGCCTCTGTTTAGTAGGCAATGAAATGTGTTAATTGAAAAAAGAACTACAGGATTTGAAGGTGATGCCGGAATCATTTCCAGAACACTCCTAATTGCAGCCGTAATAAATGAGGGTCAAAGACTAACAGAGATCAGAATAGAAAAGACTCTGAAAAGTGAATTTCAGAATTTTTACTTTTGATGTGCTTGCTCAGGTTCGTGAGACAGTTTTCTGTCAGATGCATATCGGTGTGCATATGAATTATAAAATCCCATGGAAAATTCTCCACCTGATTGCTGTGCGCATCGTGTTGCCATGCGGCAGCTGCAGAAAAGCTTTACAAGTAGAGACCCTTGATGACTACCAGTAAATAGTCTGGTAATAGTTGTTCATGTCTTTGATAATCTCGATCTTCAGGAAAAGTAACAGCTTTTGACTAAGTTACAACCCTGGTAGTTGAACATAGCAAAACACACTTTTCAAGCTTATGAACTGCAAAGTAGCCCGCAACAGCACAGATGGCATTCATTTATAAAACGGGTATAGCTGAAAGGTGCTGCATGGTTACATACAAAAGAACAATTTAAAGAATGCACCTACTAACACTAAAGATACTGCTAAGTATACCACAGCAAACTTATGATGAAATACCTCTCTCAACCTGTGAGACTCGAGACAAGGGGAATGGAGACACTGGGTCGGTGGTGGGAGAACAACAAATATTGAGGGTGAGATTTGCAGTCGAATAACCGTGAAGTACAGGAAGCTTTTGTTAACAAGCAATGGCCGCGGGGCCGTGAAGCTGACACGGCTGCGCGGCCGCAAAAGTGAAAGTTATTGCGAGGGAAGCCATATGGCGCCTGATCGCGCGTGCACGCTCGCGTGAACGCAAGCTGGTCGCCAGCAAACTGCTGTTTGCACTTCCAAAACCCGCTTACTAAAACTCTCGCCAGAGCAACGCATGCGCTGGCTCAGGCGAGACCTAAAAAGGAAGAATTCCACCTCCTTCAAAATGTGTGAGTTAAAGATAAGCTCTGCATTCACAATTATTCACAGGTAACATGCTTTTTCACAAATAGGAATGTGATTCCAAACAAAATCTGAGGTGGCAATTTCTTCAATTAAATGTAATAAATGAACGTATCCAAAACACTGCGTAAACCAAAGGCTATGCTACAATAGGGAACATGTTATGGGGGCCACTGACCTGCCAATGCATCGCTGAACCATGCATGCAGGAGTGGAACTAACGCAATTCAGAGCATAGGTCAGTTTAAACAATTAGATTAGTAAAGGGTTTAAATAAGAGAGAGGGGTAGCAGGCATCTCACAATTCGAGCTGGACTATTCGATCAGGACCAAGACTGATTTGCATACGGCTGGTATCTGCTTTGAGTGACAGCGAGCGTGAGAAGCAATGAACTGGAATCTGGCCCGAGTGATTTCCACAAGCTGACCTCACCTTGTTTATTATGTATAAGGGATAGAATACCTCTAGAGTCAACAAACTGCATCAGTAGTTTCTCAAATACAGTTATGTCCCTGGATGCCACTGCTCTTGCATTAGGACTCATGGCCCAATACCACAAATCGTAGAATCCCATTATTTATCCATTAAGTAGATTGAAATCTCTACTTTTACTTTTCTCCCTGTACACTTGGCTTGGACCAATCTGCGATCCCTTCTATTCAACAGTTGAAGGCAGCTTCATCCGCATCCGGATTTAAATATGGGTTCATGTGGATGGGCAGAAATGGTGCAGTGTACTTGGTTATACTCTCTAGTACCTCACCTTCTCTTTGGGCCACAGACTTTTCTTTAGGCTATGGACTTTTCTTTTGGCCATGGAAGAGCATCAACCCTTCCAATTCGTGACAGAGATTTAGATATAACATTCCAGATTTATTTTAAATCAATTTTTTCTAATTCTCAAAGTAATATAGGTAGGGGTCTCTGTGAATATTCTAGGATCAGGACAGTGTTATGCACAAAAATGTTTAACGTATGTTAGATCATGCCTACTTCAATACCTTTAAAATCACCATTGGTCCTTATGTTGACTGCTAGAGCTCTGCTGCCGCCATTGTGATGAGCAGTGGTGAGAGAGGAAATCTCTGCTTTGTAGCCCTCTTCAAGAGACCTTTGCTTGAACGGTTACCATCCATCAGCATCTTCGCCCTGGGTGCAGTACGGTTCACTAAGATCCATGCATATAGTGTTTGTAAAGCACATGTTCACCACTGTGGCTGGATAAAGATGTATATTGTTACTCAACGCAATGGTACTCATTTTATTGATCTTAGAAGGATGAAAGGCAAAGTAGGCCTGCTGGTATTCGGTTCTGGGGCCATGACATCAAACACAGATTCCTGGAGTGGATGATTTGATCCGCTGAGTCATTAGAACCACTTTGATTAGAGCCTTCTCTTGAAACAATAGCTAAATCAGGTCCGAAGGCTTTTGGGCTTCCAGGAAGAACCACACAACAGGTCTGAAGGCTTTTGGGCTTCCAGGAAGAACCACACAACAGGTCTCTCTTTCACCACGCCTGATATGCAAGATGCATACAAAGCCCAGCTTGTCAGGATCTATGATATAGGTTGTAGTTTCTCCCAACACTTAATCAAAATGTTTAACATTTTTTAGTATCAATATTGAGTAGCGCTCTAGGCATCTACGATGTGTGATCTCTCCCTGGCTTTGGGACAAAGGTTATCATTGACACAGACATTGATTGGATGACTCTCTGTTACCCAGGAAAGAATTATAAAATTTCTACAAAGGTTCCAGGATCCCACCATTTTCTGTACAGCATTATGGACAAAGAATCCTTATACTTCCATCCTAATTCTTTCTGGTCTAACTTCCTCTAAATCACCAAACTTGTTTTTCTGTAACTCTTTAAGAGCTGTGCCTGGAACACGGTTGGATGTTGGAGTATCCTTTGTTTGTTTATGGTTAATACGTGTGTCGGATCAAGGTCTGTGTGAGTAGAAAGGATAGTCTCTTGCTTTAGGAAGGCAAATGCTTCAAGGAATCCTAATTCTTAGAGCTGCTACTCATTGTGTATCTGGATTAGACATAGATTACTTCTAGTGAAAATGCCCCAAACCCAGCTTACTTCCTCCAATTCTTTTAGTAGACCCATGTGAAAGTCTACTCACCCCTGTTTCATTAACTGAGGCTGTTGTTACTGTTGTAGACTAATCTATTTCTTCTATTGTTAGGTATCAACTCTCCCTATTCTAATGCATCTCTTTACAGTACAGTGGGAACCATGCCCTCAGGAATATCACCACTCGACCATCTTATTATTTCTAGAGGAGAAGCATTGAACAAGAAATGTCCTTGAGCTAAATCTGCTCTGATCCATGTGTAACAGGTGTGTACCCTGCAATCTGACATTATCGCAATTTAGTGCCTTCAAGAAGCTCATTATACTCATTTTCTAATCTGGGGCATTTTATATGGTGCATAGAACCATGACTCCTTCCATAGTAGTGTTCCTCTTCCCATGGACCTCTAGTCAATTCTTGTATCGGCATCTTTTATCAGCGCCCCTTTTTTACATTCCACTCTGACCCCTATACTCATGCCACAATAACTAAGAACGTTCCATCCAAAATAACAAAGCTGTTCTTGCCATGCAACTTCGGCTAAGTGGCCAAACAAACCAGTTGATTTGTGCCAAGTCTTCCTCCCGCTCTACAGGAGGCCAAACCTTACACCTTCTCAAGTCATACAATCTGTTTTACGTTAGTGAAAGTCTGCATGTGTCAACCTGTTTACCAACTAAAATCTCCCATGCCCTGTAATCTACAAAGTGAATTCTAGTAAGAATCTCCCCGGTGAACTACACTCAGGAGGAGCCACGCAGGACAAAATTATTCCCCTCATCACTCAGTCACCTGTTGTTTCATCTTTGCTTCAGTTGCCATTTACTTGCTTCTGTGTCGTTATTGTGTATCTGCTGCTTCCACAACCTGCACACTTGGCTACATGGATATCTTGTGGTGCAGCAGATCTAATAGCAGCACTTTCCTTCCTGCCTCCACCATGGAAATGATGAAGAGTTTATGTGCAGATGCAAAAAGTAGCTAAAAGCACATTGTCCATTGATAACAGATTTAATCATTAATGTTCTGGTTATGAGATCTGTTTTATCTCGTATCTTCTGGACAACGTGGACTGAGATAAATCTTTGGGCAGTAGTATCTAACTTCCACCATTATTTTAATGTCTTTATTGGTATCTTAGTTACAAGAACGGAGTGCAAGTGTCTATATATCTCTCTCTAGCTCTATTTTCATCACTGTGTCTTCTCTCGGTACACCTGGAACAGTACCTATATATCAGATGATTCTTCTCCTCTTCTCCTCCAACCCTCCGAAAGGTTAGATTGTCCTTGGGGGATACGTTTTGAAAGATATAAATAACTTGGAGAAGTTTCCGGCATTGACTGTTGACATGCTCCATTTTGTAATTGCAGTGACCCAATCTTCCTGTCAGAACATATGGTTTACATTGTTATTAAACAAAAACCTGAAAAAACACTCATTACATTCAATAGCTCACAGTCATTGTTGGGCAATAGCAAGTAAATTAAAAATGGGCTCAGTGCATATTGAGCGGAAACACCATGGCCAGAGGTTGAACAGCAGTGTTTCCGTTGTAAAGTAAGAGTGTCCACACTAAGGTACCTATAGATAGGCCTGTAATTGGTGACTAAAAGAGACAGTCAGCAGCTCCAGAAACATCTCCATCCAATGCCAACCCACACTTTTCAACTTTCCTTGAGGATATCCAGGAAAATAAAATACCCACTCCCCCACATTTAGCATTTTAGCCATGTGGCACTAAATAACCAAGCAAAGTGAAAAATCCCGACCCTTACTATGAGGCAAAATGAAACATTTTAGAGCACGATTTTAAACGTTTGTAGCCAGAAGTTGCACATTTACAAGTGTTGACTCCTTTCTTTCACCCGGTTGTGAGAAGTTGGCCTGGTATATGCTGTCCACTAATTATAGTGGGCACCTTGCACCAGTCCAAACAACCCCTTATTGGAGATAGGTTAAAGACAACCTTATTGAAAGCTATCCTAGTGGTAGCTATGGAGAGCAGCCTTCAGGCTAAGTCTTGAAGGAATGTAAAGCAGCTTGTTTTACCAGTCTATAATCTCTTGAGTGACCAAATGAAAGAGCACCACACCAGGTATATATTCAAAATATATGTATTTATTACTAAACACACCCCTCTAGTCTCTTTATGAGGCTAGAGTTCAAGTACATAAGTTATAAGTTATTAATTCACAGTAATAGCACAAATACACGTTTGGGCCCTAGGGGCGTACCAAACCATATACCAATAAAGTGGTATGCGAACCACGACTGAACTAGACACTAGGCCTAGAGCCTCTAGAAGTGCTTGGACCACAAGGAACCACCCAAGGTAGTGACACAGGGGACCCACGGGAGACGCGTGCAGTGTAAATACACAACCGCGATACGCCGTTAACTTCTATGGAGAAAGTCGGGATCGGGAAAATAGAGGAAAGGGACACTTAAAAGAGGACTAGGACAAAACCCTTTGAGATCTAGGACTTTGAAGAGTCTCTACCCACGGGAGCACCGGAGTACTCGTGTTACCTCACCCAGGGAAGCCGGGTGCATAGGTGCCTTTCGGGGTCGGGTTTCGTCATCGATTCGAATGGCGATCTGCTGCAAAGTGCTGCTGGCGGCCAAGAGAAAAGTGTCCGGGTGGATCCAAGAGTGGATCGGAGTTCTGAAGAACCTGAAAGCAGAGGGGACAGAGTCTGGGTCACTAGCCAGTGACCAGGAAGGCGATGGACAGATGCCCACCGATGTCGAGTGCTTCAGGTGCGTTGACGGTCGTCTTGACTCTTCAGCCACGAGGTCCAGGAGGCATTGTCGGCGACCAGGAGCAGGATTCGGGCTGGTACACGATGTCTGTCGAGTGCTAAGGTGTCGGCGACCAGATTGGACCCAACAAGCCTTGGCAACGGCAAGTCTTGGTGAAGAGGTAGATCGTCGATGGTGCAGACCAGCAAGGTCTGTGGAACTCACCCAGCGAGGGTAAGTGAGGGCAGGCCTGGAGCAACCAGGATGCCAAGTAAGAAAAGGATTGGCCTTCGTTAAGGGCTACTAGCCAACGGGCTAGCGACCGCGAAGGAGCCTCGTGACGCCGCACGTGGATCTGGCTTACAGGACACTCGTGGAGTGGGGGCCAGTGATCTTCGGTGCAGGTGGTGCTGGAGGCTAGGGCTACTCGGAGCCCAAAGCACGACTTCTTGGGAGACCCAGAAGATGATGCACTTGCAAGTGTGCTCGGTGTCCAGGGGTGATGGTCTCAAGTCACCCACGATAGCCACGGGCCTCAGCTTTGCTGGGGACTCAGGGTAGCCTCGGGGAAGTCTGAGAATCCACCTCTGGTGCTGCGATGACTTCAGCGTCCGACGGGAGCTTCAGAAATGCGAACCGGACAGATGCTTCTTTGGTGCCTGCCAAGCAGGGGAGACACTCCTTGACCCCAAGGGAGATTCTTCAGTCCTCTAATCTTGTCGTAGAGCGTCGAAGGTCCAGGATTCAGTTTCAGAGTTTCGTCCAAGTATAATCTAAAGTCCTAAGGACTGGGTTCCTACCTTTATTCTAAAAATAGGGGTTGGACTACTCTGTGGCCCCACCTATGGGTGGGTCAGGGCAGAGGGGTGGCTACACCCCTTTCCCTTTGTCCAGTTCGTGCCAAAGCAGGGGCTGCAAGCCCCTGATCCGGTTTGAACTGGGATATGCACAGGGACACCAAATGTGCCCCCAGTGCAGGACTTCAAAGCACCCGAAAGTGCTCCCGCCCAGCCCCAATACACATTATCCTGTCTGGGGAGGTGGTCACACCTCCCTGGGACAGGAAACCTATTGTCCAGGCCTCCCCTGCCGGAGTTTCGTCCAGCAGCAGGAGGCCAGACTCATGTCTGTGGCAGCAGCATCCATTTTGTGATGCCAGGGCTCTGGAAAGAAGTTACCGGACTCGTCAGAGTTAACATGTCTTTCCCTCTAGAAGAGTGGAATGCTACCCCTGCCGCCAGAATTGGCGGGGGGGTAGTATTCCAAGATGTTTGACACCAAACACGACATGTTTAGGTGCAGCCATTCCAAAGTTAGCATTTTACCGCGAGGATATAATGCGCTTAAGAGTATATGGTCAGGCTGCACTACAAACAGCATCAGAGATGGTCTCCGAACGCTGCAGAGGGGTCCTGCTCATGCAGGGGCACCCTCTCACATAGGAACCATGCACTCTGCCTTTAGGATTGATAAGGCCTGCCTTAGGAGTGACTTATAGGTTTATATGTGTGTATGTATTTCGTGATATAGGTAACCTATATCACAGTAAGGGGTGCATGCACCACCTTACCCAGGCTGCAGTAGCAGACCTGTGGTGTCAGTTTGGATGGCCTTCCAGGGGTGGCATAATACATGCTGCAGCCCCTGGCAGGCCTCTGAGGTACCTATGCCCTTGGTACATAGTATACCATATACTAGGGACTTATAAGGGCACTCCAGATCCCAATCAGTGATGTGCCTAAGGCACATGGAAACCATTTTAGAGAGGAAGCAGCTAGGCTGGGGTTCTGATTAGCAGGGCCCCAGCCAGACTAATGTCGAAAAACAGTGAAGCATCAGCAAAAAGTGGGGGTACCCATGTGAAGCAGATCCTACTCTCCTACACAACCCCCCCAAACGTAGGGACATTAAACTAACCTTGCCCAGTTAAGTCTTCATGTTCTAAGTGGAAATACCTAGAGAGTCCATCTGCATTCGCATGGTTACTCCAAGGCCTATGTTCCACTGTAAAGTCCATCCCCTGTAGGGAAATGGACCACCTAAGCAGTTTGGGGTTTTCACCCTTCATTTGTTTTAGCCATAAGAGGGGCTTATGGTCTGTCTGAACCAGGAAGTGTGTACCAAACAAGTATGGCCTCAACTTCTTCAGAGCCCAGACCACAGCAAAGGCCTCCTCTCTAAGGCTGACCAACGTTTCTCTCTAGGGGTCAGCCTTCTGCTAATAAAAGCTACTGGCTGATCCTGACCTTCTTCATTCAATTGTGACAGCACAGCCCCTACCCCCAATTCAGATGCATCAGTTTGAACAATGAACTTCTTGGAGTAATCAGGACTCTGCAGAATTGGAGCAGTGCACATGGCCTGCTTGAGGTCATCAAATGCCTTTTGACAGCTAACTGTCCACTGAACCTTTTGGGCATTTTCTTAGAAGTTAAGTCATTCAGGGGTGACACTATTGATCCATACCCCTTGACAAATCTCCTATAGTACCCAGTCAGGCCTAAGAAGGCTCTCACCTGAGTCTGGGTAGTGGGAGCAGTCCAGTCCATGATGGTCTGGATCTTGCTCTGCAAAGGTTGAACCTGGCCTCCACCCACAAGGTGGCCCAGGTACACAACCTGACTCTGCCCTATCTGGCACTTAGTGGCCTTGATAGTCAGGCCTGCCTTTTGCAGGGCCTGTAAAACATTCCTGAGGTGGACCAGGTGATCCTCCCAGGTGGAGCTAAAGACAGCAATATCATCTAGATAAGCTGCACTATAGGCTTCCAGTCCTGTGAGAACTGTATTCACCAACCTCTGGAAAGTGGCAGGTGCATTCTTCAGACCAAAGGGCATTACCACAAATTAATAATGCCCACTAGGGGTTGAGAATGCTGTTTTGGGCTTTGCAGTATCAGCTAGTCTGATCTGCCAGTAGCCAGCTGTTAGGTCAAATGTGCTGAGATATTTGGCAGAGGCCAAAGTATCTATGAGCTCATCTGCCCTGGGTATTGGATGGGCATCAGTCCTAGTGACTGCATTGAGACCCCTGTAGTCTACACAGAACCTCATCTCTCTCTTTCCACCACTGGTGTGAGGTTTCGGTACAAAAACTACTGGACTAGCCCAAGGGCTATCTGAGGGTTCAATAACTCCCAATTCCAACATTTTCTGGACTTCAGTCCTGATACAGTCCCTGACATGGTCAGGTTGCCTATAAATCTTGTTTTTAATAGGCAGACTGTCCCCAGTGTCCACTTCATGAGTGCACCAGGTGGTCTGACTGGGTGTCAGTGAAAACATATGTCTAAACTGATTGAGGACTTGCCTGCAATCAGTTTGTTGCTGGGTAGTGAGGCTGCCTGCCAAGGCTACACCATCAACTGACCCATCGTCAGGGTTCTGCGAGAGCAGGTCAGGGAGTGGGTCACTCTCTTCCTCCTGCCCTTCATCAGTAGCCATGAGCAAGCCCATGTCTGCCCTGTCCACATATGGTTTTAACCTGTTGACATGGAGAACACTGTGGGGACTCCTGGGTGTTCCTAGGTCCACTAAATAAGTGACCTCACCCTTCTGCTCAACAATAGTGTGGGGTCCACTCCATTTATCTTGGAGAGCTGCTGGGGCCACTGGCTCCAACACCCACACCTTCTGTCCTGGCTGGTAAACAGTCAGAACAGCCTTTTGGTCATGCCAGGCCTTCTGAAGTTCCTGGCTAGCCTCAAGGTTTTTGGTTGCCTTTTTCATGTACTCAGCCATCCTGGAGCGGAGACCAAGTACATAGTCCACTATATCTTGCTTTGGGGGCTTGAGAGGTAACTCCCATCCTTCCTTCACCAAGCACAGTGGACCCCTCACAGGGTGGCCAAACAGAAGTTCAAAAGGGCTGTAACCAACCCCTTCTGAGGCACCTCCCTATATGCGAATAAAAGGCAGGGCAAGAGTATGTCCCATCTACGCCTAAGCTTTTCTGGGAGCCCTTTAATCATGCCCTTCAAGGTTTTGTTGAATCTCTCAACTAAACCATTGCATTGTGGGTGATAGGGTGTGGTGAACTTATAAGTCACTCCACACTCCTTCCACATTGCTTTTAAGTATCCAGACATGAAGTTAGCACCCCTGTCTGAGACTACCTCCTTAGGAAAGCCCACTCTTGAGAAGATTCCCAGGAGGGCCCTTGCCACCACAGGTGCTGTAGTGGTCCTGAGGGGAATAGCTTCTGGGTACCTGGTGTCATGATCCACTACCACCAGGATAAACCTGTGCCCAGAGGCTGTTTGGGGATCCATGGGACCAACAATGTCAATCCCTACCCTTTCAAAGGGCACCCCCACCACAGGTAGTGGTATCAGGGGGCCTTTGTAGTGCCACCTGCTTTGCCACTGGCTTGGCAGGTTACACAGGAGCGACAAAACTCCTTACTGTCTTCAGACATGTGGGGCCAGTGAAAGTGAGGGACAATTCTGTCCCAAGTCTTGTTCTGGCCCAGGTGACCTGCTAAGGGAATATCATGGGCTAGGGTCAATAGGAAGCCCCTGAACTTCAAAGGTATTACCAACCTCCTGGTAGCACCAGGCTTGGGGTCTCTACTCTCTGAGTACAGGAGTCCATCATCCCAATACACTGTATGGGGACCACTAGCTTTCCCAGCAGCCTCAGCAGCAGCTTGCTGTCTGAGGGGTTCAAGGGAGGGGCAGCTCTGCTGCTCCTGGCTCAGATCTGCCCTAGAAGGTCCCCCTGTCCCCAAGAACTCAACCTGGTCAGGTTCAAGTTCCTCTGGGACAGTTCCTTCTTCAGGGCTGAGATCATCCCCTCAAGGGACTGATCTTCCTCCTGAGCCAAGGGGAAGGCACTGCCTTAACCCTACTACTCCTCCTCTTGGAAGGCACTTGGTCCATTCTTCCAGAATCCAAGGCCTGTTCAGTGCTAGACATTTTGGCTTGTGACCTGGTCACAGCAAACACATCTGCAGGGATCCCCAGCATTTCTGCATGGGTCTTGAGCTCCACTTCTGCCCAAGCAGAAGTCTCTAAGTCATTGCCAAGCAAGCATTCGACTGGTAGGTTTGCACTTACCACAACCTTCTTAAGGCCAGTTACCCCTCCCCAGGAGAAGTTAACAACTGCCAGAGTATGGTCTGTTCTGACATTGCTAGCATTGGTCACTTGGTACATCTCACCAAGCATAACTTGCCCAGGTAGCACAAGGTCTTGTGTCACCATTGTGACACTTGCCCCTGTGTCCCTAAATGCCAAAGCCTCACGTCCATTAATTAAAGGCTGTTGTCTGTACTTGCCCAGATTACTGGGACTCACAGTGGAGGTCACATCCATGCCTCCATCACAGACTAACACAGCCTGAGTCAGTTCTCTGACTAAGTCAGAGCCCAACTCAGTTCCCAGGGTGAACCCTACTAAACCCTTTGTTGGAGCACTTCCACCAACTGTACTAGGGGGAACAGGTGCCTTAGGGGCATTGGTGGGTGCTGGACTGGAGTCTTTGGACTTGGTGCAATCACTGGTCCAGTGGGTCTTTTGCTTACAGACCTTGCACCATGGTTTTCTTTGGCCTTTCCCTTTGGTAGACTGTGAATCCCCACCAGAAGAAGATTTTTGGGGGCCTGATGAAGACTTTTGATCTTTACCCTTCTCCCCACCCTTGTCAGAGTTCTTAGCATCTTGCTTCTTGGTTTCCCCACCTTGGTTCTGTACCTTCTGCTTCACCCTGGTTCTGACCCATTTGTCTGCCTTCTTTCCCAATTCTTGGGGAGAGGTCAGATCAGAGTCTACCAGGTATTGATGCAACAGCTGATTTTGACAGTTATTAAGAATCTGCTCCCTCATTATCAGATTGTACAATCCTGAGAAGTCACACACCTTACTGCCCATCAACCAGCCTTCCAGAGCCTTGGCAGAACAATCCACATAGTCTACCCAGTCTTGAGTCTGTGCTTTTTGGGTGTCTCTGAACTTCAACCTATACTGTTCAGTGGTTAGGCCAAACCCATCAATAAGAGCACTCTTCAAGACCTTGTAATTATCAGCATCCTCCTCTCTAACAGTGAGGAGCTTATCTCTACCTTTGTCAGCAAAGGAGAGCCACAAGATTGCTGCCCACTGCTCCTGAGGGACCTTCTGTACTTTACAGGCCCTCTCTAAGGCAGTTATCCATTTGTGGATATCATCCCCACTCTGGTAGGGAGGGACAATCTTGCTCAGGTTCCTATGGTCATAGGACCTTTCCCTGTCTCTAGGGACATGGCTGCCACCATGGGACTCTAGTCCCAACTTTCTTCTCTCTCTAAGGAGATCTAGGGATTCCCTATCTAAAGCCAATTGCTTTTTCTGATCTCCAGCTGAGTTTCCTCATACTGGACCAGTCTGGTTCTCCTCTCATGAGAGGATTCCCTCCTGTGAGATGAGACAGAGCTCCCTATAGAGGTGCCAGAGTGGTTAGACTCCTGAGAAGGAGATCTAGACTTCCTGGGCACACTCTTAATCCTTCCTGGGGGACAAAGAGGGCATCATCTTGCTCATCCTCATCATCATCCACAGGAGGGATTGGGTTTTCCAGGTCAGGGTCATTGTCACCCTCCTGGCCAGTTTCAGAGGGGGGCTGGGGGTACTGGTACCCCTGGCCTCGTCCTCTTCGTCTGCCCCACCCTCAGCTCCTACCCCTTCAGTCCCTACAGGCTTACTAAGGTCATAAGCCACCAACAACTCCTTGAGGTGTTGGGTGGTGGGGCTTTGGCCTGTCCTTATTTTTCACAAGTTACATAAAGCTCTCAATTCCAAGAATGGGAGTGTATCATACTTGGAGGGTGGAAGCTCAATGGCTTCCTGCAAGGATTCTTTGGATCCTGCCCTTAAAGACACTACTAGTGTGGTGTGGTGTATGCACTACCTACTCTAGTGTGGCCTACTAAACTCTCTTGAGTTGTAGAAAGGGTTGTGCTATCCCTTAACACACAACTCTAAGTTCAGTAGAACTTACTGTATTCTAAGCTTAAATTATATGTACCTTAGGTACCTTTAGTGGTTTTCAGTTGATCAATTCAATTGAGATTATCTGGTAAAACAATAGCAAGCTGGAATCCCACACGCTGCACACCAATGTGAGAAGTTGGCCTGGTATATGCTGTCCACTAATTATAGTGGGCACCTTGCACCAGTCCAAACAACCCCTTATTGGAGATAGGTTAAAGACAACCTTATTGAAAGCTATCCTAGTGGTAGCTATGGAGAGCAGCCTTCAGGCTAAGTCTTGAAGGAATGTAAAGCAGCTTGTTTTACCAGTCTATAATCTCTTGAGTGACCAAATGAAAGAGCACCACACCAGGTATATATTCAAAATATATGTATTTATTACTAAACACACCCCTCTAGTCTCTTTATGAGGCTAGAGTTCGAAGTACATAAGTTATAAGTTATTAATTCACAGTAATAGCACAAATATACGTTTGGGCCCTAGGGGCGTACCAAACCATATACCAATAAAGTGGTATGCGAACCACGACTGAACTAGACACTAGGCCTAGAGCCTCTAGAAGTGCTTGGACCACAAGGAACCACCCAAGGTAGTGACACAGGGGACCCACGGGAGACGCGTGCAGTGTAAATACACAACCGCGATACGCCGTTAACTTCTATGGAGAAAGTCGGGATCGGGAAAATAGAGGAAAGGGACACTTAAAAGAGGACTAGGACAAAACCCTTTGAGATCTAGGACTTTGAAGAGTCTCTACCCACGGGAGCACCGGAGTACTCGTGTTACCTCACCCAGGGAAGCCGGGTGCATAGGTGCCTTTCGGGGTCGGGTTTCGTCGTCGATTCGAATGGCGATCTGCTGCAAAGTGCTGCTGGCGGCCAAGAGAAAAGTGTCCGGGTGGATCCAAGAGTGGATCGGAGTTCTGAAGAACCTGAAAGCAGAGGGGACAGAGTCTGGGTCACTAGCCAGTGACCAGGAAGGCGATGGACAGATGCCCACCGATGTCGAGTGCTCCAGGTGCGTTGACGGTCGTCTTGACTCTTCAGCCACGAGGTCCAGGAGGCGTTGTTGGCAACCAGGAGCAGGATTCGGGCTGGTACACCATGTCTGTCGAGTGCTGAAGTATTGGCGACCGGATTGGACCCAACAAGCCTTGGCAACGGCAAGTCTCGGTGAAGAGGTAGATCGTCGATGGTGCAGACCAGCAAGGTCTGTGGAACTCACCCAGCGAGGGTAAGTGAGGGAAGGCCTGGAGCAACCAGGATGCCAAGTAAGAAAAGGATTGGCCTTCGTTAAGGGCTACTAGCCAATGGGCTAGTGACCGCGAAGGAGCCTCGTGACGCCGCACGTGGATCTGGCTTACAGGACACTCGTGGAGTGGGGGCCAGTGATCTTCGGTGCAGGTGGTGCTGGAGGCTAGGGCTACTCGGAGCCCAAAGCACGACTTCTTGGGAGACCCAGAAGATGATGCACTTGCAAGTGTGCTCGGTGTCCAGGGGTCACGGTCTCAAGTTACCCACGATAGCCACGGGCCTCAGCTTTGCTGGAGACTCAGGGTAGCCTCGGGGAAGTCTGAGAATCCACCTCTGGTGCTGCGATGACTTCAGCGTCCGACGGGAGCTTCAGAAATGCGAACCGGACAGATGCTTCTTTGGTGCCTGCCAAGCAGGGGAGTCACTCCTTGACCCCAAGGGAGATTCTTCAGTCCTCTAATCTTGTCGTAGAGCGTCGAAGGTCCAGGATTCAGTTTCAGAGTTTCGTCCAGGTATAATCTAAAGTCCTAAAGACTGGGTTCCTACCTTTATTCTAAAAATAGGGGTTGGACTACTCTGTGGCCCCACCTATGGGTGGGTCAGGGCAGAGGGGTGGCTACACCCCTTTCCCTTTGTCCAGTTCGCGCCAAAGCAGGGGCTGCAAGCCCCTGATCCGGTTTGAACTGGGGTATGCACAGGGACACCAAATGTGCCCCCAGTGCAGGACTTCAAAGCACCCGAAAGTGCTCCCGCCCAGCCCCAATACACATTATCCTGTCTGGGACACCTCCCTGGGACAGGAAACCTATTGT
This sequence comes from Calotriton arnoldi, assembly GCA_963921515.1. Classification (NCBI taxonomy): domain Eukaryota; kingdom Metazoa; phylum Chordata; class Amphibia; order Caudata; family Salamandridae; genus Calotriton; species Calotriton arnoldi. Next base: position 831,367 of record CAWUFW010008094.1, on the reverse strand, counting down.
CCAGGCCTCCCCTGCCGGAGTTTCGTCCAGCAGCAGGAGGCCAGACTCGTGTCTGTGGCAGCAGCATCCATTTTGTGATGCCAGGGCTCTGGAAAGAAGTTACCGGACTCGTCAGAGTTAACATGTCTTTCCCTCTAGAAGGGTGGAAGGCTACCCCCGCCGCCAGAATTGGCGGGGGGTGGTAGTATTCCAAGATGTTTGACACCAAACACGACATGTTTAGGTGCAGCCATTCCAAAGTTAGCATTTTACCGCGAGGATATAATGCGCTTAAGAGTATATGGTCAGGCTGCACTACAAACAGCATCAGAGATGGTCTCCGAACGCTGCAGAGGGGCCCTGCTCATGCAGGGGCACCCTCTCACATAGGAACCATGCACTCTGCCTTTAGGATTGATAAGGCCTGCCTTAGGAGTGACTTATAGGTTTATATGTGTGTATGTATTTCGTGATATAGGTAACCTATATCACAGTAAGGGGTGCATGCACCACCTTACCCAGGCTGCAGTAGCAGACCTGTGGTGTCAGTTTGGATGGCCTTCCAGGGGTGGCATAATACATGCTGCAGCCCCTGGCAGGCCTCTGAGGTACCTATGCCCTTGGTACATAGTATACCATATACTAGGGACTTATAAGGGCACTCCAGATCCCAATCAGTGATGTGCCTAAGGCACATGGAAACCATTTTAGAGAGGAAGCAGCTAGGCTGGGGTTCTGATTAGCAGGGCCCCAGCCAGACTAATGTCGAAAAACAGTGAAGCATCAGCAAAAAGTGGGGGTACCCATGTGAAGCAGATCCTACTCTCCTACACCGGTCACTGCTTTTTTCATCTTCTTTCTTTCCTTTTATTCCTCTTTCCTTCTTTCTTTTATCTCAGTGTCCTACTTTCTATTATTCTTTCTTTACCTCTTTCCATTCTCATTACATTTCTTTATTTCCCTTTTTTGTCTTCTGTAAATTCTTCTTTTATTGCATGGCACATCTAGCAGTATCACAACATTTGTATTCTCTTATTTCATTTTCTTTCCTTCTTTCAGTCTGTACTTCAATCTTTTATTGTTCTTTTCTTACTTTTTAACATCCCCCTGTCCTTCCTTCTCCACTTCACTCTCCTCGTTTCGTTGTTTTTGTACACCTGTATTTAATTTATTCTTTACATTATTTCATTCAATTTCCCTACTTTATTTCCCTCCTTCCGTTTTCTTTTTTATTTCTTTGCTCCTTCCTTCTTTTCTCCTTGCTGCCCTTCTTTCTATCATTAATCAATTTATTAATTTTGTCCTTCCTTTTCTTCCTTTCCATCTTTCTTTTCTTATTTTCATTTGTTGTACCTTCCTTCTATCCTTCTTTTTTACTTTCCTTCTTTCTTTTGTTACTTGCAGTCTGCTTTCTTTACTTCACAGGCTATCTCTCCATTTGCCTTTACCTTTATATTTTTATTTGTCATTTTAGTAATTTCTCTTTCTGCTGTCGCCATATATGACTTCTTTGACACTCATCCACCTTGACTCCACATCAATGTCCTGGTATTTATTTTACCAGTCTTTATTAGTTGTTGCATCTGTCTTCCAATGACAGGAGAGTCACAGAGCAACCCTGCTCAAGCTGGTATAAAGTATAATTCACTAGCCCTTGGTCTGCATTGAGATGTCACCCATACTGGTTGGAACAGTCCCCACCCTTAATCAGAAATAACAAATATGCTAAACAGTACACATAAACATCCTGATTATTTGAATTACAAAGTCTAAAACATCTGGCCAGTGCCCTATTCAGTCTTGCTTTAGCTCCACCTCATTTTCCCGTAGAATCTCTCCTTCCACAGTTTCATGGACATCTCCTCACTAAAATGCAAGCAGTCGTGGCATCACTCACCCTTTTACCTCAATGATATCACAGGAAGGGACATCATATGATCTTTGACCGTGAGTCCATGGAAGTGATCCCACAATAACTTGATCTTGGACAGCACAATAATTGAACTCGCTGAACACTCTTGCATACCTCAAAGAGAAAATGTATTGATATATCAAAGGGAGATGCACAAAATGAGATTTAAAAAACACAGTAGTGATCAGTTCCACCGGTACTAATTCATAGGGGCCCTGTATTGAATATGAACTAAGGTATTAGCTTGATTTACTGTTTATCATTGTTAATAAGTTTTGATTTATGAACACTTTTAAAGGAAAAGTCACATGTGAAAAGAGCAGAGATGAAAGTTCAGGTTAAACATATCCTTTTCTTGTAATAATGCAAAATGGCAACAAGTTTAAACAGGCATTGGCATACCCAAAAGGTCTGCCAGCCTTTTGCCTTTGTTGACACTTGCTTTGTTTAGTCGTGTTTTTTTTGCAAAACTTTATTGTTGGAGGAGCTTCCAGGCCCTCAGTAAAATAAAAACAAATTGTCTAAATGCAAATATACGTTTTTGGTCTCAAAAACACACACAGACGAGACTGTCACAGAAAGGAATTTGTTACTGTGTGCTTATGCTCCTTGTGAAAAAGTAGAATGTGGTCAGTGGGTGAAATTAGCCCATGGATAAAGTGGATTGACCTATCGCTACATGCTGTACACTGTAGTAGGTGGGAGAGAAATATGAATGACACAACATCAGACCAATGGATGAAAAGTTCTGCTACACAAAAACGTAATGCAGGCCTCACTATTACACACGTCTATCTCTATTTCATACTTATCACTCTCACATGTGAAGGTCTTTCAGCATGCATCTCTGTGGGAAGGTAGGATCCTTCTGCAAGGTTACTCACACTTTTTGCCTGGTGCTAAGCTGTTACTGACTAGTCTGACTGGGATCCTGCTGATAAGGACCCCAGTCGATCTGCTTTCTCCCTTTAATTGGTATGTTCAGTACTTAGGTACATCCCAGATTGGATACTGGGGTACCCTTATCAGTCCCTAGTATATAGTACTAAGGTAACTAGGGCATAGGTACACCAGAGGTCCCCCGTGGGCTGAAGCATGCATTATGCCACCCATGGGAGACCATTCAAAATGGAACCACAGGTCTGCCATTGCAGCCTGTGTAAGCTGGTGCTAGCACCACTTACTACAGATATAGGTTTCCTATATCTGGGGTCACTGCACTTAAAACCTATGAGTCACCCCTATAGCAGGCCTTTTCAATCCTGAAGGCTGGGTGCTTGCTTCTAAGTGTGAGGGTGCCTGTGCATGAGCAGGACACTCCTACAACCTACGGAGTCCATTCTCCTGGGTTGTAAGTGAAGCAGCCATATACTATATAATGGGGCATCGCGTAATTATGCGATGACCATCTCAAAACTGGCTGCAACGTATCCTATCATGTTTGGTATCAAACATGTTGAAATCATACCCCCACACTGTAAACGGAGTGTGGAAGGTATGATTCCAAGCACTGGAAGAACCCTCCGTTAGGCTCTCAGTGCTCCCAGTACCAGCCTTCTCGACCCGGACAGCACAAAATGGTTGCTGCTGACCAGAGACACGATTCTGCCCTCTTGCTGCTGAGCCAAGCTCGAGCAGGGGAAGGCAGAACAAATAGGCATCCTGTCACGGGGAGTTGTGACCACCTCCCAGACAGGATTTAGTGTATTGGGGCATGGTGGGTGTGCTTGCCAGGGCCACTCAGTCTGCACGATGGGCACATTTGGTATCCCCACGCATAGTCCAGTTCAAACCAGCTCTGAGAGCCGTTGGCTCCCACTCTGGCGTGAAACGGGACAAAGGACATGGGAGTAACCTCCCCCCTGTCCAGACCCTCCCCTGGGAGGGTCCCCTGAATCGTCCCAACCCTTTCCTTAGGGTACTTAAGGGCTTACCTGTGGGTGGGTCCCTAGATTCGTCGTGGGACAAGATTCAGATCAGACACCACTTCTTCTTCTACCGTCTGGGCACTCTGGACTTCGCTGGACTTCGTTTGGGCTCGACTTCATCTCCCTTCCAGTCTGCTGCATTGTCTGTGCCTGTGCACTATACAGAAACCTTCCAAGGCCTGTGGGCATCAAAGACACCTGAAGGAATCTCCCTTGGAGTGAAGGAGTCACTCCCCTGCATTCGCAGGCACCACAACTAAGTTGAACGGTCTGCTTAGACTGAGCTCCTCCGGACTCCGTAAGGTTCTGCAGCACAGGTGGTGGTTTTCCACAGTTCCTGAGGCCTGCCCTGCCCTCTCACCAAGTTTGAGGCCAATATCCCTCGTGGGGGTTGCAATAACCGAACCCCTGTGCACAGTGTCAACTTGCACTTGCAAAGTCTTGTTGACTTCCTTCCAAGAACATCTTCGGGCTCCAAGTAGTCCCAACCTCGAGCACCTCCAGTGACCAGAATCTTCAGCCACACCATATTGTGTGCCTCGTGGCCTGCATCTTTTGGTGAGCTGCTTGAGGTCCTCTCGTGAATCCAGAGCCTCCAGCCTGTAGGTCCTTTGAGGGTCATCTTAGTTTTTTTTGGGCTCCCCTGAATGCTCAGGCCTGCCCTGACTCCTCTCCTTGTGGTGAGTCCTCTGGACCTTGCTGGTCCCGATATTGCACCTTCTTTGACTTCTGCGTTGCTTGCATTTGACAAGGCTTGTTGGAGCTACCGACAGACACCGACCCCATAGCACTTGACATCCGATGTGGGACAGCTCGTGCATGGCTCCAGGTCTTCCTCAGCATTGCCTGGTCCTCACAGCTGCAAAGTCATGGTCAGTGTCATCCATCCTGCAACACCCGACATCGGAGGGCATTCATCTTCCAAGTCTCCTGGTCACTCCTGAGTGACATAGACTCTGTCCCCTCTGCTTGCAGGTACCTCTCATCTCGAATCCACCTTCGGATTCCACCGTACACTTTCTCCTTCTTCAGCAACAGCACTTTCCTGGAGTCCTCTATTCGGTTCGACGGCTGTTTCCGACACCATTTCACACCTATGCACCCGGCTTCCCTGGTGTAGGTAACGTGGGTACTAGTCCTATCCACGGGTGGGGTGGCTCTCCAACCTTCTGTCTTCCACTGGGTTTCTTCAGCGTCCACTGGGAAGGGCCCTTAAGCTTTGGAAACCCAACTGCGACTTACCCGTAGAGTTGTACAGAGCACGCGGTCGTGTTCACACACTGCACACGCTGTCCGTGGAGTCCCTATCTACTCACCTTGGGTGGTTCTTTGGGTCACCAGCATTTCTACGTCCTCTCTACACTGTCTTGACCCGAGCCGTGGTTCTTAAACCACTTTCTTAGTATATGGTTTTGTCCCCACCCCCAGGGTCCACTGTGTATTCTGTTCTATTTACTGTGTTTCTTTGCAAAGTATTGTGTGCATTGTGATTATCTCTGGGTAGGAGATATCTAAACGTGTTAGAGAGTATATAATAACAAATACATATTTTTATAAATACCTTGTGTGGTTCTTTTTCACTTAGTCTATACTATAAGATTGCATTCTGGTAAAACAAGCTGCTTGACACTCCTTCTGGACTAAGCCTGAAGGCTGCTCTCCACAGCTACCACTTAGAGAGCTTTCTAAGGTTATCTAAGACCTCTTAAATCACCATAAGGGTTTTCTGAACTGGTGCAAGGTGCCCACTTACATTAGTGGACATCATATACCAGGCCAGCTTCTCACAATCTCTCTTCTGCACTGCATTGCCTCGAAATCCATCTCTGACACTGATACCCGTGGTGGGTTCAACCTCACTTATTCAGCCTATACCAAATCCAGGAGAAATTGCCAAGTAAACCACTCCTCCTCACATGGCCACCATTCTCTCCATGTAATTACATTCACCCACAATCATGGAAAAGACTGAACATACTCCACCCTGCTACTCTTACTTTTACCTGCCTATGGCCTCTCACATTGGACCAAACCAACTCCCTTCCCAAACCTTTTCACATTTCAACAACAAACCCCCCCCATAAAGTACTGACTCTGGCAGTTACCACAACGTTCATCAAAACCTTCTCCATGCCCACCCCTCAAAATGTTTTGTTTGATCTCCTCCAAAATATGACAGACCAAATGTTGACATGGTCCTGAGTCACATCAGTTCCAGGCCTTTACTAACCCCTGCACATACCCATCCACAGTAGTACAGCCAAACTACACCGCAACAGTTCCATGCACACACGGGACCTCAAAGCCAGCAAAAACATAGTAGGGTGTACCGCCCATTCCCATCTAAAACCTCATGTCCAAAAAACTGTATGCTCCATTCATACAATCTCTATTCACGATGTAAAACAAGGCTACTTTAACAGCATCCCAGACATTGACAATGAAAGTCAAGCATTGTTCATTGCAGTCAACGCTGAAAAAGCCCACTTCCAAACCTTGCTAATTGACATTACATGGAAAAAATGCACCATTAGCAACTTCTTTGTGGACTTGATCTCAACCATAGGACACAATTTCCAAACTTTCAGCAACACCCCAGGCACCCTCCCAGTTCCCTCTGCTCCAAGGGAACAAGCCTACAGGTGAAACCTATTGCCTCATACACAAACGTCTGCTTACTCCTAAGAATGTGCATCCTTGGATATCCAGGGCATTTCTAATCTTCTTTCTCTAGTTGACCCGTTGGGTGTTTGGGATTATGCATTATTGCATGATTTTATGGAAGAAAGTTATGCTTATGTGAGATATAGCGTGCTAGTCAAGGGGCACAGCACCTTTATGGAAAAGCGTGCATGTGCTAACAACTCATAATGAGGTGGGAGGTCAGGGGTAGGACTTCATAAACAAGGCTAGGCTGTGGTGAGGACTAAAGTGTGACAAGATCAACATGTGTTTGCAAAAATGTTTGTGTCCCAGAACATAACATTACATAATTTTCTTCTCTTTTTATTTATTTAAAGAGTTTTATATAGCGCTGGCTAGACCCGAAGGTATCAGAGCGCTTTACATAAGGTTCAACAATGTAACAGAAAAAGATCAGCAATTACACATTACGTCAAAAAATAAGCAATACATTAAGAGAGGGGAGAAGGAGAGAGAAAAGTGGTAGAGGGGGAAAGGGAGGTGAGAAAGGGAGGATGAGTGAAGAGACAACAGTAGAGAAGAAAGTAAGTCTGTCTAAAGACCGACTGGGTAGGTGACGTCCAAGGAGGGAATCCACGGCCCGTCTCCCCTATAGCTAAACCAGGTAGCTCCATCGGGCATCAGACAAAATAGTTCAGTCTCAAGTGGCGTGGGAAGAAGTTCACAGAAAAACAGGGTGGGGACAAAGGGCAAGGGCAGGAGAGGGCAAAGGTCAGAAGCTGGAAAGAGTAAGAGCGGAGAGGGGTGAGGGAAGGGAGATAAGGTCAGGAGAGACGCAGGAGAGTTTGTCCAAAGTCCGGCTGGGTAGGTGATGGTCAAGGAGGGAGTCCAAAGTCCATCTCCCCTTTAGCTCGCGAGGTAGCTCCACCGGGAATCAGACAAAAATAGCTAGGTCTCAGCTGTCTAGGGAAGTTAGCAGGGTAAAGGTCCTGGTGGGTGGGTGGGGACAGGGACGGGAGAGGGCTGGTTGAGGTCCTGACGGTGATCAATGATTAAAGAGCAGGGGAGGAAAGAGCATCGCAGAGGGTCTCACTGAGTCGGCCATCTAGAACTCAGGCAGGGGGTACGAGTCATTGCAAGTTTGGATACAGTCAGTCCCCTTGAATCTCTATGTTCCAGAAGGGAAGTGTTAGGGTGTCCATCTTAAGATCCGGTCGAAAACGCTGGGGCAGAGACAATTAGAGCCATTTGCTATATAAAGATCGTCTTGGAGACAAAAGCGGCCCCACAATGATAGGCATTTTCCAATCAGTGGGCACAGGTACAGCAACGATCGTCCAGCATGCCCAGGTCTCCTCGCGCAGCACCCCAGGAGAGGATGAGATGCTCTGAAAAGTCCTCGTTTCGCCGCCATTTTAGGGTCAGGCACCATCCACAAGGAGATCGTCGGGCGACTAAAAACGGCCTCACAATGAAGCGCTCCTCACAGCCAACATCAGCGCAACAGACCAAAATCACCAAGACTTCAGCGACAGTACGGTGATAGCGCGCCCCTCCCCCGGCACCGGGGAGATCTCACCTCCGTTAGCAGTCGGTGTAACCTCCAGGTGTCTCGCTTGTCATGCGGGCAGTTGGCCGCAGTGAGTAGTCCCCGATCCAGGGGTGGACCCAGAGAGAGGGAACTAAAAGATGGGCGAACACGGAAGCCGGCAGCCACACGGAGCAGCTCCCATGGAACTGGGCAATACCTCACCGCTTGGCAGGCGCCATCTTGGCCTCTTCATCGGCGGGGACATCAGGGCTCGTTTCTCCGGGATGTCAGATCGGAGAAGGGCGCTAAGGATCTACTTGGATTCAGCCCGCATTCCGGTTGCACCAACGCCGTTTAGGTGAGAAAAACAGCGCGGCGGGATGTCCGCTCTAGAAGTCAAGGAGAGGGTTCAGCACGGAGCATCAGCTCCGCGCGGCCATGATGGGCTGGCTCCTCCCCATCATCATTCTCTGTTTGCTTTATCTATCGTGATCCATCCATCCTCCTTTCTACCTCTCACTATGCTACTCTAGCTCTGGTTTCACCACCGGTGCATACATGGCCCCATGGAATGGCACTCCTTCATTAGGGCTCTGGTTGTGGCTAACCTGGACAGGAAATTAACCGCATCCTAACCGGTGTATCTAACGTGCACCATAGTGATTCAGTGTTTTATTGTGAACAAACATTTATAGGTCCAGCAACGTTTCTTAACTGTAAAGCATGAGACATACCCTGTTGGCTCGATGCCCTACTCAAGAAGTTCATTTATAAGCCCCTGTTGAAGTAAAGCATATCTAAATATGAACAACCACAGGTCTTCAAAAAGCTGAGTATAAATACATTCATATGAGGAATACATTAACATGCATATTCTTCCTCACTCTCACCCATGAGGTTGGCTGCCCTTACACTTATGGTGCTGAGAATCACCCACTTGCTGCTAAGTCACGGAATGGGTGTTGTCTGTCAATTATTCCCCATCCTCTTTACCTCTGACAGGCAGCTTCTGACTCGGAGAACCAGGTGCCTGGCAGGCAGAGAAACCTGCCTTCTGGTGGCTCAATGAGGCTTAGTGCCTGGCCTTCCATCCCTTGGGCCCCCAAGAATCTGGCCCTTCTTGCATGGACGGCATAGGGCAGTAAGGATCATCTCTCTTGAGCCGATTGACTCTCCATACCAGCTTTGTAGGACTTGGAATGCCAGTAGCCCTGTAGGCTCACTTACCAGCAACACATCCGCGGGCATTGCGCCTCTCTTCAGAGACTAACGCCAAGATTAAAAAAACCTTCACACAATGCAGCGCAGCAGCCAAAGTTGCTACGCTGCATTGTGTGAGAGGGAGAGAGAGCAGGAAAGCGCCATATCTACAAAGACATGGCGTATACTTCTCTCTCCTTAGGGCTGCTGCTCAATTAGGCCGCAAAGGGCTATGCACATACCTTTGCTCCATAGCGCAAATGTGTCTGCGTGAGTCTAGCATAGGATTTTTAACTGGAAGGGTGTCCTTCAAGTACATAATACTATGCCTAGACAAACTTTACATCTTTTACTACTTCGGGTGTGTGTTGTACAGTGCAGCACACATCCAAAGTGGGAAAATAAAGGAGAAATAAAAGCATTTCTCCTTTTTATTAACACCTGCTTTCAAATGGTGTTAATTTTTTGGTGCAAAACCTTGTCTACTATTGTTAGTAGATAGGGCTTTACATCAAAAACCAGGTGTGGTTGCATGGGAATACCCATGTGCCACCCTTGGAATGCCCCCTTGACGCAGAGTAACACAAAGCAGTTCTTTCTACAGCTTGGCATTACTTTCAATGAGTTCTGTCTGGTGTCACAATTTCTTTGCACGTCACGTCATGTGATATCTTTTTTTATGTTCTTGACAGCCCTATATGAAAAGGAGGAATTTGTGCATAATATTTAGATATATGACTTTGAATATACTAAATAAGTATAATTGTTGTTGTGTGTTGTGTATTTTTTTATTTGCTTTGGGGTTTTTAAACATTAGTCAGCATAGGCCGAGACTTCCCTATTGTTTTGAAGAATATACATGGATCTTCTTATACAGGTGCGACTTTCCAACACCTATTTTCATGCAAAGAAATTGCGACACCCAACAGAACACATTGTAGCTTATAACATTGTTTACCCCGGTTCTGAGGGACACAGGGCAACCCCATTGTTTTTGATGCATTACTTTCAGGCAACTTTTCAGATCAAAACAGGTTTTGCGCTGAAAAGTAGAAAAAGCATTTTGTGCAGGTTTGCGCCACTTTTGTGACGGAAACCCTGCACAAAATGTTTGTTAATGTAGGCCTAACTCTTAGCTACTGCAACTACTAGAAAGTTCCACGCATCCCTTATGGTACGCACACAGACCACCCTATAAGACCCCCATTCGTCTTCTTGGAATCAGTTACATTCACATTTGTTACATCCTCTTTTCTTCTTGAAGCAAATACAGTGTCAGCTTCCTACAAAGGCCTCCAAACACATATCTTTTTACTGGTCACTGCACCTGCTGCAGTCACACAGCTCCTAGCAAGCAGATTCACAAATACCTTTAAGGAATATGTCCCTACACTCCTAAAATTGTTTTCCCTCTCCCTCCATCTTTCTTCCTTCAGTGCTTGCGAGGCTCTCTACATCTTCTTATTTATTTATTTTGTTGTTCTATAAGGCGCTATGTGTAAACTTCCGGTTATTTCAGATCACAAAGTGGATAGGAGCAATATCTAGGAACAGGCGTTGAAGGGGGGGGGGGCTGATCAGGACTGATGGTTTTGATTTTCTAATGAGGCACCTGAGAGGTCGAGGGGTGTATTTATAAAGCAAGGCCTGGGTACTAGATTAATTTGATATCAACTGCACGGTTGTAAGTGTTGTCTTGTTTTGCTCTGCCATATCCCATTAAAAACCTTGTACTTAACAAGCGAGTAAAATAGGGATGGAAGGGTTGGGGGGGTCCACACCCTCCGCCTCTGCCTGCTTCCTCTGCCGGCCACAGAGAATCCTCTGCCGCCTTCTCCCCTCTCGCCTCCTCTGTCCTAAACGTCTCACCCATATCCCGCAGAAGATTACTTTACAGCGTGAAAAAATCATTTCTGTCCAATAAAGACATCTCCCCCCTGACTCACGGCTTCTCTGAAGGCATGTCAGGGATGTTCGAGGGCCAGGGGACCACGGCCAGACTTTGAGGAAAGTTTTTTTATTTCCCGTTTCCATGTCTCCCTATCTCTCTGCCTATTGGAAGAGCAATACATTTCCAGGCGACAGGCCCTTCACACAGCTCCCGCGCCTACCTGTGGCAGAGCCGCATAATTAGCATCCGTGAAGATGATGTATGACTTTCATTACCCTTTGGGACTGGAGACTAAATGAGGACAGAGCTAATTGCCGTGCAAAGCAGTTTGGCATGAATGGGAAAAATGCAGGCGCTGTCTCCTGCCAAAAAAGAGGGGGGGAAAGAGAAGGCCCCCATCGCTCCTGTGATCTCATGGCTGGCGCCCTTTCTCCTGCCGCAGGAGTTCACCACGGGTCCATAAATCATAGGCTGGCACATGGCTGAAAACAGGCTCTGAGCCACCGCTGGGCCGGAGAGAGTGCGGCTGACAGTTCCCAGCCCGACTGCTTGCCATCCCCCGCCATCTTGCAAGATGAACGTCCCGAAGATCTGTTGTGGCATGCGGCGGTCTGTAAGTGAGTCAATCACTCACTCTTTTCGATCTCTCCCCCAGTCACCCCCACTTGATGTCATTTGCCACAAAACCTCACCAACTTCTGTGAAGGAGAGAGGGGGAGCCACGAGTGATGTTTGACAGACACGCAGCATTTCCAGACAATTATATTATGGCTTGTAGCTTGTTTTAATAAATACAGCAGCCAGGGAAAATCTACCAATTCTAGGCATTTCTTTTCTTTTGGAGAACAAGCCTACTATTGCGGCTCTCCATGCAAATCCGTTTTTTTTAACGCCTTACTTGAAGTGGTCGCTGCTTATAAGGAGAGGACGTATGATGGACTAACCAACCCCTCTTCCATTCATTTTGTTAGTGAAACATTTCTAACACCCCATCTACCCACTTCTGCCATCATGCACAAACATCGTCTTCCCACCGACATCTTAGCAGCATTTAAGATGACAGAGCTTAGTTGTGGGTGATTCAGATAAGGAGGTTGAGGGGGGGAGACTGGACAGGCCAGTCATTGGTCTGAGGTAATCAGCAAGGAACTAATCTAGAAACACAAAAGGTGATCCCTATTGGCTCATTTTAGTCACCAGCAGCAGTTACGGTGCCACATTTCTTACTGCTAACGGTGCTGTCGGAGCAAAGGCTGGCTCAGCATGAAGAAGTATTTTACATCTCTAAATTACACTAAATGATCACACATTAGATTCATTAAGATGGTAAGACGGAGTGTATAAAAAAACTATATTTTTGTTGTCCATGTTTTTTGTCAGTGCATCAGGTATCTTTTTATGTGCTAGTAATCACTCAAAATGCAAGACAGACCTGTTGGCTTTGCCAATTCTTGTTTTTCTTTATGATTTAACATTAACATGAGAACCTCTCCTAATCCCTTTGCAGAAAATGTAATACTTACATAGGTTAGGGGATCTGAGCTTCAATTACTTCGGCATGAAACCAGGGGTGTAACACAGACCCCCGCATCCCCCGCGGTGCGGGGGGGCCCCCAGGTGCAGGAGGCCCCCTCAGCACAGTACTCAGGTCTGAGTGCTCCGGATAAAATCCGGAGCGGGGCCCCCTCCGTGTACATTGCGGGGGGGGGCCTTCAACTTTCGTTACGTCACTGCATGAAACAGTGCTGCCCAGCTGAGGTGTCCAGGCCTTCCATCCTGTAATAGGGAAGAATGGTAGCTGGGTTTGCCCCACGCAGCGACTGGCCCTCCAGGACAAGACCTGTTGGCATTTGATAAGATGTTTGTAACTCTTACAGAATACCCTCACACAAATGCAGTAATAACAGGTCAACCAAGTATTACTATTTATTTAGGATTTTTATTTAGTGCACATACACTCATGTGTATCATGGTGCTGAAGTACCAAAAGACCACTTGAATGGTTACCAGAAATATAAAGTCACAGAAAACAACCAGGCCTTCAAGAATGTTCTAAATTTCAACATTGGTTCGCTTCAAAAACAAAAAGAAAGGGTATTTCATAATTGGGAAGCTACAGCAGAGAGAGCACACCCCTAGTGGCATTGCTTCTATTAGTGCAGTGCACTGGGGCCTAGAGGTCTGAGGGGCATTCAACCATGATTTTTGTTCTGTTTTACAATTCAAACAGCAGCTAGGGGACCGATTTCCTTCCTTGCACTAGTGCCCATAACACACTGGGTACACGACAACCCCCGATAGTTGTGCATTTAAAACAGAATATTGAGTTAAAAGCTCCTTTAGATCTTAATGTAAACCTTGGTTTATAATAATATGATGTACTCCATATCCAACACTGTGGAAAGCCAAAAAGCAACATGCCAACCAACAACTATTCACAATCAATAACAGTAAATAATAAAGTATGTATTAACCGATGTCTTGAGTTACCCATTGCTAGTGATGGAGCACCATATCCATATAGTGCCAAACTCTTCAGCCATCCAGTACTAGAGGTTACAGAATCTATATTTTGCAGCAAATTCCTTGGCCATATATTTCTATAAGTAAAAAGATTCCAAGGACTCTATGGCTTTGTGTCAATCCCTTAAAACCATTCGGCCATGGAGGTTCAGGCTCGGTATCCACTACCAATCCCCTGAGGCAGTACATTTTTAGAGGTTCCAGGCTCTTTATCTCTATACCAAACCCCTAAACCTTACTGTTGAACAGGGTATAATTTGTATAACTTTGTGCCAATCCACAAGTCCTGTAAGTCCAGGACGGCTCAGCATTCCGGATCATATCCACTGGGCAATCTAATTCTAGATATTAGAGTGTGTTTTCATGTGCCAATTCCCTGAACCTGTCAAGTCTTGGTGAGGAAAGCCTCTGTATCCTTATAAAAACTCTCTAATCCATATTTAAGAAGAAAACATTTGCGGCCATGGCTTATTCCCTAAAAATCCTCTTATCTGCTCATTTTCACTGCACTGTCTTTCAGGAACACAATCCAGGTGTACAGTACTCTCTGTAACATGACCTACAAAATCATGGGCTAGTCAGATAAATCTTTATTTTTGATTTCAGCGACCCTTTGCTCGTAGACTTCACTTCGGCCATTTGGCTGGTCTATAACGCGTGCTCGCAGCTTGGGGAGCCATCAAAATGTTAAGCGCCTAGCTCATTACATGTGAGCAGACGTTTCGCATTCTGCTTAAGCCCGTGAAGAAATGATTTTTTTTGCAGTTTAGAAAATGCCAGTGTTTCAGAAGAGACGTCAGACTGGCCCACTCTGGAGTGAAGCAGTCCCCCCGCTTCAGGGCAATCAGCGCGGATGAGTGTGGACGCCATGACAGGGAGTTCCGGAAACAATCGACTGATGAAACAGCAAATTGAATGAAGTGGATAAACTCGCGGCCCTCCCTTGAGGAAAGCAATTGAAGCTCGCTAACCTTTTACACGGCGTTGCTTTTGAAAATCAGCGGAAAACAATTTAAAATCAAATTGATTCTGGCTCCTTAAATGTTAGGTAGCAGCGTTACGGTCTCTGCAAATCATATCTGTAGCCGCAGAGCCGCATCGCGAACAAGTTTCGAGCTGGTTTGGTTTGTTCATGTTGACATGCTTAGTGCACGGTTCTCGTTTCCAATTCGCGCTGATCCAGTCACAATCCGATTAACCCTACCGAGGGTATGCCAGTAGCCGAATACATGTCTTTTTTTAGTTCAGTAATAACATACATGCCAACATTTTAGAAGAGGAAAGTGGGAGAGTTACAAAAAAGAATCGGGAGACTGGGGGGCATATGTACAAGCCCCTATCGTCACCACAACGTCACTTTTACCGAAGTTGTGGTGGCAATAGGGGCTGCGCCTTATGTACAAGGAAGTGTTAACGTGGCTTAACGCTGCCTTGAACATAAGGCCCCCTTTCACGCTATGGTTAGCGTGAAAGGGGTGGGCAGTGGGTGTTGCGGTGGGTGTTCCACCGCAACACCCACTCATTTTGACGCTGCCTCCTATGTACAAGGGTGGCATACATAGGACGCAGCGCCAAAATTAAGACCAGGAAAATCCTGGTCTTAAGTTGGCAAAACGAGGAGAATTGCATTATTTCTCCTCGTTTTTGCTTTTTCCATGTGTGCTGCCTTGTGCAGCACACATGGAAAAAGCAAAATGCCATGGTTTGTTTATGTGTAGGAAGGTGTCCCTTCCTGTTCATAAACAAACCCTTAAAAAAAATGCCATTTTGTGACTTTCATGTGTGCTGCATGAAGCAGCACACATGAAAGTGACAGAATAGCATTTTAGTATTGTTTATGTGCAGAAAGAGACAGCTTCCTACACAAACACTCCTCCCCTGCATGCAGACACCCTTGCACTATGTTGCAAGGGTGCCTGCGTTGGTGCTAAGTTGCTAAACTTAGCGCCATTGCAGGGGGAAACGCACGGCTGCACCACATTTTTGTAAATATGGCTAACGCCTCTCTCCGCCACTTCATTGTACATATGGCTATGTATTTCTCCCATTGACTTCTGTTGAGGCCTGAATAGGGTCTATTGTCATACTGTATGGGACTTGCAACTGTGGTGCTGCAGGATCGGAAATTAGAAATGCAAATATACATTTTTTCCTTGTCTGTCAGGAGCACGGACAAAGCGCTATGGCAGGTACAGAGAGTGTGGCAAAAGAGCAGGTTACTGGCAGTGCACAGTCCGAATTACACAAGACAAGTCCCTGTCCAGAAGCTTGCCGGAGGAATCAGGATTTTTTGGATGTAGGAATCGGGAGGAGGAAGACTAGCCTTAAAATCAGTTGTCTCCTGTCTGAATCGGGGCGGTGGCATGTATGGTAATAAGTTGGGATAGGTAATATGTCTGACTTACGTTTCGTAACAGTTAAAAACAGATGAATTATCAAATAAATGCAATGACAGACAAACAGACTGACAGAGAGAAACCCAGGCAACTAGGGGGATAGACCAGCGATGAGCATACAGGTGATCGAGTGGAGAGGTTGCGGAATGGATCAATTACTAGTTCAATAGGGTTGCTCAAGAGATAGCTTTATAGGTTAACAGGCCTGCTGTGAAAAATGTTGCCCATTTTTATTGACCACAGGTTAAATTCTGGGTTGGGACAATTTAGCCTTATGTGGTACGTTAAGTGCATTCGCTCCGTAACTTGTTGATAAAGGTTCTACCAAAGATACACTGAATCTCAAACTGAAAGGTTTTAATTGGATAGACCCCGTCAGCAGCGTTTCTGGTTTACTTGTTCTCTGCAGCTTCAAGTATTACCTAAAAGAAACAAATATCCCATTGTAAACAGTCTGTTAGAGTTTTAGCTTTGGGTATATCACTGTAGAGGCAGAGCCCACATACGCCAGTAGCCATGCAATGGATATGATTTTTAAAACATCTAGAGGAAAAACAGCCAATACACAGTGTATTCTGAATGCGACCCATCACTTGGGCTTACTATGACCATCTCACAAATGTTATTCCCAGGAACTAAAACAGACTAAAAGGTTTGGTACGCTAATGGTGTTGGTCTTTCACAAAGACATGGAAGGGGTCCCTGGAACTGTAAACACCTGATAATGAAAGCCAATAAAGCATACTACACAGGAAGAATTTCTGAGGCCTTAAATAAAGCAAAAGAGGGTCATCTGGAGTTTTGACTATCTGGCTGCCGTGTGGTAGAGCTTGCCGCCTTGTTAGCTCACTGTGTGTCAAGTTATTTTATTTTTGTTACTTCAAAACAAACTCCTCCTGTGGGAACTTTGTTTTCTCTGAACAAAAAAGTTTGGCAAGCAAGCACTTAAAACATACCATGTCTCTATACAGCAGAGAGATCACCATCACACAGGTGGGGATCACTGAATAGAGCGATAGCCCTCTGGCAAGGTGGCCTTGTTGGATCAGTAGAACCTCTGCCATGGTCTAAATAAAGCTATAAAGCTTCCATAGCTGCCATGATACCAGATCCTAGACTCAACCGCTCATAAGTCTATAGCATTTTTTTCAGATTGTCATTTTGAAGCTCAAAGATCTGCTATTTTACGCTGATCTTCCTGGAAGTCAGCTTGTCCCGCACTGGAAGTTGTTCCATCTCACATGTCAGTGTAATTTTAAGTATTTTTTGGGACCCGAGTAGGACATATTTTCGGGCCCCCCACTTGGACAATGTTGTAGTTTAATATACATTTTCTACTAATTGAAGCCCACATGATGCCGAAAAATGTTGAATTATACTGAAAGTTTCAGAATTGGAGATGCAAACAAACAGATGAAATATGTCATGCCTGCTGTAGAGAGAGGGAGAGAGAGATAGAGAGAGAGAGAGAGAGAGAGAGAGAGAGGGAACAAGTGCCTTTTCCCTTTTGGAAATGGAATCATGTATCACGTCTATTGTAAGTGAGATAAGTAAGTACATGTAAGGGAGACACTATGCTCATTTACTTCTGCATGTCTGAAAACCATGACGAGTAGCACTAGACACTGAAGGAAATGAAATGTAAAAGATATTTATATATTTATTTGAAGGTTTTATATAGCATGAACAAGACCCTTCCGGGTATCAGAGCGCTTTACACTTGTTAAAGAACAGAGACATGTACAATCAATATTATTATAGTCGAGAAAGGAACATTATATGGCGGATCCTCTGAGCGGGCGGGACAGATAAGTCAAAACAGTAATATAACAAGTGAGCCGTAATCATGTGCGATATAATGAGTCCAGGTTAAGATAGAAAGAGAGATGTAGGTTGCACCAAGCAATAAGGGGTATCTTGTTTGCTTGACCTACGTCTGTGTGAGATAAGAGCTCAGCTCCACTCTTATCTGTTGGAGGGGAAGGAAGTAAAGAGAAAAGACTTCTGCCAAGAATAAGATGGATGCCTTATCTCTGCCTCAGCTTTTGCTGCAACTCGCTCATACACCCAGCAGGATCCCCCAAGAGAAAAGCGCTTTGAGGCCTCCTTGAGCCTCAACCATCTCCTGTTTGAAGGACTAGGCCTCCTCGCAGCCAAGGGCTCTGATGCCTTTAATTCTCCCTTTGATGCTGAGAATACCTTCTACGTCAATTGTGTTTATAACAGCGCTCTTGATGTTGACGAGGTTTTCACCATGAAGTGGATGATCTTCAGCATAGAGACCATTATCACTGAGACTCTCTCCATCAAGGCAACCTTCAGGGAAACTGCTGAAACCCAGAAGACGTTTACCATGAGGACTTTTGTGCTGCTGCCTAATTCAGTTCTGTAGTAAATTTGCCTTTTTTGCAGGGTCACCCTGGATTTTGTTTGCCTTTTTAGTGAATCCTATTTGTTGGGTATATAACTCTGGCCACTTTATCTCTGCTAAACAGTGGTAAAGGGCTTTTGCTGCTCCTTCTTTCAAAATGGCAGCATTGGCAAACACCTGATTGAATTATTACATTGATCTGCAAGTTCCTAGTATATGGTGCTAAGTGTACCCAGGGCCTGTAAATTAAATACTACCAGTGGTCTGCAGCAGGAATTGTGCTATACACTGCAGTGGCACTGTAAAGCATGTCTTCAGGCTTAAAATTGTAGCATGGCTGTGCAGTTCTAGACTGCACATTCGACCTTTCAAAGTAACCACTTTTTCACAGGCTTATACTTTCCTTTTAAATATTAATAAGTCATCCATAAGTAGGCCTTATTGCCCAAGAGCCAGGGTTCATTGTTTTAAAAAGTAGAACACGTAAAAGTTTAACATTCCTTGTGTCCTTACAGTGAAAAAGCCTACAAGCTATTTTCACTGTGGCAAGGCTGGCTACTTCCATAGGAAAGCACTGGTTTACATTATTACACCTTATTGCGATAATGTTGGTTTGGTAGCGAATTTTGTGTAATTATTAAAGACAATGTACTTTACAAAAGTTACCTATTCCCTCCATGAAGCCTCTAAGGCTTTTCTGTGACTTCCAACTGTCACCTGGCGGCTAGTGGCTTCCCCACTGGGAGGTATGAATTGCTCCCAGGACAGGGACAATGGGCCTTGGATGCAAGGAGGTGTTGTCGTCTCCTTCACAGGAGGGCCTGGAGGCTGTGCCCAGCCCCTTGTTGCACTTCAAAGAGACCTCCTCTCTGTTGTAGCATTTTTCTAGGTTTATATTTTCATAGAAAAATAATAATGGTAAATAATGATTTTTATGTGAGATCTAATACGCAAATGCTGAATTAATGTGATTGCAGTTGAAACAAATTTAATACAACATATAGAAGTGTGTTTATTAACATGACTTAGCCGTGTCATATAACTCCATCTTGGATAATTGGATAAAATGGATGCTGTTCTCATGCTGTTTTCACTCCTGTATTCCCCCTCCCATCTGAGTCCCCAGTGTATCTTCTCTCCCCACAACTCTGCAAAACAAGGACAAGTTCATCTAATTTTCCTGTTGTACTTTGAATGAACGTTTTAGTGTTCCTAACTATAACATTTTTCAAAGGCCCTTCTGTAGTAGTGATGTTGCTGAGCCTAGTTTTATTCACCAATGTAAAGGTTTGTTGTTTGAATGTTTCATATTAGTTGGAACATCTCCATATAGCAATAACACCAAAGAAGCTGGATACTTTCTTAAAAGTAGGATAGTGCTTAGGAACTTAAGTAGTGATTTAAACTATTCTGATTTGTAGAGAGAATTGCTACTTACAACCATGCCACAATAAGTTTGCTGTTTTACTAATTTGTTATACAAGAATTATGTATCAGAATCCATGGATTTGGGGGTTAGCCAGAGACTTTTGATTTTCTGACAAGGATTGCTGTTCATTTCTTTTCTGATTTTTGATGCTCACTTGGGACTTAGAGTTATTTATGATTTTTACTACTCTGTATAACTCTGCATGTGAGCCTTCATGGCATTTATTCTGAAATAAAACCCTTTAACGTTCCTCGGATCTAGAACTCAATTATTGACTGGTCCCAATGAATTATTTTGCTACTCTGCTAAATTTATAATAGGGAGGGTGCCTGTGGCAGGGGCTTCATGGGCGACAGCAGCATCTTCAAAATTGCCGCTGCGGATTGCTCCGAAAGACCAAAGGTGGCGGTTCTAACGGCACCCGCCTTGCGTGATGACTTCACTGCCAGAACCAGCCACAAAAGCGAAGACAGAAAAAGAGTAAGCGCTTGATGTGGAGGATGCCAACCGGCAGAAGAGGAGCGTTGTCATCATGACCACATGAGCGGGAGATTTCGGGACGCCTCCAGAGGAGAGAAGCAGCCCAGGACCGGAAGACCGAGGACAGTGCAGCACGCTCAATAGGTAAGAACAGGTGAGGTTGAAGCTGGCTCGGAGAGTTCAGAAGTTGATTCATGCCGAGAGATTCTAGACACCATGCACAGCCCCAGCTACCCAAGGAAAGGAGGTGCTGTGGTCCCTACAGGTGAGGCCCGATGTGAGGGCCATAGCTCCTGGCAAGTAATTTTCTGCCTAATGAATGAGTAGCACTGAGTTAAGACGAGGTGTAGTGGAAAGCCTAAGAATGGGCGCACTTGGGCTGATTGAGGTTGTGTGGTGGGGTGTTTCAGGGAGCACTGGTTGTGAGAAGTTGGCCTGGTATATGCTGTCCACTAATTATAGTGGGCACCTTGCACCAGTCCGAACAACCCCTTATTGGAGATAGGTTAAAGACAACCTTATTGAAAGCTATCCTAGTGGTAGCTATGGAGAGCAGCCTTCAGGCTAAGTCTTGAAGGAATGTAAAGCAGCTTGTTTTACCAGTCTATAATCTCTTGAGTGACCAAATGAAAGAGCACCACACCAGGTATATATTCAAAATATATGTATTTATTGCGAAACACACCCCTCTAGTCTCTTTATGAGGCTAGAGTTCGAAATACATAAGTTAGAAGTTATTTAAACACAGTAATAGCACAAATACACGTTTGGGCCCTAGGGGCGTACCAAACCATATACCAATAAAGTGGTATAAGAACCACGACTGAACTAGACACTAGGCCTAGAGCCTCTAGAAGTGCTTGGACCACAAGGAACCACCCAAGGTAGTGACACAGGGGACCCACGGGAGACGCGTGCAGTGTAAATACACAACCGCGATATGCCGTTGACTTCTATGGAGAAAGTCGTGATCGGGAAATTAGAGAAAAGGGACACTTAAAAGAGGACTTGGACCAAACCCTTTGAGATCTAGGTCTTTGAAGAGTCTCTACCCACGGGAGCACCGGAGTACTCGTGTTACCTCACCCAGGGAAGCCGGGTACATAGGTGCCTTTCGGGGTCGGGTTTCGTCGTCGATTTGAATGGCGATCCGCTGCAAAGTGCTGCTGGCGACCAAGTGAAAAGTGTCCGGGTGGATCCAAGAGTGGATCGGAGTTCTGAAGAACCTGAAAGCAGAGGGGACAGAGTCTGGGTCACTAGCCAGTGACCAGGAAGGCGATGGACAGATGCCCACCGATGTCGAGTGCTTCAGGTGCGTTGACGGTCGTCTTGACTCTTCAGCCACGAGGTCCAGGAGGCGTTGTCGGCAACCAGGAGCAGGATTTGGGCTGGTACACAATGTCTGTCGAGTGCTGAGGTGTCGACGACCGGATTGGACCCAACAAGCCTTGGCAACGGCAAGTCTCAATGCAGAGGATGATCGTTGATGGTGCAGACCAGCAAGGTCTGGGGAACTCACCCAGTGAGGGTAAGTGAGGGCAGGCCTGGAGCAACCAGGATGCCAAGTTAAAAAAAGATTGGCCTTCGTTAAGGGCTACTAGCCAACGGGCTAGCAACTGCGAAGGAGCCTCGTGATGCCGCACGTGGATCTGGCTTACAGGACACTCGTGGAGTGGGGGCCAGTGATCTTCGGTGCAGGTGGTGCTGGAGGCTAGGGCTACTCGGAGCCCAAAGCACGACTTCTTGGGAGACCCAGAAGAGGATGCACTTGCAAATGTGCTTGGTGTCCAGGGGTCACGGTCTCAAGTCACCCACGATAGCCACGGGCCTCAGCTTTGCTAGGAACTCAGGGTAGCCTCGAGGAAGTCTGAGAATCCACCTCTGGTGATGCGATGACTTCGGCGTCCAACGGGAGCTTCAGAAATGCGAACCGGACAGATGCTTCTTTGGTGCCTGCCAAGCAGGGGAGTCACTCCTTGACCCCAAGGGAGATTCTTCTGTCCTCTAATCGTGAGTAGAGCGTCGAAGGTCCAGGATTCAGTTTCAGAGTTTCGTCCAGGGATAATCTAAAGTCCTAAGGACTGGGTTCCTATACTTATACTAAGGATAGGGGTTGGACTACTCTGTGGCCCCACCTATGGGTGGGTCAGGGCAGAGGGGTGGCTACACCCCTTTCCCTTTGTCCAGTTCGCGCCAAAGCAGGGGCTGGAAGCCCCTGATCCGGTTTGAACTGGGGTATGCACAGGGACACCAAATGTGCCCCCAGTGCAGGACTTCAAAGCACACAGATGGTGCTCCCGCCCAGCCCCAATACACATTATCCTGTCTGGGGAGGTGGTCACACCTCCCTGGGACAGGAAACCTATTGTCCAGGCCTCCCCTGCCGGAGTTTCGTCCAGCAGCAGGAGGCCAGACTCGTGTCTGTGGCAGTAGCATCCATTTTGTGATGCCAGGGCTTTGGAAAGAAGTTACCGGGTTAGTTAGAGTTAACATGTCTTTCCCTCTAGAAGGGTGGAATGCTACCCCCGCCGCCAGAATTGGCGGGGGGTAGTATTCCAAGATGTTTGACACCAAACACGACATGTTTAGGTGCAGCCATTCCAAAGTTAGCATTTTACCGCAAGGTTATAATGCGCTTAAGAGTATATGGTCAGGCTGCACTACAAACAGCATCAGAGATGGTCTCCGAACGCTGCAGAGGGGCCCTGCTCATGCAGGGGCACCCTCTCACATAGGAACCATGCACTCTGCCTTTAGGATTGATAAGGCCTGCCTTAGGAGTGACTTATAGGTTTATATGTGTGTATGTATTTAGCGATATAGGTAACCTATATCACAGTAAGGGGTGCATGTACCACCTTACCCAGGCTGCAGTAGCAGACCTGTGGTGTCAGTTTGGATGGCCTTCCAGGGGTGGCATATTACATGCTGCAGCCCCTGGTAGGCCTCTGAGGTACCTATGCCCTTGGTACATAGTATACCATATACTAGGGACTTATAAGGGCACTCCAGATTCCAATTAGAGATGTGCCTAAGGCACATGGAAACCTTTTTACAGAGAAAGCAGATAGACTGGGGCCCTGAATAGCAGGATCCCAGTCCAACTAAGTCATAAACCAGCAAAACACCATAAAAAAAGTGGGGGCAACCATATAGTCAGATTCCACCTTCCTACATAACCCCCCCCCCAAACGAAAGGAGATAAGGCTAACCTTGACCAGTTGAGCCTTCATTGACTAAGTGGGCATATAAGGAAGCACCTGCACTAGCATGGTTGCCCCCTGTCTTATGGTCCACTAAGCAATCCCTCACCCTAAGGGTATGAGAGGGTCTCCACCATGGGGAATCAATACCTGTGGTGTGCTTAGGTAAAGTACAAGGCTGGTGAGGTGTCTGAGTAGGGAAGGGAGGCCCTAGGAATGTTGGCCTCAGCTTCCTCAGATCACTGGTCACCATGCATGCCTGTCTTTCCATGACTGAGTTGCACTTTGCTCTAAGGGTCAACCTGTGGCTGCCTACAGCTGGGGGTTGGGTCCCTTTGGATGGATTACTGGAGGGACATGGCAGGTTTGGAACCTTCAGGTCCCAGGTTTGCCCTTGCCTACCAGAGTCCTTCTGGTGGAGGTCCCTACATAAAGGCATGGGGGATCCCTCAGTGTGTAGAGGAGTTTTCACCTGGCTAGGGCTACTAGACTGGGTGCCCCTAATCTGCTGACGGGGGGGTTCCTCTGGACAGGGGGCCCTGGGGGGTCCACTGACCTCCCTGACCTCTGCAGCCCTGGGCTGGCTGAGGTAGGGTAGAGAGGGGCAGGTTACCTGCTCCAGACTGGGTACCACCTTGGAAGGGTCCTCTGCCATCAGGGGTGTGGCCAGGCCAGGCCTGACTACCTCTGGGGCAGTTCCTTCACTAGGGGTAGGGTCAGTTCCCTGAGGAGGCTGACCCATACCTACTGTCTGGAGGGAAGAAGACTTTTCTTCAACCCTTGTGCTCTCTTTTGGGGGAGAGTGGGCCATTCTTTCAGGCTCCATCTTTCCAAATTCTTGGGCTGGGGCTGTGGCCATTACAGCCCCACTAACCTTTACAGGGACGCCCAGCATCCTGAGATGGGTTTGGTGTTCAACTTCAGCCCAGGCTGAAATTTCTAGATCATTGCCCATCAGGCAATCTACAGGTAGGGTTGGGGACACTGCCACTCTTTTTGGGCCTGTGACCCCCTCCCAGCTGAGATTGACTATGGCCATGGGGTGATCTGTTCTGACACCATCAATGTTGGTCACCTGGTATTTAAACTCAGGTAAAAGCTGGTGAGGGGGACTAGTTTCCCTGCCACCATGGTGACACTAGCCCCTGTGTCCCTAAATGCCACAGCTTTCTGACCATTAATTATTGGCTCCAATCTGTACCTGCCCAATGCTATGGGACCCATGGTAAAGGTGGCAAATCCTATACCACCATCAGAGTCAGAGGAGTCTGTTGAGGGGTCCCTGTCTAAACTAGGGCCCACCTCTGTTCCTCTTGCAAAAGCACCCAACTTTTTCGGTGCACTACTCCCAACTGGAGGATTACTACTGGTAGTACCAGGAGGGGTGGTAGTAGTTGTGGGAGGAACATTTTCTTTATTGCCAATCCTGGGGCAACTGGGATCAGTTTTCCAGTGCCCAGGCTTTTTACAGACATGGCAATATGGTTTCTTTTCAGGAGAGGAAGGAGTTTGGGACCCACCCCCAGAAGAGGAATTTTGGGGCCCTGTAGTGGACTTATCCTTAGATTTATCCCCACCTTTCTCTTGGGACTTAGTAGAATCTTTCTTCTGGTCACCACCCTGATTTCTAGTCTTTACTCTGGTTCTGACCCATTTGTCTGCCTTCTTTCCCAATTCTTGGGGAGAGGCAGATCAGAGTCCACCAGATACTGGTGCAAAAGCTGGTTTTGACAATTATTAAGGATCTGCTCCCTCATAATCAAATTGTACAATCCTAAAAAGTCATGCACTTTGTTGCCATGTATCCAACCTTCCAGAGCCTTTGTAGCACAATCTACAAAATCAACCCAGTCTTGAGTCTGAGCTTTTTGGGTGTCTCTGAACTTCAACCTATACTGTTCAGTGGTTAGGCCAAACCCATCTATCAGAGCACTCTTTAAGACTGTGTAATTGTCAGCATCCTCTTCTTTTACAGTGAGGAGCTTGTCTCTACCTTTGTCTGCAAAGGAGAGCCACAAGATTGCTGCCCACTGCCTCTGGGGGACCTTCTGAACTTTACAGGCCCTCTCCAGTGCAGTTATCCATTTGTGGATGTCATCCCCACTCTGGTAGGGAGTGACAATCTTGTTTAGGTTTCTATGGTCATAAGACCTGTCCCTATCTCTAGGGATATTGCTGCCACCATCGGACTCTAGTCCCAACTTTCTTCTCTCTCTAAAGAGATCTAGGGACTCCCTGTCTATGGCTAGTTGCTTCTTTTTGAGGTCAAGCTGAGCTTCCTCATATAGAACCAGCCTCTTTCTTCTCTCATGAGAGGATTCCCTCCTATGAGATGAGACAGAGCTCCCTATTGAGGTGCCAGAGTGGTTAGACTCCTGAGAAGAAGATCTAGACCTTCTGGGCACACTCACAATCCTTCCTGGGGGGACAAAGGGGGCATCATTCTGATCCTCCTCTTCATCTTCCTCAGGAGGGGTTGGATTATCCAGGTCAGGGCCATTGTCGCCCTCCTGGCCAGTTTCAGAGGGGGGCTGGGGGTACTGGTACCCCTGGTCCCATCCTCATCATCTGCCCCACCCTCAGCTCCTACCCCTTCAGTCCCCAAGGGCTTACTAAGGTCATAAGCCACCAACAACTCCTTGAGGTGTTGGGTGGTGGGGCTTTGGCCTGTCCTTAATTTTCTCAAGTTGCATAAAGCTCTCAATTCCAAGAATGGGAGTGTATCATACTTGGAGGGTGGAAGCTCAATGGCTTCCTGCAAGGATTCTTTAGATCCTACCCTTAAAGACATTACTAGTGTGGTGTGGTGTATGCACTACCTACTCTAGTGTGGCCTACTAAACTCTCTTGAGTTGTAGAAAGGGTTGTGCTATCCCTTAACACACAACTCTAAGTTCAGTAGAACTTACTGTATTCTAAGCTTAAATTATATGTACCTTAGGTACCTTTAGTGGTTTTCAGTTGATCAATTCAATTGAGATTATCTGGTAAAACAATAGCAAGCTGGAATCCCACACGCTGCACACCAATGTGAGAAGTTGGCCTGGTATATGCTGTCCACTAATTATAGTGGGCACTTGCACCAGTCCGAACAACCCCTTATTGGAGATAGGTTAAAGACAACCTTATTGAAAGCTATCCTAGTGGTAGCTATGGAGAGCAGCCTTCAGGCTAAGTCTTGAAGGAATGTAAAGCAGCTTGTTTTACCAGTCTATAATCGCTTGAGTGACCAAATGAAAGAGCACCACACCAGGTATATATTAAAAATATATGTATTTATTGCTAAACACACCCCTCTAGTCTCTTTATGAGGCTAGAGTTTGAAATACATAAGTTAGAAGTTATTTAAACACAGTAATAGCACAAATACACGTTTGGGCCCTAGGGGCGTACCAAACCATATACCAATAAAGTGGTATAAGAACCACGACTGAACTAGACACTAGGCCTAGAGCCTCTAGAAGTGCTTGGACCACAAGGAACCACCCAAGGTAGTGACACAGGGGACCCACGGGAGACGCGTGCAGTGTAAATACACAACCGCGATACGCCGTTGACTTCTATGGAGAAAGTCGTGATCGGGAAATTAGAGAAAAGGGACACTTAAAAGAGGACTTGGACCAAACCCTTTGAGATCTAGGACTTTGAAGAGTCTCTACCCACGGGAGCACCGGAGTACTCGTGTTACCTCACCCAGGGAAGCCGGGTGCATAGGTGCCTTTCGGGGTCGGGTTTCGTCGTTGATTTGAATGGCGATCTGCTGCAAAGTGCTGCGGCGACCAAGTGAAAAGTGTCCGGGTGGATCCAAGAGTGGATCGGAGTTCTGAAGAACCTGAAAGCAGAGGGGACAGAGTCTGGGTCACTAGCCAGTGACCAGGAAGGCGATGGACAGATGCCCACCGATGTCGAGTGCTTCAGGTGCGTTGACAGTCGTCTTGACTCTTCAGCCACGAGGTCCAGGAGGCATTGTCGGTGACCAGGAGCAGGATTTGGGCTGGTACATGATGTCTGTCGAGTGCTGATGTGTCGGCAACCGGATTGGACCCAATAAGCCTTGGCAACGGCAAGTCTCGATGCAGAGGAAGATCGTCGATGGTGCAGACCAGCAAGGTCTGGGGAACTCACCCAGCAAGGGTAAGTGAGGGCAGGCCTGGAGCAACCAGGATGCCAAGTTAAAAAAAGATTGGCCTTCGTTAAGGGCTACTAGCCAACGGGCTAGCGACCGCAAAGGAGCCTCGTGACGCCACACGTGGATCTGGCTTACAGGACACTCGTGGAGTGGGGGCCAGTGATCTTTGGTGCAGGTGGTGCTGGAGGCTAGGGCTACTCGGAGCCCAAAGCATGACTTCTTGGGAGACCCAGAAGAGGATGCACTTGCAAATGTGCTCGGTGTCCAGGGGTCACGGTCTCAAGTCACCCACGATAGCCACGGGCCTCAGCTTTGCTGGGGACTCAGGGTAGCCTCGGGGAAGTCTGAGAATCCACCTTTGGTGATGCGATGACTTCGACGTCCGACGGGAGCTTCAGAATTGCGAACCGGACAGATGCTTCTTTGGTGCCTGCCAAGCAGGGGAGTCACTCCTTGACCCCAAGGGAGATTCTTCTGACCTCTAATCGTGAGTAGAGCGTCGAAGGTCCAGGAATCAGTTTCAGAGTTTCGTCCAGGGATAATCTAAAGTCCTAAGGAATGGGTTCCTATACTTATACTAAGGATAGGGGTTGGACTACTCTGTGGCCCCACCTATGGGTGGGTCAGGGCAGAGGGGTGGCTACACCCCTTTCCCTTTGTCCAGTTCGCGCCAAAGCAGGGGCTGGAAGCCCCTGATCCGGTTTGAACTGGGGTATGCACAGGGACACCAAATGTGCCCCCAGTGCAGGACTTCAAAGCACACAGATGGTGCTCCCGCCCAGCCCCAATACACATTATCCTGTCTGGGGAGGTGGTCACACCTCCCTGGGACAGGAAACCTATTGTCCAGGCCTCCCATGCCGGAGTTTCGTCCAGCAGCAGGAGGCCAGACTCGTGTCTGTGGCAGCAGCATCCATTTTGTGATGCCAGGGCTTTGGAAAGAAGTTACCGGGTTAGTTAGAGTTAACATGTCTTTCCCTCTAGAAGGGTGGAATGCTACCCCCGCCGCCAGAATTGGCGGGGGGTAGTATTCCAAGATGTTTGACACCAAACACAACATGTTTAGGTGCAGCCATTCCAAAATTAGCATTTTACCGCGAGGTTATAATGCGCTTAAGAGTATATGGTCAGGCTGCACTACAAACAGCATCAGAGATGGTCTCCGAACGCTGCAGAGGGGCCCTGCTCATGCAGGGGCACCCTCTCACATAGGAACCATGCACTCTGCCTTTAGGATTGATAAGGCCTGCCTTAGGAGTGACTTATAGGTTTATATGTGTGTATGTATTTAGCGATATAGGTAACCTATATCACAGTAAGGGGTGCATGCACCACCTTACCCAGGCTGCAGTAGCAGACCTGTGGTGTCAGTTTGGATGGCCTTCCAGGGGTGGCATATTACATGCTGCAGCCCCTGGGAGGCCTCTGAGGTACCTATGCCCTTGGTACATAGTATACCATATACTAGGGACTTATAAGGGCACTCCAGATTCCAATCAGAGATGTGCCTAAGGCACATGGAAACCTTTTTACAGAGAAAGCAGATAGACTGGGGCCCTGAATAGCAGGATCCCAGTCCAACTAAGTCATAAACCAGCAAAACACCATAAAAAAAGTGGGGGCAACCATATAGTCAGATTCCACCTTCCTACACTGGTGACACCATAAAAACACTGCACAAGTCCCTAAGAACCCCTTTAACACTGTAGTGGTGATTGGTGAAGGCAATAACAAGGGTAAAGGATTCCTACTGAGGATCTCATTTATTTTCCCGAGGGTCATTTATCCCGCTAGTACGAAGACTGAAGAGGTGAAGAGGGAAAAGATCTGGTGTGACTCAAGATGATTGAAGGAACTCTCTGAAAAACCAAACTTCTGTTTCTTTTGTTTATTTTTCACCTTAAACCCAAAAGGCCAGTACAAACTATACTAAGTGCGTAATAAGACACTGTCAATACAGGTTTGTGTCCCGCTTGTGTGTCAGCCTGGTACAGTGCCTTTTTACGCAAGATCAACCTGGAGCAGAAATGCCTGAGGTACATTTTAGGGGGATCTGAATTTTGGGGTGCCCTAATTATTGGGGTACAGGGTTCTGCTTCCACATCTGTCACAGGCAAATGTTAGCCAACGCCCAGGTCTGCACCCTTATATTGCCTCCCCCAGCCAGACTGGCCCCATCTCAGTGGGGCTCTTTTTGAAATCACGGTGTCAGATCCTTCTGGAGTGTCAAGACTTGTTTGACAAGTCAGCTAGAGTTTTACATATAGCATGTGGGGTGCACTTCAAAGGGGGAGACAGAATGCCAAAACACGTTGTGTGCATCCACTTTCTGATTGCTGAGAACATAGCTTTTGTTCTACTAGAATTCTGTCTCAGAGTTTCTTGGGGGTACTGCAGCTGCCTAAAGCTGGACTTTAGTGTTAGATGTGGAAGGACACAAGCATTACCATAGTACACTCCCCACGTTTGCCCCCAGACCTCTGAGCCCAGGTTTAGTGTGGCCAAAGACGTGGACCATCGTGAAAATGCCCAAAATGGATAGGGTTAGCCCCGTGCACTTTACCACATTGGTTAGGGCATACCCAGGTGTCATTCCCACCCATTAACTCATGCCAGAAATAAATGTGGCATCTCCCGGCACCGCGACCTGATAAAGATCAGAAGAGGACTAAACCTGCTATCTGCAACCTGAGAAGAGCCCTGGGAGCCTAAGCCCCCTCTATGTAAACAAAATGTCTTGTGCTGTTTCAGGCAAGACTTAACAGTATAGAGTGTGGGGTGGGGCAGGTGGGAGTGGTAAACTGCCAAAGAGGTGAAGGTTCCTACCAAACATTCAAAAGGGCATAAAAAAAACGACAGTGCCGACAAAACCTTTTTGGCACTAGCATGTAGGCAGGAGAGTGTTTAAAGAGGGGGTGGGAATGCGTCCTTTCTGAGGGGAAACAACCTTTACCATGCAGCCTTTGCCACACAGGATCTTTAGCACACAATCTTTACCACACAGGTAAGTATTTGTACCTTTACAATGCAGTACTTTACCATGCAGGCAAAGTATTTTTTTTAAATAACATACTTTTTAGTTTATTTAAGCAAAAAGTAATTTTAGGGTTTATAGATGGGTACAGGTAAAGGGAAGTGAGGGTAATTTTAGGGATCGGAGGTGAGTAAAGGTAAAGAGAGGTAAGGTTGATATTAGGGTTCGGGGTGGGTAGAGGTACAGGGAAGTAACTGTCATTTTAGGGATCGGGTGGGTAGAAGTAAAGGGGAGTAAAAGTGATTTTAGGGTTAGGGGTGGATAGAGGTAAAGGAAGCTAAGGGTGATTTTAGGTTTCAGGGATGGGTACAGACATAGAGAAGCAAGGGTGATTTTAGGGTTTGGTGTCGGTAGAGATAAAGGGAGGTAAGGATATTCTTTTAGGGTTCTGGTGTGGGTTGAGCTAAAGAGAAGTATGGATGGAGTTAGGATTAGGAGTGGTTAGAGGTAATGGGAGACATAGGTGATTTTAGGGTTCGGGTGGGTAGACGTAATGGGAGGTAAGGGTGATTTAAGGGGTTGGAGTGGTAGAGGTAATGGGGGTAAGAGTGGTTGAAAGTTTCTGGAATGGGTAGAGGTAAATGAAGTAAGTGTGATATTAGGGTTTGTGGTGGGTAGAGTAAAGGTAGGCATGGGTGAATTTAGGGTTCAGGGGTGGGTAAAGGTACAGGGAGGTACAGGTGATTTTATGGTTTCGGAGGGTAGAGGTAAAGGGAGGTAAAGGCGAATTTAGGGTTATGGGGTGAGTAGAGGGAAAGGAAGGTAAGAGTTTTAGGGTTCAGGTGTGCGTAGAGGCAAAGGGATGTAAGCGTGAAACGTAAACATTTTGAAAACACTGCATGTTTGATGATGAATAATGCATGCTCTAAATTATAAAAGAGGTAACAAACAAATAAGTAAATGTAACAACGTGGGAAACGTTAATTCAGAAATACAAGAAGTGTCAAGTAGCAGTAGATTTATTGACATAAGGGCAGATTATTTCAATCATGTCTCAGAGTTGGATGTTTTGAAAGAGAGGTTGGAGTGAGCATGAAATGGAGTTAAAAAGTTGCTCATGTTCAAACTTTCACAGGGTTGCCTGGCCTTTGGTGGTGGTCCTGTGTAATTAGAAGGCCTTATTGTAGAGAACTGTTTTAGGGCGCTTTTAACTGTTGAGAGTTTGGGCATGGGTTTCAAGTGTAACTCCAATCTGTTCTTTGCGGGGTTAATGTGTTTTTTCTCTG
Source organism: Calotriton arnoldi (assembly GCA_963921515.1). Classification (NCBI taxonomy): domain Eukaryota; kingdom Metazoa; phylum Chordata; class Amphibia; order Caudata; family Salamandridae; genus Calotriton; species Calotriton arnoldi. Next base: position 799,492 of record CAWUFW010008094.1, on the reverse strand, counting down.
TCCGTCCTACCTTTGAATGTGGCTTGGACAATCGACTCTGAGGTTCTTTCCCAATGAGTATGTACAAGCAAGTGATTGTCATTGATGAGGTAATTAGTGAGGCCTTTAATGAAATCAACACATATCTCCTTTGTGATGTTATCAGTGACAATGGGAATAAAGGTTGCTTGTCTCTTTAACATTTCAGTTTATATTTAAACCATAATGTTGTTTCATGTGCTGTTTTTTCCAATAATACTTTGACATATGGGCCAGACAGAGGGCCAGTACAATAGACAATAATAACAATTAAACAATAGAAACATATCTTCTCTAAACAGGTGAAATACTAATTCTGAGTTGGAAGTCAGTGGATAACCTCTGGTCCTAAGACCTACAGTGTTTCTACTGATGACTAGTGGAACTTCCAATAAAAAAAGTGGTGCCAAGACTGCGTATCAAGAGCAGTAAATCTTCCAAGTTATGATTTAATATGCTCTGAAGTACTCTCGCATGAATATGGTGACTTGCGATAAACAGACAGAAGATGTTGAAAAAATTGTTTTGTCTCATATGCCACATACATAATTGTGCACAAATGTCATATTTGGAACAGCAAGTGGACTCGAAGTGTTGTTAGTGTCACAAACTGTTGCTCATGTCACAGAGACAGAATTTACATAATTTGCCATTGGGATATGTATGCCATTTCTTTGCCTCCCCTCTAGAGCTTGGATTCTTCCAAATCCAAGGGACGGGGGTGTCAATAGTAGCAGAATGCCTTTTCCCTAGATAAATATTTGCTCTATATTGACATGCTGGCGTAAAGTACGCTGTGAAAATGTCTCCATTGACAAAAATCTTCTACATGTGGCATGTTTTCCACCGTCATAGTGACGTAGGTGTTATTTTCTCCGGTGACTGAATGAGAATTTCCACAACTCGAAACTGCATCAAGAGTTTCTGTTGACCTGAAGGCGAGTGCTGACTTTCGAGTCGGCGGAATTCGACTGTTTGCAGATCCTGACAAATAAAAAGCCAGATGAGGCGACAACAATCGCTCCCATTAATGGCTATCATTAGTGCAGCAAGTGCATTGGCATATAATTTGAGGGGGCCGGTATCACCCCTATCATTACAGTCTTTTCTACCTCCGCGGATGGGACCCAGGCCAAGCCACTCACTGATCAACACACTGATTCCTGAATGCCTACTTCTCGGTCACTGTGCGGCAGCCGGGAGCTTACAATTTTGTTAGTTTTTTTAGGGCAGAGGACCAAAAATACGACGCCCTTTGTTACTTTCATCATTCGCGGCATTTGTGACGTGAAAGCTGCTTTTTCTTCTGAGATGCGCTTTCTCTCTTTTCAAGAGATCTGAAGGCCTCGAGAGCATACAGAGAAGGCTGGGACCAAGAGGAGAGGGACTTGGCAGCCTTTGCGAGCTGTGATATTAATGCCATTCCGTTTGTTTGAACGTTTTCTTTCAATCCTGTCCTCCTGCTCCTTAAGAGGGTGTCAGCTTGTCAAGCCCTGAGTCTGACGGGTTTCCTTAATGGCCCTGTGTGTCACTTCAGCTCACCTAGGTGACTTCAAGGGGAGGACGAACTTTGTCACCTACTGGCTTCCTCGCAGCCTCCTCAATTCTTCTCACTGTACTCATTCGCTTCCCACATCTGCGCGAGCGTGTACACACACACATACCACAAACGTACACCCACCGCACACATCCCCCCCTCAAGCCACCATCCACCCTCTCCTCTCTCTTCCTTTCTTGGTGTTTCTTCTTGAGGCAGATCACGTAAATTGCACCCATATCAAGTACATTTGAATTATGAAGCAAGAAAAGGCAAATTGAACGGCATAATTCAGCACATTAACCCCTCATGGGTCCTCCTCGTCCCAGTCCTAACAAAGTGAGGCAATCCTGCCTCCCGACAGCCAATTAGAACGCTAGAAATTTTTCAAAAGGTAACATAAGCCCCTCCCACCCACCGCCATGCCTGTTTTTTTTGCTGTCCGATGTCGGTCGGAACGCTGGTGTGCTCCGTGTTTCCAGTTGCCGGTTCATGAGTTGGACGGGCTGGGTATGCGGTGCCGTGAGTTTTTCTTCATTTTACTGTACCGGTGTTTACAATATGCTTTTGTTGCGCGCAGCCGCACCGGTGTTCCGGTCGGCCGCGTTCCTGCTCCTTGGCCAGAACGCGCTCCCCATGCATGTGCTTGGCTGGGGCGGTGAGCTTTGCCTTGCGTTCTGGCCTTGGGTCGTTCCGGTGCTGGGGTCTTCAAGCTGCATCCGGCTCCCGCGGCCATGGTTGTTTGTTCTGTGGCTGTGGGGGAGGCGGCAGGGCTGTCCCTTTTTGTTTCCCAGGTCTCGTGTTGCTGTGACTTGGTTTTTTGGGGACAGTTTTTTAGTGGAGTTGCTGGGCACTTCCTGGTGTGTGCTGTGGCTTCCTGATTTATGCTGCATGTGGCCATGGGCGTTGAAGATTCCGCTCCAGTGCCTGCAAAGTCTTCGTCTATGCATCATCATGTTCAGCAGCTGCAGGTGGCTGAACTGTTGCAGATTTCCGGGTCTAGCATTCGCGGGAGCTGGTTCATGCTGCTGTGCTGACTTTCCATGCAGGCTGCGCTGCTTGAGCCTTCTGCTTCTTCCTCTACCGAGGATGGTGAGTACATGGTCATTTTCCCTGCTGGGGGGTATGTCCAGGGAAAGGTTTTTTCGGACATTTTGGTCCATTTCGTGAGGTTCTGGGTTTGAGCCTACTTCATTGTCTGAGGAGAGGTGACTCCCTGTTTCGTTCCTTGATGGGGGATGACCTGCCTTACCAATATGTCTCAAGGAGGTTCTGGCTGTCGAATGGCTTGAGGTCGACATATGGGGTATTCCTCATTTTCTGGGGAAGCGGTATCTCCTGGCGGTGTTTGACACTCATTTCCTCTGATTCCTGGGGTCAGTCTATTTTGTCCTCCGTAGTTTCTTCTTTTCCTCATCTTTGTCTTCGGGGGAGTCTGCTCTCATGAGTTCTTCTGCTGCTTCTCATTTTGGGGTTCGTGCTTGCACTTGCTCAGACTATGCTTCGCAGGCCCATTCTAAGGGTTTGAGTGCCTGTTTGACTGTATTCCGGATCAGGGGGATCTTTCTCCTATCTTGGCACAAATGGAGGTCTTGGCTCAGTTTCTGTCTGATGGTAGGAGGTCTCTCTGGACCACGCTTTGGTGCCTTGTCGCTTCTCAGACGCCTTGGTCCATTACCTGCCTTTTGTGGATCTCCGGCTTTTTGGCTGCGGGGGAGTTGAGGATGTTGAACCCTTTTTCAGTCTGTGAGGAGGCACTTGTCTTTTTTCCATTTTCTTCTTCTCTGCCCTTTCGTGGTCGGGCCTGTGGTTGGGGGGGCTGCGTTCCATTTGGTTACCGGCCTCTGCAGCAGCTGCAGCTGCCCCTGGGTGTTGGTCAAATGTTGTTATGCCCTGGAGGAGTCACCGTGGCCTGGTGGTTGCGGTTGCGGTCTCTTACTCCAAAGGTTATGTGTTCGATTCCTAGTGTTTCACTGGTTGTGTGCTCCCTGTCTATATGTTGGCGATGTTACAATTTTGGGGGCTCGGCTCAGTTTGTTCCTTGATTGTTGGTCCTGTCTGATTTCCGACTGGTGGGTCCTGTCGGTCATCGATCTTGGTTACCGGATTCCGTTCCGGGGCCGTCCCCATTTGGACTGTTTTCGAGGTTACCCCGTTGTCCATAGGCCTCGTGATGCGATCTGCCTTCTTATCTGGCGTCGGCTTGTTTTTGTCACAGGGCGCTGTTGTACTGGTTCCGATGGCGGTGCGGGGCCTGGGGTTCTATTCCTCTCTGTTCCTGGTCCCGGCGCCCGATGGTTCCTTCCGCTCGATTCTGTATCCCCGGGCTTTGAACAGGTTGGTGCGGCCAGATCATTTTCAGTTGATCACCTTGCGGTCCGTTGTGCCCCTCATCCTGGTGGGCGATTTTTGGCTTCCCTGGATTTGGAAGTCGCTTGTTTTCACGTTCCCGTCCATCCAGCAGGTCAGCGGTTCCTGCGGTTCGCGGTGGACAAGTTCCATTACCAGTTTCGGGTGTTGCCTTTCGGCCTCTCTACTGCTCCCCGGCATTTAACTACGGTATTGGCTCCTGCTGTGGGGGTTTTGCTGCGTCTGGGTTTCTCTGTGTTACCCTGTGTTGCTTTTTGTCTGGTTTCTGCTTCCACCCTCCTTAAGGCTCTTCTGGTGGTGGAGGTGTTGATGGCCTTATTCCAGGATCTGGGGTTCTTGTTGGATCTGGCCATTTCTCATCTGGTTCCTGTTTCGGGACTTCAGTTCTTCGGAGGCCTATTCAACACTTTGCAGGGGGCTGTTTTCTCCCTCCGGCTCGGTTCTCTACCCTATTGACTCTTCTACGGGTCCTACTGGGTCGCCCTTCTGCCCCGGGTCGGGGTTGGTTGCAGGTCCAGGGGTTGATGGCTGCCACCACGGCTGTGGTTCCTTGGGCTCGCCTGCGCCTCATGTCCTTGGTGATTCTTCTGTTGACTCGTTGGGGCCCTTCCCATGCAGGTTACGTGGCTCTGGTTCCTCTCTCCCCTGTTCTGGTTCCTACTTTGGACTGGTGGCTTTGCTCTCCCAACCTGGTGTAGGGGGTGCGTTTTCAGCTTCCTTCTCTCCTCTTGTTGACCTCGGACACCCTGTCCTTGGGGTTGGGGGGCCACGTTGGGGTCCTTGGTGGCCGTCGAGTCTGTTGATATGTACAGACAATCAGGTGGCATGTTGTTACTTGAGCCTTCTTGGGGGGACCAGGTGCGCGTCTCTGTACCTGCTGGCTTCCATGATTTGTGTCTGGGAAGATTCTCATCTGTTGGTGTTGAGGGTTGTTTATGTTCAGGGGTGTCTGAATTTTCATACGGACTGCTTGGGCCGCCTCCTCCCTTCCTCTGTTCTGTGCCGTCTGTCTGTTCCTCTGTTCCGGGACCTTTGTCTTTGGTTCGGGACTCCCTGGATCGTTTTTTTACTTCCTCTCACGTCGCTCTTTCCCCCCGGTTTTGTTCCGAGGTGGTCTGTCCTCAGGCTTGGAGGTTGCTCTCTCATTTCCTTGGCCTTCGGGCTTTCTGTATGGCTTCCCTCCTATTTCCCTCCTCCTGGGGATACTGCAGAGGATTCAGGGGGTGACGGTGTCTGTGCTGTTGGTTGCTCCTTTTTGGCCTCGCTGCCTTTGGTTTCCGCTCCTGCTGCTGCTGACGGAGGGCAGGTTTGTCCGGCTTCCCTTGGTTCCGGGTCCGCTTCTGTGTCCGCACCTCTCTTTGCCCTGTCTTTGTCACTTGCATCTGATGGCCTGGCTCTTGATCGGCTGACGTTGGCGTCTTTGGGCTGTTCTTCTGTGGTGGCATGTGACATTCAGTTGTCGTGTTGGCCTTCATCACTTAAGAACTATGGTACACATTGGGGCTCTTTTGTCTCCTGGTGCTCTTCTCTTGGTGTGGATCCTGTGGTTGGAGTTCCGGCTTCTATTCTTGTCTTTCTCCGAGTTGGGTTTTTGACAGACCTTTCCCCTTCCGCCTTGTCTGCTTGATGGGCTGCGGTTCAGGCTTGGAGGGGTCCCGGGGCCTCCTTGGAGGTTGTTGCTCCTTTGGTGAGTCGGCTTCTGCGTAGTTTTCGGCTTCGTCGTCCGGTCTCTCCTGTGGTTGTGCCTTCTTGGGTTTTGCCTACTGTTTTGCGGGGTCTGCTGTTGCCCCCTTTTGAGCCTTTGTTGGAGGCTGCTTTGTTGTGGTTGTCCGCAACAGTGGCTTTTTTGTTGGCCGTCGCCTAAGCGCGGCGGTTGGGTAAGTTGGGTGCTTTGCTTCTCTCCTTCCCTTATTTGCAGTTTCTGCTGGTTGGGGTTGTTTTGCGGCTGGACCTGGCTTTTCTCCCTGTGGTTTCCTCCGTGTTCCATTTTCTGCAGGAGGTGATTCTTTCCTGCTTTGCCTTGGGATGGGGATTCCCTTGTTCCTTCGTCCTTGGATGTTCACAGGGCCCTTCGGTTTTTGTCCTCCGTACCCTGGGGTTTCGCCTTTCCCCTGCCCTGTTTGTCTCCTGTGGGGGTATGGCTCAGGGATGGATGGTTTCTACTTCCACCATCACTCGCTTGGTGCGTTTGGGCGTCTGCCTATCTTATAGGTCTGTGGGTCTGCCTCCTCCGTCTCAGGTGCAGGGTCGTTCGACACGTTCTGTGTCCGCTTTCTGGGCTGAGGCTGCGGGGGTCTCTATCCAGGTATTTTGTGGGTGGCCACTTGGCAGTCCCATCACACATTTGTTCGGCATTTTCGCCTTGATGTTTTACATGCCTCTGTGGACTGTTTTTGCTGTTGGCGTTTTGTACACTGCTGTTCCTTAATCATTTGTTTGATTATGTTTTGTACTTTTGCAAGGATCCCTGGTGTCCTGCGTTTTTCTTCTTGGGTCTCTGCTTGTGAGTTCCTCACTTTGTTAGGACTGGGACGAGGAGGACCCATGAGAGGGTAATGTCTTGTTACTTACCGGTAATCTTCCTTACCTCGATTAGGGTCCTCCTCGTCCCAGTCCTGTTCCCTCCCTCCCTCCCGCTGTGTTTGTGTCTGGACTTGTTGATAACAGGCATGGCGGTGGGTGGGAGGGGCTTATGTTACCTTTTGAAAAATTTCTAGCGTTCTGATTGGCTGTCGGGAAGCAGGATTGCCTCACTTTGTTAGGACTGGGATAAGGAGGACCCTAATCGGGGTAATGAAGATTACCGGTAAGTAACAAGACATTTTGTGGTAGTATTATTTCATTATTTTGTCATGTTTTTTTACTTGTTAACACTGTCTGGGCAATTATTTCACCTCATTAGTACCAGTTTAACACCCAGATATAATAATAAGCAAAAGAAAGATGACCAGTCAACCTTTACAAAGGGCCGTCCACTATGTGGGAACACATGTTGTTCTGTTTTAGTAATGTTTGATCCGTTTGAACTAGGAACATTTTTTTTGTTAAAATCTGCATATTATGCAGCAGATGATGGAGTATGTGGCAAATGAGGCGAGTCCATCATTATGCAGGAAATGACACAGTCTCAAAATCACATAACTCCAGTGGCCCTGGGTATTACTTACTAGACTGATTTGTCCCCCTCTCTCTCTCTGTATCTCTCACTCTCTAGCCCGTTCCCTCACGTTACCCCATTGTTTTCTTTAATTTCCCTTTGTCTCTATCTATTCAATCTCATGTATTTCTTTTTTAGGAATTCTTTAATTCTCTATGACATTGTGGGGGCAGTGGCACATCATCAGTATGCCCTAAGTGCTGAGGAGTGGGCTGCAAAGGAGAACATCCATTGGGGGCATCTATCGGCCACCTAAAGCTGGAAACGACAAGTTAAGGAGGACTTACTTGCAATAATACAGCATTCCCTCATATAGGTGCTCTGTCACCGCCGGGTCTTGTGACGTTATAGGCATGGATGTGGTATGCTACGGTATTGTCATGAGGGTACATGGGCCCAAGGCATAAACACTTCAATTTTACATGTTCATGTGTAAAGTTGACATCTTTTTAAACAAAGACTTTTAACACACATTTGCTTGCATGCCCGCATGAGATAGTGTACTCAGAAATGGCTTGCTTACAGTTACACTTTTTAATAGACACATTATCATCCCTTAGAACATTCTGTACAAGTTCTAGGTACATTGCCCAAAATGTAGTTGTTTGTTGTCCGTTCAGCGACAGCCCTGGGTGGGTAGAATCAACAAAGATAGCCAGACCAAAGCCCAGGCACATAACAAATGGATTCAGTTTATTATAAGCTTTTGCTTAGACAGAGGAGCATTTAGATGGGATTGTAGAGGTCGCCCCATTCCGGAATTCTAGCCCAACCAAATCCCGTCACTATTCTGAGAAGGACAGCGCTCTGGTCTACACCCAAGACTGGCTACCAGGTGACACACATCCACAAGTAAATGGGGAGTTAGACCACTCTACATTATTCTGGCAGACCCGCACACCCTAGGCTTTATAAGATAGGCAGTGCTAGGTAAGAGTACAATTATATGTATTCATATAATTAATAATAATGCACAATGGTTGAATTGTTCATCTTTTTTACCATCCTTGTAATGCTGATTACAATGTTATGTTTCCTTATTTTAATGATTGCAGGGCATGTATTTTACACAAGAGTCCAATTGCTTCAATAAATCTTTGAAAAGCCAATTTGTTTACTTCTTGTGTCTCCCCTTGGGCATGCCTGAGTTAACAGCGAAAGGGTAGATCTGTTTCCATGATTTCCTTGAGGAATCAGGGTTGTCATGTTCTGAGGTTGCAGACACCATCCGACACCCTGTAAGGTTTAGAGGCCCAGATGGCACACTGTAAGCTAGCCAGTATTTAGGTAAACATATTTCAGTCCCTCATAGTATTGACGCTTATGTTGCTCGAACGCACAGTCTTACGGAAATAGTAGGAACCGTACAACATGGCACCACCAACGTTCTACGTTGGATACTTATTTAATTGGTCGCCTGAGTAGTTTTCTTTTGTGTGACCAAAGACCCTACTCAAATTATAAACATAGTGTGCAGTTCCTCATGAAGAAAATGTAGAGTCAAAGGTTCCAGGAAAAAGAATATGCTCAAATAGGAGCATGTATCCTCACACCCCCAAATGGGTGTCATGCTTCATCATTGGGCTAGCTTCTCATCGGGTTCGTGCTGCAATGCCCGATGGGCACCCACAAGGGGACTCTTTGTCGGAGATCTTTTTATTAGCCATCTGGTTAAGTGAGGGTGTGTGGGCTAGACAAGTGTAGTGTAGAATGGTGAAAAAAGTGAGTTAAAATAGGTAAAGTGGTACTCAGGGTCAGTCAATTTAATGAGTGACTTCACTAACCTAGTTAAAAGCATCTATGCTAACCTGGGATATAATGGGCATAGCAAGCCTGGCGAACAAATCAGTCCTGGGGGTTGACATGTTTCTCACCTAATTATGTCAACAAGATCAAATGGCGTTTCTTCAGGACCTAAAGAACAAACCTAAACTACACAATGACTGGTTTCAGTGAAGGTAATAATTCTGCTCAGGGTAACCAGTCACACAACCATAAAAGTTGGTAATTCTTTTTTTTTTTACCTTAATGCAAGCAAAATCATCCCAATTAGGGTATTCAATCAAGTCCCATAAGGAAAAGCAGAGGGAATACCTATTAGCGTCAAAGACGTGAGGTGGCATCTGCCGCAAGACCTACCCCAACTCTGCTCTCTTCTAGGACCATGTGACTCAGTGACTGTATAGATGACTGAGTAGATGTGTTAGTATATCTATGAGTAATTGAATGGATGTGTGAGTAACTGTATGGGAGAGCGAGTAGATGCATGAGTGACTGTATGGGTGAGTAAGTAGGTATGTGAGTATTTGTATAGGTGACTGATTGAGTATGAGAATGGCTGTTAGGGTGTATGAGTGGGTATGTAAGTGTCTGTATATCTGTATGACTGGATGTGTCAGTGGCTGTATTGGTCAGTCAGTAGGTGCATGAGTGGCTGTATATGTGAGTTAGTGGTTGCATTAGTGGCTGTATTGGTGAGTTGATGTGTGAGCATCTCTACAAATCAGTGAGTAGGTGTCTGAGTGTGGATGATGTCATTGATGATGTCATCAGTGATGTCATTTGAGATGTAATCAGTGGTGTTATCAGTGATGTCATTTGAGATGTCATCAATGATGTCATGAGTGATGTCACTGACCATGTCATGAGTGATATCACTGACCATGTCATGAGTGATGTAATATGTGATGTCATAAGCAGTGTATTGCGGGGACGTAAGTCACAGTTAGGCCAGCTAACTATAACCACTGAATTTTTCTGGTTTTGTATGAGTCAAATGTAAGCCTAATTATAACGTCCCTGTAACCTTTGGTTTTTCAGGGAATTTCTAAGGTTTTTCAAATTTTATTTCCTAACTATAACGTCCCTGCAACCTTTGGTTTTTTTCAGTGAATTTCTATGGTTTTTTAACAAGTAGTCGCATTGGTAGAGTGGTAGCAAAAGGGAGCGGGCCTTCGGCCAGCTCTCACGAATCCCACTGTGTCACACTTACTAGAGGTAACAGGAGGGCTACTTTGCCCCTAAGGATCCTCAGCTTCCAAGGGGACTTCATCCCCCAACAGTAGTGGGCCAGGAGGAGCATTTCCAGATTGGTGGAGAAAGGGGGCATGGCCTCCGAAGACCTTTCAGTAATCACGCTGTGTGGGATTTACTGGAGGTAACAGGAAGGCTTGTTGGTCCCCAAGGACCCACAGCATCCAAGGGGACCCCCAAGGACCCTCTGGAGCCAGAGGGACTTCATCCCCCAACCAGCAGTGAGCCAGGAGGTGCATTTGCAGAGTTGTGGAGAAAGGTGGCGTGGCCACCGAAGTTCACTCAGCAAATAGGCTGTGTGGGACTTACTGTAGGTAATAGGAGGGCTTGTTGGCCCTCAAGGACCCTCAGCACCCAAGGGGACTTCATCCTGCAATCAGCAGTGGGGCAGGAGGCACATTTCCAGAGTGGTGGAGAAAGGGAGCATGGCCTCTGAAGACCTCTCACCAATCCCACTGTGTGGGACTTACTGGAGGTAACAGGAGGGCTTGATGGTCCCCAAGGACCCTCTGGACCCAAGGGGACTTCATCCCCCAACCAGCAGTGTGTCAGGAGGTGCATTTGCAGAGTGGTGGAGAAAGAGGGTGGGGCATCCAGCAACTTGCCAGGCTGGCCTTTTTAAAAAAAAACAAACATTTATTTTAGAAAGGGGGGGCCTCCCTTCCGGGCTGATTTCAGACCTGGGGACCCCATCCCCTGGGACCCGGCCTTTAAATTGGGGCTGAGTGACCACCCTCCCAGGCCAATTTCGCCCCTGGGGGATCCCATCCATTGGGGACCAGCCCCTTTTAAAATAAAAATTAAGGGCGGGTGCCACGTGGCCCCCCTTCTGGGCCGCTTTCAGCCCCGGGGGCCAAATCCCCCTGGCCTGGCCTCTATACTGGGTGCCCTAGTCCCACCCAGGGCACCCATTCACCATTAATGGGAACCAAGGGGGGAACCTGAAGGTCGCCGCAGTCCTTGCAGGCACCCCGCCTCCTGCTGGAGCTGGCATTGCTTTTACAGAGAGGGAGCTGCTAGCATGCAGTTCCCTCTCTATTAAAGCAATTGTGCTCGCTTTCAGTAAGCAAGAGTATTTTCAATGCTCTCGCTTGCTGAAAGTGAGCACAGCTTGTTATAGCTTGGCGGGAGAGGTAAAGCTCCTGCCAAGCCATAGCAAACAGCTATGTCCCAGGGGTGGGCACCCCGGGACATAGCAGGAGCTGACCCTGGGGGTGGCGGTCACCAGGGCCATGTATGGCTCCAGGAGGGGGGCTGCGCGGCCCCCCTCCAATCTTTACTTTAGCCCTAGGGAGGTGGTGATCCCTAGGGCCCTGGGGATGTAGCAGACCTTCTCCATTATATTATTTGAGCCCCGGGGGAGGTGGCAGTCCCTGGGGCTGCGGGGGGGCATGCGGGGCCCCTGCCATTTCTATAAGTTAATTTCCCTGGGGAAGTGGTGGTTCCTGGGGCAGCAGGGGGAATGTGTGGGCGGCTACATTTCTATAATTGCTTGCCCCGGGGAGTTGGCGGTCCCCGGGGCTGTGAGGGAGGCCGTATGGGCCACCCCCACACTAATTTTACAAATAGCCACGGGGAGGTGGTGGCCCCAAGGGGCTGGGAGGGACCTTGTGGGCCCCTGCATCATTTCATTGTTTGCCCTGGGGAGGTGATGGTCCCTGGGGCATGGGGCTGCCGCATGGCCACACCCAGCATAATTAAATAACACTGCACCCGGGGGCTTCATCAATTTTGCCTCAGATCCGTGGATCCATCAGTGAATTTGTGGCAAAGTTGAATTAAAAAAATGCTTTTCACCCCTAGCAGGGTCCCTGTGGGTCCCCCCACCATATCTGGGGGGTCAGGGTATTCCTACCCTGCCCCCTTTTCTTTATTTTTTAAAATTGTTGTGGGACTCGGCCTCAAGCTGAGTCCCAAAATAGCTCCCAACATTTCCTGGTTGAAATGCTTGCAGCCAATCAAATTACAGTAGGATCCACGAGTCCATTGCAAGGACTCATGTCCCCAGATATCTATATTATTTAAACTTAAATATCTCTGAAAATACTGAACGGATCCACACCAAATCACAAAAAGCATGGTTTCTGGACCAACACCTAGCTGCCTGCCAAATTTGGTGTAATTCAGTTCAGCGGTTTGGGCTGTAGTTGTGTTCAAAAAATGAAAAATCCCCATAGACATAACATGGGGAAAATGTGTTTTGGGTCCTACGGTTTTATCGGCCCCCACTTGACGGATCACCCCAAAACTTTCAACACAGCAGCTGAACCAAAAAGGGGAATCTTTTTAAAAAATTTGTGAAGATTCGTCAAGCAGCGCCAAAATTATTGGCAAAACAAAAGACCTTTTTACTATGGAAACTTAGGTCCTAACTATAACTACCTACTGGTGACCGCCAGTAGGTAATATATAGGTAGTTATAGTTAGGACCTATTTACAAAGGAAAAGCATTTTTTGACTTGCCTATAACTTTGGCGTTGTTTGACCAATCTTCATGACATTTAAAAAAAAAGGTGTTAAAGTAGGTTCTGTGTGTCATGGAAAGTTTGGGGGCGATTCGTGCAGTGGAGACCCAGAAATAGGGGCACAAAAAAAGAGTGCGTTTGTAATGTTACTTTCCATAGGAACACATTGTCGAACCTACAGCCCGAACCGTTGGACGGAATTACCCCAAATTTAGCAGAAAGGTAGATGTTGTTATGCAAATTGTGCTTTTTGTTATTTGGTGCAAATCCGTCAAGTAGTTTTTGAGAAATGTAAGCTGAAATTTATAGATATATCTCTGGTCACAGAAATTTCGCAGCGATTTTTCAATTAATCACGGATGCATGCGCCATCGGGAATGCTGTGATTGGCTGGATGCAACCTGAACAGAAAGTTTAGGCCACCATTTTATTGTTTGGGAATGGTTCCTGGGGCAGAAAATGTGTGTGAAAGCTAACATAAGGGGTCAGGGTGGAGATACTCTGACCCCATGTTTGAGAAATGAGTGTGTTAGTGACACAATTTATGTGTCCAAAATTGATTTTTTAAATCACGAGCGATATTCACAACAACGACATGATCCCCAGCATGGCCACCATGTACCGTCATGGGGACATCATGACTATCGTGAAGTCATTGCAAACATTAGTGAAAATGTATAAAAATATATACATATATTTGTACACACTTGCCAGTCACTGTCACACACTCATGTACGTACTCACAAACTCACTCAGACACTTATACACCCATTCATATACCCACTCACACAGTTATAAATCCAGTCACATACCCACTCAGGTACTCAAGCACCAACTCAGATACTCACTCGGAGAGTGACACACCCATGTACAGACCCACTCAGAGACTCATGCACCTACTTAGAGACTCAGTCATAGACTCAGGCATACAGTCTCATACCTACTTAGAGACTCTTACACCCACTCATATACCTACCTGTGACCTCATGCACCCAATCATAGACCCACTCAGATACTCATGCACCCACTTACAGACTCACTCAGAGAGTCATGCACCCATGTACAGACCCACTCAGAGACTCATGCACCCCCTTACAGACCCACTCACACACTCACATATGTTCTCACAGACCCACTGAGACACTCATACACCCATTTACAGATCGACACAGACACCCCCTCACACACCCATACAGTCACTCCAACACTCAGTCACAGACCCTCACAGAGAATTATGGACTCACTCAGTCACTCATACACATAGAATCTCACAAACCCACTCATAAGCGCAGTCAGATATACATGCACCCACTCACTCACCCAGTCAAGGCTCATGCATCCACTCACAGACCCACCCAGACACTCGCCCTCCCAGTCACAGACCCACTCAGACACTCATGCATGAACCCATTCACTCACCTACTCAGAGACTTATGCTCTCACTCACAAACCCATTGAGACACTCATACACTCACTCACAGATCCACTCAGACACTCATACATCTACTCACAGCCATTCATAGACCCACTCAGAAATGTATGCAACCAGTCAAACACTCAGAGACTCATGTACCCTCTCACAGTCGCACCCAGAGACCCACGCACCCACTGACAGAACCACTCAGACATTCACACTGCCAGCCATAGACCCACTGAGAGACTCCTGCACTCACTCACAGATCCACTCAGACACCCACTTAGACAGTCATGTATCCACTCACAGATCCAGTCAGACAGTCATATACTTACTTACAAAGGCACTCATTCACCTACTCACAGATTGAGTGAGAGACTTATGCAACCAATCACAGACCCATTGTGACACTGATGCACACACTCATAGATGTACCGAGGCAGTCACGCATTTCGTTATAGAAGTATTGATAGATTAATGCACCATCTCACAGATCCTCTCAAATACTTATACAGTGAATGAGAGACTTAGTGATACAGTAATGCATGCAGTCATAGATTACACTGAAAAAGCTATGCACTGTGTTATAGAGATATTAAGGGAGTTGTACAGGCTATTATACAGTCATTTAGATAGTAATGTGTTTAGTGTGTTGGTTATAATCCATTTTGCAGTTATAAGTTTTGAATGTGGTGGTGGCTGAAATTCACTTAAAAAAACCCAAAGGTTACAGCAACTTTATAGTTAGGAATTAGCATTTAAAAACCTTAGAAATTCACTGAAAAAAACAAAGGTTACAGGGATGTTAGAGTTACGAAATAGAATTTAAAAAAACCTTAAAAATTCACTGAAAAACAAAGGTTACAGGGAGTTATAGTTAGGAAATGGAATTAAAAAAGTCTTAGAAATTCACTGAAAAAACCAAAGGTTATATGGACGTTATAGTTAGGCTGATATTTCACTTGTACAAAACCAGAGAAATTCAGCTGTTATAGTTATCTGATCTAACTATAACTCACGTCCCCGCAATGCACTGCTTATTACCTCACATATTACATTACTCATGACATGGTCAGTGACATTACTCATGACATCACTGATGACATCTCAAATGACATCCCTAATGATATCACTGATGACCTCTTCCAGTGACTGCGAGTGTTTTTAAAATGTTTATGAGTGTTAAATATATATATACCAAGGTGTAATATTCAATCAGTGGGTATATGAGTACCTGTATCAATGATTCAGTAGGTGCATGAGTGACTGTATAAGTGAGTGATTAGGTGTCTCAGTGAATGTATGGGTCACTGACTAGGTTGTCTGAATGCCTGTATCACTCTGTCAGGTGGTGTCTAAGTGGCTGTATGGGTTGGTGAGTGGGTACATGAGGGGGTGTTTGGATGATTGATTGGTTGTCTGATTACCTGTATGGCTGTATAAGTGTCTGTGTGGGTGGGTGAGAGGGTGTGTGACTGCCTGCATAGATGAGTGAATCAGTGGGTATATGTGTTAGTGAGTATGTAAGAGAAGTGCTGTATAAGTGACTGAGTGTGCGTATGGCTCTGTCGGTGAGTGAATGGATGTGTCATTGGTATATGGGTAAGTAAGTGGATATGAGAAAGGCAGTATATGTGAGTGTTGGAGTATATGAGTGACTCTATGTGTGAGTAAGGGATTATGATAGTGGCTGTATGGGTTAGTGAGTGCATGTGAGAGGCTGTATGGGTGAGTGATTATTTGTTATTATCTGTATGAATACGTAAGTGGGTGAGTGTATAACTGTATAGGTGAGTAAATGGCTGATGGACTCTATAGGTGAGTGAGTAGGTATGTGAGTAGCTCTATGAGTGACTGACAGTGTGTGAGTGGCTGTATGGCTGCAAGAGTAGATATATCAGTGGCTGTATTAGTGAGTGACTTGGTGTATGAGTGGCTGTATGGGTGGATGAGTGGATGTGTGTGTAGACCTATGAATCAGTGAGTGGGTGTGTAAGTACTGGTATGGGGTGTCAATGGTTTTGAGAATGGTAGTGTGGAAGTTGGAGTGGGTGTATGAAAGGTTATATTGGGGTGTGAATGGGTGCGTCAGAGATTCTGTGGATGATGTCATCAGTGATATCATCAGTGATGTCATTTGAGATGTCATCAGTGATGTCACTGAGCATGTCATGAGTGATGTAATATGTGAGGTCATATGCAGTGCATTGCAGGGCGTGAATTATAGTTAGCTCAGCTAACTATAAATACTACATTTCTCTGGTTTTGTATGAGTGAAATGTCAGCCTAACTATAGCGTCCCTACAACCTTTGTTTTTTTTGCCAGTAGGTAGTTATAGTTAGGACCATGTTTTCATAGAATAAGTGCTTCTTGACTTGCCTATATCTTTGGCACCGGTTGACAAATCTTCAAGTAATCTTTCAAAAAGAGTGCCCCTGTGATTCTTGTTGTGCATGGAAAGTTTCGGGCGATCCATCAAGTGGGGGCTGAGAAGTAAAAAAAAAGTGTGTTTCCCATGTTAATTTGCATAGGATCATTTGACACGACTACAGTCCAACCGCTGAACGGAATTACAC
The DNA here is from genome assembly GCA_963921515.1 of Calotriton arnoldi. Classification (NCBI taxonomy): domain Eukaryota; kingdom Metazoa; phylum Chordata; class Amphibia; order Caudata; family Salamandridae; genus Calotriton; species Calotriton arnoldi. Next base: position 782,921 of record CAWUFW010008094.1, on the reverse strand, counting down.
AAAATTTGGCAGAAAGGTAGATATTGGTCCAGAGAAGTGACTTTATTTGATTTAGTGTAAATTCATTAGCTAGTTTTGGAAATATTAAGGGAAATCCAAATTTGTATATAGAGCGACATGGATCCTCCTCGGATCCTCGGCTCCATGCACAAATAGCAATGCTGTTATTGGCTGGCCCCAACCTGAGAGGAAAGTTGTGGCTGTTAGTTTGTTCATTGGGACTCGGTTCCCTGTGGGGAAAATGAAGTTTAAAAGTGATAGAAGGGGTCAGGGTAGAGGCACTATGACCCCATGGGACTAATGGAGGTGTCTGTGAGGGACCCCTAATGGGAGGGAAATTGATCAAAACCCTTTAATTTACCACGTGAGGAGCTGCGGATCTTCCCCAGATCCTTCCCAGATCTGTGTAGATTCGGGGATCCAGACCCAAATTTAAAATAAAAACATATACTCACTCATAGATCACCTCACCTACTCATACACTCACTCACACACCCACTTACACACCTACACAACCACTCATACACCCACTCTCATACCCATACAGCCACTCACACACCCATTCACATGCCCACAAAGCCACTCACACACCCACTCACAGACTCACACAGCTACTCATACAGCCACACTAACCTACTCACACAGCCACTCCACACCCACTCACAGACCTACAAAGCCAGTCACACATGCACTTACACACCCATCACACACTCACACACCCACTTGCAAACCCACACATCAATCACACACCCACTCTCACACCCCCTTACACACCCAGGTTACAGGGATGTTATAGTTAGGAAACAGCAATTCACTGAAAAAAACCAAAGGTTAGAGGGACGTTATAGTTAGAAAATAAAATTTTAAAAACCTTAGAAATTCACTGAAAAAAACAAAGGTTACAGGGACGTTATAGGTAGGCTTAGATTTCACTTCTACAAAACCATTGAAATTCAGCAGTTATAGTTAGAGTTATCTCAAGTAACTATAACTAATATATATATATATATATATATATATATATATATATATATAAATTGCACGATCCTGGCCCACCACCTTCACACAATGGGACCATCTAGGCACGGACCACAATACACAGAGAATTTAGAGTTGTTTGTTCAAAAGTGCTTTAATTGGTTCCATAGACCTCAGTGTTAAAACAGGCAAATGCCCGCCATGACGCGTTTCGATCGCAGGAACGCGATCTTGATCATATATATATATATATATATATATATATATATATATATATATATATATATATATATATTATCTACTGGCGGTCGCCAGTAGATAGTTATAGTTACAACCTATTATCCATAGGAAATCCGCGACATTCTATTTGAAATAACTCTCTTGCCGGTTGACGTATCTTCGCAAAATTTTCAAACTTTGTGGCCCGCTCCGGTCCGCTCCTACCCTGAAAGTCTCGGGGGGATTCGTCAAGCGGGGGCCGAGAAAAAAGGGGGGTCCCAAAACGCGTTTTCCCCATGCAATTTTCCATAGGAAACTTTAGACACGGCTACAGCCCGAACTGCTGAACGGAATTACACCAAATTTGGCAAAGAGGTAGTTCTTGGTTCAGAAAGAACCCTTTTTGTTAAATGGTGTAAATCCGTTCAGTAGTTGCTGAGAAAATCAAAAGAAAAAAAGATAGGTATATCTAGGGCCGCGGATCCTCCCGAGCACGAGCTTTATGTTAATTGGCTGTCAACACTCCAAATCAGGAAGTGTTGGCAGCCATTTTGTCCCTCGGTAGAACCGAGGGACAGAAACAAGTGCGCAAAGCGCACAAAGGGGGCAGGGTAGAAACACCCTGACCCCCTAGGTCTGCTCAGGGGGTCCCACAAGGACCCCCTGGGCAAAAGAATTTTTATTTTTTTAAAATCGGCAGGATGCGCTCAGGGAGCGCGAACCCTGCCGAAAAAAAAATCGAGCGCGGTCTCCCGCGCTTCGATGTTACTGGCCCCCGGGTGGGCCAAGTCCCGGGGGCATGCTGGGGGGGTTCATTTTATGTGTGGGGGCCTCTAAGGGCCCCCAAGCCCCGGGGACCACCACCCCCGGGGCTTTATGGATAATGGTGCGGGAGGGCTCTGAGCCCTCCCGCAGCCCCGGGGACCACCACCTCCCCGGGGCTTCTTTTTTATATTTGAAAAACCTGTGTGGGGGGCTCCAGCCCCCACATGCCCCGGGGACCACCACCTCCCCGGGGCACTAAGAAAATGAAAATGGGGGTCTGTTTTGGACCCCCAAGCCCCGGGGACCACCACCTCCCCGGGGCTTTCTCGATGTAGGGAGGGGGGCAGCGCGGCCCCCCTCCTGGAGCCTGTGGTGGCCCTGGGGACCGCCACCCCCCAGGGCTGGCTCCTGCAGTGTCCTGGGGTGCCTACCCCCGGGACACTGCTGTTTGCAATGACAGGACGGGAGCCTCGCGGCTCCCGTCCTGTCATTGCAAACTTGCTTTGGATATTGGAAGAGAGAGCAGGAAACCTGCTCTCTCTTCTAATATCCAAAGCCGATTGCTTTCCACATGGGGAGCTGCATCTTAGCAGCTCCCCATGTGTAAAAGCAATGCCGGCTCCCGTAGGACACGGGGAGCCGGCGGGACTGTGGGGGTATTGGGGACCCCCCCACAGTCCCCAACGAGAGGCCAGGCCCCGGGGGATGGGGTCCCCGGGGCCATAAGTGGCCACGGAGGGGGGCCACGCAGCCCCCCTCCCCAAAGTAACAAAAAGTAAAAAAAAAAAAAAAAAAGTGCAAGGCCGGCCCCGGGGGATGGGGTCCCCGGGGCCTTAAATGGCCTGAGGAGGGGGCCACGCAGCCCCCCTCCAAATAAAAACAAAAAGAGGCCATGCCCCGGGGGATGGGGTCCCCGGGGCCAATACAGGCCCAGGGAAGGGGGCCACGCAGCACCCTTCCGGTCTTTTTTTTAATTTTAATTAAAAAAAAGGGTAAGGCCCTGGGGGATGGGGTCCCCAGGGCCTAAAAATAGGAAAAAGGAAGGGGGCCACACGGCCCCCCTTCAGGGGAGAAAACAAAAAAACAAAAACGATCGGGCCCGCAGGCCCCGCCCCTTCCTTCACCACTCTGCAAATGCGCCCCCTGGCGCGTTTGCAGAGGGGGAACGAATTCCCCTTGAATACTGGGGGTCCCTGGGGGCCAACTAGCCCACCAGGAACCTCCAGTATGCGCCAGGGGGCTGCCTTGCAGAGAGGTGTACAGAGGCCACGCCCCTTTTACACCTCTCTGCAACGCAGCTCTGTGGCGCTTTTGGAGGAACATGGTGGGCTAGTTGGACTCCAGGGACCCTCAGGATTCAAGGGGAGTTAATCCCCCGACTTAAAACGCGCCACGGGGCGCGTTTGCACAGTGGTGAAGGGAGGGGCGGGGCTTCAGGTGACATGTGTGCAAACAGGCCCCGTGGCGCGTTTTAAGATGGGGAATTAAATCCTCTTCAATCCTGAGGGTCCCTGGGGCCAACTAGCCCAACAGGTACGTCCAGAAAGCGCCACAGAGCTGCGTTGCAGAGAGGTGTAAAAGGGGTGTGGCCTCTGTACATGTCTCTGCAACGCAGCCCCTGGCGCATACTGGAGGTTCCTGGTGGGCTAGTTGGCCCGTAGGGACCCTCATGATTCAAGGGGACTTAATCCCCCAACTTAAAACGCGCCACGGGGCGCGTTTGCACAGATGTCACCTCAGGCCCCGCCCCTCCCTTCACCATTGTGCAAATATTCCTCTAAAATCAGCCGAAATACGAATTCCGATTTACTCACCTGTTATCAGGAGAGACCTCAGTGCTGCATCTTTCAGCCCAGTACTGGTCCTGAAAAGTAATTTTAACCGTACTTACCGGTAACTTGAATTTCCTTCATAGGCTAACATTGACTGGTTTCACTTGGAAATTCTTCTAAGTGTGGAGTTTTGGAACTTTAAAATATTCCTCTAAAATCAGCCGAAATACGAATTCCGATTTACTCACCTGTTATCAGGAGAGAACCCAGTGCTGCATCTTTTAGCCCAGTACTGATCCTCAAAAGTAATTTTAACCGTACTTACCAGTAACTTGAATTTCCTTCCATAGGATATCATTGCCTGCTTTTTGCTGAAAAAGTTTCTAAGTGTTGATTTTTGAAACATACAAATATTCCTCTAAAATCAGCCGAAATCCGAATTCTGATTTACTCACCTGTTATCAGGAGAGACCTCAGTGCTGCATCTTTCAGCCCAGTACTGGTCCTGAAAAGTAATTTTAACCGTACTTACCAGTAACTTGAATTTCCTTCCATAGGCTAACATTGACTGGTTTCACTTGGAAATTCTTCTAAGTGTGGAGTTTTGGAACTTTAAAATAGTCCTCTAAAATCAGCCGAAATACGAATTCCGATTTACTCACCTGTTATCAGAAGAGACCTCAGTGCTGCATCTTTCAGCCCAGTACTGATCCTCAAAAGTAATTTTAACAGTACTTACCAGTAACTTGAATTTCCTTCCATAGGAATCCATTGTCTGGTTTTCAGCAGAAAAGTTTCAAAGTGTCGATTTTCACAAACTACAAATATTCCTAAAAAATCGCCTGTATGACTTAAACGCATTCTTTCAACTGTTTACAGGAGATGCACCAGTGCTGGATCCAGGATCCAACACTGAGTAAGAAAAAGTAACGATAACAGTTTTTAACTTCTAAGTGAATTTCCTTCCATAGGATAACATTGGTGATTCTATGAGAAAAAGTTTCTAAGTGTGAACTTTTAAAGTACAATAATATTCCTTAAAAATCACGACTGTAACCAAAACGCTTTTACTCAACTGTTTACAGGAGATGTCCCAGGACTGAATCTAGGATCCAGTAATGTGGTTAGAAAAGTAATCCATAAAGTAACTAATTGCATTTAACTAGAAATTCACATTGAGCTGAATGTTGCATTGTGTTTGAAAATGTGTTGCCCATTGCAACAACTGTAACTACTGTACTTAAAAGTCTATTGCCTATGTGCAAAGTAATTAAACTAAAGTAATTCATTCTGAGAAAGTATTTTTTGTAATGTAATGTATAATGTAATTACAATGTAATTTAAAAAATAAAATATGTAAAAAAAAATTGTTTCTAAAAAATTTGGAAATCAGTATGAAAAAAATTTATATAACAATTAATACATTTAAAAATTGTCATTTACAAAACCTTTGAAATTCACTGAAAAAACTGTAGGTTTCAGACATGTTATAGTTACAAATTAGCATTTAAAAAACCTTTGAAATTCACTGAAAAAACCATAGGTTTCAGGGACGTTATAGTTACAAATTAGCATTTAAAAACCTTTGAAATTCACTGAAAAAACCATAGGTTTTAGGGACAGTTATAGTTAGTTGGACATTTTACTCGTACAAAACCCGTGAAATTCCCCCGTTATAGTTAGTTCAGCTAACTATAACTTGCGCCCGCAATGCACTGCTGATGACGTCACATATTACATCACTCATGACATGGTCAGTGACATCACTGATGACATCACTGATGACATCTCAAATGACATCACTGATGACATCATCCAGTGACTGTGTGTTTCTGTAAAGTTTAAATATTTTTAATATATATAGGAAAAGACGTATTGAAGAATGAGTGGGTGTGTAAGTGTCTGTATGGATGATTTAGTAGGTGCGTGACTGACTCTATAAGTGAGTGATTTAACGTATCTTACTGAATGCATGGGTTAGTGACTAAACTGGGTGAATGTCTGTATCCGTCTGTCTGTTGTGTGTAAGTGGCTGCATGGGTTTGTGAATAGCTACATGAGTGTCTATAAGAGTTATTGATTTGTTGTCTGAGTATCTGTATGGGTGCCTGAGTGTTTGTGTGGATGGGGTGTGTGCGACTGTGCATAGATGTGTGAGTGGGTGATTCACTGGGTGGATGGTTTCAAGAGTGCATCTGTGATAGACTGTATGGGTGGGTAAGTGTGTGTAAGAGTGTGTTAGTGAGTGAATGTATGTCCCAGTGGTACATGTGTGAGTAACTACATATGTGAAAGGCAGTATATATGTGTGTTGGAGTATATAAATAGCTATAAGCGAGAGTGAGTGATTGTGATAGTGGCTGTATGGATGAGTGTGTGCTTGTATCAGTGATTATATAAGAGCGTAACAATGTGCTAGTATTTGTATGATTAAGTGAGCTGGTGTGTGTATAACTGTATAGGTGAGTAAATGGCAGTGTGTTTAATTATTTGCATGACTGACTAGGTGTGTGAGTACCTCTATGGATGAGTGGCGGTGTTTGAGTGTCTATATAGGAGTAAGAGTGCATATGATAGTCCTGTACTGAGTGACCATAAGTATGAGTGACTGTACGGGTGAGTGAGTGGATGTGTGTGTGTAGACCTAAGAATCAGTGAGTGGGTATGTAGTTATTGGTGTTGGAGTGTCTATGGTTTTGCGAATGGCAGTCTGTAATTTAGATTGGGTGTATCAAAGGTTATATTAGGGTGTGAAGAGCTGCATCAGATTATCACGTGGATGATGTCATCAGTGATGTCATTTGAGATGTCATCAGTGATGTCATCAGTGATGTCACTGACCATGTCATGAGTGATGTAATATGTGACGTCATCAGCAGTGCATTGCGGGGCGCAAGTTATAGTTAGCTGAACTAACTATAACGGGGGAATTTCACGGGTTTTGTACGAGTAAAATGTCCAACTAACTATAACTGTCCCTAAAACCTATGGTTTTTTTCAGTGAATTTCAAAGGTTTTTTAAATGCTAATTTGTAACTATAACGTCCCTGAAACCTATGGTTTTTTCAGTGAATATATATATATATATATATATATATATATATATATATATATATGCAAAAAGCAATCCTAGCCCACCATGGATACGGTGGGACAAGCAAGGTACGGACCACCAAAACGTAGGGTTTCAGTTTCAATGAAGTGCTTTAATGAGATCACGGCACATCGTATTATTCAGGTTAGTGCCTGAATGACACGTTTTGACCGTTAGGAACACGGTCTTGATCACTTGACACGCTGCCAAAAATGCCATTGTTTAAATAGTGCAAACAAACAAACAACCATAGTGCATCACATCAAACAAGGCTAATGGACATAGTAGACATACTATGGGTCACAATTTTGAGTATGACAAAACCAATCACAATTTCAGTAATAGAAAAAATATTGACATGGTCCTGAAAAAAATATATATATTCACATGATGGCGGTAGATCAAAAGACATATTATTATATACATACCAACATGAATATTCAAATAGATGGATAAATACCACTCTTCATTTGATAATGATATAAAGTGCAAGTGCTAACTTCTCAAAGTGCAAGTGCAAAGAGAAATACATGACAATTTGGTATAATGATCCAAATAAATAATGACAACATGCTGTTATAAAATTATTAAGAGAATCAGATATAAATGTCATTGCCATCAATAAAACAAAGGACATTGTCATCTACAATATAAAATCAACAATAGACGACACCTTTTCTGCTGATAGTCAATGAGCCTAAAACTAAAGTGCTAGTGCAAGAACCATAAAGTGCAAAGAATTAAAGTGCTAAGCTGTAGTTGAATTAAAAACATTATAATGCCATGAAGCTGCCCAGAAGCTTAAATATAAATCCTCACAATCAATCACGAACGACAAACCAGTTCATTGAAAAGGCAGACTAAAATGCCAGATAATAGATGTAAAAGTCTCATACAAAATCCATGTGAACTGCTGACACAAAGGGGGAGAAAAACACAAAAATAAATACAAAAATAAATATAGAGGCAACAACATCACCTAAATAGCAACAATAATAGTATAAAAACAGTCGATAAAAACAGTCTTTATAAGAAATTGTGCAAATCCTCACTGGTGTTGAGTCCATTGGGCATTTTAGTGTCGAGTGCTAAGATAAAATGGGACTCTAGCTGCCTAAGGCACTTCTCACGATTGCCTCCTCTACGTGATGTAGGTACTCCCAATAACAAAATATTTAAGTTCATTCAGATTGTTATTATGAACTAACTTAAAATGGCGGGCCACAGGATAGTTTGGGTCTGAGTTCACCACTGCTCTCAAGTGTTGTAGAATGCGATTAAAAACTTGGAGCTTAGTGCTGCCTACATATTTGAGACCGCAAGAACATTCTAAAACGTACACTGCAAATTCAGTGCGACACGTATAATGTCCTTTGATTTTAAAAGGTCTCGAATTAAATGCAGTTGTGTATATATATATATATATTACCTACTGGCGGTCGCCAGCAGGTAGTTATAGTTAGGACCTAGTTTCCTTAGGAAAGCATTTTTTGATTTCACAATATCTTTGGCGCCGTTTGACAAATCTTCGTGAAATTTTCAAAACAAATGGGGCGCTCCGGTCAGCTCCTGTCTTGAAAGTTTCGGGGTGATTCGTCAAGCGGGGGCCAAGAAAAAAGGGGGGTCCCAAAACGTGTTTTCTCCATGTTAATTTCCATAGGAAACCTTTGTCGCGGCTACAGCCCGAACTGCTGAACGGAATTACACCAAATTTAGCAGAGAGGTAGCTCTTTGTCCAGAGTGCCCTCTTTGCTTTAAATGGTGTAAATCCGTTCAGTAGATCCTGAGAAATTCAGAAATAAAAGTAATTATATATCTGGCTTCCACGGTGGATCCGCGAATCCTCCCGATCACGAGCTTGACTTAGATTGGCTGCCAACAGTTCAAAACAGAAAGTGTTAGCAGCCATCTTGTGACTCGGTTCTACCGAGTCACAAGAAAAAAGGTTAAAAAAAGGAAAAGGGGGAAGGGTAGTAACACCCTGACCCCAGGGCCAAAAAAAGCATTTAAAAAAAAAAAATTGGCCGGATTCGTGTACGGTACGCGAATCCGGTGAAAATGATTTTTAAAAAATGAAGTGCTGGCTCCAGCGCTTCGTTTGTTTTAAGCCCCCGGGTGGGCTAGGTCCCGGGGGCAATCCCCATTTATGTAGCGGGGGCCCGTGCAGCCCCGGGGACCGCCACCTCCCTGGGGCTTTAATTTAATAGGGCAGGGGGGCCTCATGGGCCCCCCAAGCACCTCCCCAGGGCTTTGTTGATAATGCACCGGGCACACGACCCCCCCAGCAGGCCCGGGGACCACCACCTCCCCGGGGCTTGATGAAGAAAAATGCATTGGGGGCATCCTCCCCCCAACGGTGCCCCGGGGACCACCACCTCCCTGGGGCATCATTTTACTTATGTGCGGGGGGCCTCGTGGCCACCCCCAAGCCCCGGGGACCTCACTTCCCTGGGGCTTAAATAGAAATAAAGAAGTGTGGGGGGCTTCTGCCCCCCCACACTGCCCCAGGGACCACTACCTCCCCGGGGCATTCAGTAAATACAGGGGTCCGTAGCGGACCCCTGACCCCAGGGACCACCACCTCCCCGGGGCTTTAAATCTACCCTCAATGGCCCTGGGGACCGCCACCCCCCAGGGCCGGCTCCAGCAATGTCCCGGGGTGCCCACCCCGGGACATTGCAGTTTGCTATGACAGGGTGGCTCCCGCCCTGTCATAGCAAACTCAGCTTTGCTTCAGGAAACCTGCTCTCGCTTCCACGAAGCAAAGCAGAATTGCTTTTGGGCAAAGGGAGCTGCATGTTTGCAGCTCCCTTTGCCCAAAAGCAATGCCGGCTCCCACAGGAGGCGGGGAGCTGGCAGGGACCGCGGGGGCATTGGGGCTCCCCCTGTGGTCCCCAACGTGAGGGCCAGCCCCGGGGGATGGGGTCCCCAGGGCCAAAAGTGGCCCAGGAAAGGGGGGCCACACGGCCCCCCTTCCTTGAAAAAATTTGATTAAAAAAAAACGAGGCAATGCCCCGGGGGATTGGGTCCCCGGGGCCCATAATGGCCTCAGGAGGGGGGCCCTCTTTAAAATAAGTTTAAAAAAAAAATTAAATATGTGGCCATGCCCCGGGGGATGGGGTCCCCGGGGCCTTAATCGGCAATGGGAGGGGGGCCGCGTGGCCCCCTTCCCGTTTTTTTTCTCCAAAAAACAAAAAAATGCTCAGGCCCTGGGGAATGGGGTCCCCAGGGCCCAAAAATAATTAAGGGAAGGGGGCCACAGAGCCCCCTTCCAAAAACCAAAGTAAAAAAAAGCCGGCATCTCACTGGAGGCCCCGCCCCCTCCCTGCACCACTGTGCAAACGCACCTCCTGGCACGTTCTGGGTTGGGGGATTAGTCCCCTAGAATCTTAAGGGTCCATAGGGCCCAACTAGCCCACCAGGTACCTCCAGTAAGGCCCACACAGTGGGATTGCTGAGAGGTGGTCCGAGGCCATGCCCTTTTTTACACCACTCTGCAAACGCGCCTCTTGGCACACTGCTGGTGGGGCGATGAGGTCCTCTTGTGTCCTGAGGACCTCAGGACTAAAGTGGATTTCATCCCCCGAGCAGCAGTGCACCAGGAGGTGCGTTTGCATAGTGGTGTAAAAAGGGGCCTCAGACCACTCTCAGCAATTCAGCTGTGTGGGGCTTACTAGTGATAACAGGAGGGCTAGTTGGTCCCCAGGGACACTCAGGAGGCAAGGGGACTTCATCCCCCAACCAAGAGTGCACCAGGAGGTACGTTTGCAGAGTGGTGGAGAAAGGCGGCGTGGCCTGTGCCCACCTCTTAGCAATCCCACTATCTGGGGCTTACTGGAGGTGTCAGGTAGGCTAGTTGGCCCCTAAGGACCCCCAGCACCGAAGGGGACTTTAATCCCTATCCAAGAGCGCACCAGGAAGTGCGTTTGCAGACTTGTGGGCAGAGGGGGTGTGGCCTGCTATGATAACTTATCAATGCTGCTGTGTGGGAGTTACTGGAGGTAATAGGAGGGGTAGTTGGCCCCCAAGGATGTCCTTGGGGGCCAACTGCCCCTCCTGTTACCTTTAGTAATTCCCACACAGTGGGATTGCTAAGAGGTCTTCGGAGGCCACGCCCCCTTTCTCCACCACTCTGCAAACACGCCTCCTGGCACACTACGGGTTGGGGGATGAAGTCCACTTTACTCCTGAGGGACTTTGGGGGCCAAGAAGCCATCCTGGTACCTCTTGTAAGTCCACGCAGCGGAATTCCTGAGTGCTGGTCGGAGGCCCAGCCCCCTTTCTCCACCTCTCTGCAAACGCGACTACTATGTTATAGTTAGAAATTAGCATTTAAAAAACCTTAGAAATTCACTGAAAAAAACAGGTTTCAGGGATGTTATAGTTAGTAATTAGCATTTAAAAAACCTTAGAAATTCACTGAGAAAACTATAGGTTTCAGGGACGTTATAGTTAGAAATTAGCATTTAAAAACCTTCGAAATTCACTGAAAAAACCACAGGTTTCAGGGGGGTTATAGTTAGTTGGACATTTCACTCGTACAAAACCAGAGAAATTCGGCTGTTATAGTTAGTTCAGCTAACTATAACTCGCGCCCCCGCAATACACTGCTGATGATGTCACATATTACATCACTCATGACATGGTCAGTGACATCACTGATGACATCACTGATGACTTCTCAAATGACATCACTGATGACATTACTGATGACATCATCCACTTAATATCTGATGCACCTCCTCACATCTAATATACCCTTTCATTTACCCACTGTAAAATATAAACTAACATTCTCGAAACCATAGATATACCAATACCAGTTAGGACATACCCACTCACTGATTCATTGGTCTACATACATCCACTCACTTAAGCATACAGTCACTCATACACGCAGTCACTCATCAATACAGCCTCTGATATATGCACTCATACACCCATACAGACACTCACATACTGCCACTCACCCACAGAGATACTCACACACCTAGTCAGTCACCCAAAGACTCAATCACACTGCCATTTACTCACCAATACAGTTATACACACTCCACCTCATGTATTCATACAGATACTAACACATACTTACTCTCTTATACAATCACTGACACAAGCACACACTCATCTATATAGCCACTCTCACAATCACTCACTCTCACATATAGTCAGTTATATACTCAACACTCACATATACTGCCTTTCACATATGTAGTTACTCACACATATACCACTGAGACATGCATTCACTCACCAACACAGCCATACGCACAATCACTAACCCATACAGCCCCTCGCAGACACACTCATGAACCCATACACCCACTGAATCACCCACTCACACATCCATGCAGTGAGTCACCCCCACCCCCACACAAACACTCAGGCACCCATACAGGTACTCAGACAACCAATCATTAACCCATATAGACACTCATGTAGTTACTCACCAACCCATGCGGCCACTTACACACCAACTGACAAACTGATACAGACATTCACACAGACTAGTCATTCACCCATGCATTCACTAAGACACGTTTAATCACTCACTTAAACAGTCAGTCATGCACCCAATAAATCATCCATTCAGACACTCATACAACCACTCATTCTGCAGTACACCTTGGTGTATATATATATATATATATGATTAATATTTAAGCAGTGTACCACAAGCTCCAGCATGCTTTGCAAATGACCCACCCAAGGGCGTCCACCAGAGGCTAAAACTATAAAATGAAGCAATCGTTTTGTGGTGGCTGCTAAACAGATGCCAAGGCTTACCTTTGATAAAGGTCAAAGTTGACTGAAACGCGTCAGGACTGCCTAGGTTGTTTAGAAATAAAAGAATTAATTATCACCGTTGGGAGTGCGGCTCTTTCTTTCCGAAGAGGAGAGAGTTTGGAGGATGTTTAGCGGCTTGGTTCTACCGCGAGCGACGCACCGCCAGAAAGAGCGGCATCACTGCCTGAGATTGAACCGTCTTTGATGCTCATGAAAACATAAAGGGTTAGTAGTGCGGCGCCGAAGACTGACTTCGGTATGGACTCCAGCAACCTCTAAAATAGGAATGCTACGGAACAGCGGTGAGCGGAAATACATTTTATTCAAAATAGGAAACAAAAAAGTCACATCAAACTGAAGGAATATTTGGGCATTACCCACTGGATGGTTTGATTAATATTTAAGCAGTGTACCACAAGCTCCAGCATGCTTTGCAAATGACCCACCCAAGGGCGTCCACCAGAGGCTAAAACTATAAAATGAAGCAATCGTTTTGTGGTGGCTGCTAAACAGATGCCAAGGCTTACATTTGATAAAGGTCAAAGTTGACTGAAATGCGTCAGGACTGCCTAGGTTGTTTTGAAATAAAAGAATTAATTATCACCATTGGGAGTGCGGCTCTTTCTTTCCGAAGAGGAGAGAGTTTGGATGATGTTAAGCGGCTTGGTTCTGCCGCGAGCGACGCATCGCCAGAAAGAGCGCCATCACTGCCCTAGATTGAACCGTCTTTGATGCTCGTGAAAACGAAAAGGGTTAGTAGTGCGCCGCCGAAGACTGACTTCGGTATGTACTCTAGCAACCTCTAAAATAGGAATGCTACGGAACAGCGGTGAGCGGAAATAAATTTTATTCAAAATATGAAACAAAAAAGTCACATCAAACTGAAGGAATATTTGGGCATTACCCACTGGAGGGTTTGATTAATATTTAAGCAGTGTACCACAAGCTCCAGCATGCTTTGCAAATGACCCACCCAAGGGCATCCACCAGAGGCTAAAACTATAAAATGAAGCAATCGTTTTGTGGTGGCTGCTAAACAGATGTCAAGGCTTACCTTTGATAAAGGTAAAAGTTGACTGAAACGCGTCAGGACTGCCTAGGTTGTTTTGAAATAAAAGAATTAATTATTACCGTTGGGAGTGCGGCTCTTTCTTTCCGAAGAGGAGAGAGTTTGGATGATGTTTAGCGACTTGGTTCTGCCGCAAGCGACGCACCGCCAGAACGAGTGCCATCACTGCCCGAGATTGAACCGTCTTTGATGCTCGTGAAAACGAAAAGGGTTAGTAGTGCGCCACCGAAGACTGACTTCGGTATGGACTCCAGCAACCTCTAAAATAGGAATGCTATGGAACAGCGCTGAGCGGAAATACATTTTATTCAAAATATGAAACAAAAAAGTCACATCAAACTGAAGGAATATTTTGGCACTACCCACTGGAGGGTTTGATTAATATTTAAGCAGTGTACCATAAGCTCAAGCATGCTTTGCAAATGACCCACCCAAGGGAGTCCACCAGAGGCTAAAACTATAAAAATGAAGCAATCGTTTTGTGGTGGCTGCTAAACAGATGCCAAGGCTTACCTTTGATAAAGGTCAAAGTTGATTGAAACGCGTCAGGACTGCCTAGGTTGTTTTGAAATAAAAGAATTAATTATCACCGTTGGGAGTGTGGCTCATTCTTTCTGAAGAGGAGAGAGTTTGGATGATATTAAGCGGCTTGGTTCTGCCACGAGCGACGCACCGCCAGAAAGAGCGCCATCACTGCCCGAGATAGAACCATCGTTGATGCTCGTGAAAACGAAAAGGGTTAATAGTGCGCCGCCGAAGACTGACTTCGGTATGGACTCCAGCAACCTCTAAAATAGGAATGCTACGGAACAGCGGTGAGCGGAAATAAATTTTATTCAAAATAGGAAACAAAAAAGTCACATCAAACTGAAGGAATATTTAGGCATTACCCACTGGAGGGTTTAATTAATATTTAAGCAGTGTACCACAAGCTCCAGCATGCTTTGCAAATGACCCACCCAAGGGCGTCCACCAGAGGCTAAAACCATAAAATGAAGCAATCGTTTTGTGGTGGCTGCTAAACAGATGCCAAGGCTTACCTTTGATAAAGGTCAAAGTTGACTGAAACGCATCAGGACTGCCTAGGTTGTTTTGAAATAAAAGAATTAATTATCACCGTTGGGAGTGCGGCTCTTTCTTTCCGAAGAGGAGAGAGTTTGGATGATATATATATTATCTACTGGCGGTCGCCAGTAGATAGTTATAGTTAGGACCTATTTTCCATAGGAAATCCGCGACATTCTATTTGAAATAACTCTTGCGTCGGTTGATGAATCTTCGCGAACTTTTCAAACTTTATGGCCCGCTCCGGTCCGCTCCTACCCTGAAAGTTTCGGGGTGATTCGTCAAGCGGGGGCCGAGAAAAAAGGGGGGTCCCAAAACGTGTTTTCCCCATTCATTTTCCCTTAGGAAACTTTAGACACGGCTACAGCCCGAACTGCTGAACGGAATTACACAAAATTTGGCAAAGAGGTAGTTCTTGGTTCAGAAAGAACCCTTTTGTTAAATGGTGTAAATCCGTTCAGTAGTTGCGGAGAAATTAAAAAAATAAGAGTCAGAAAATCAATTTCCCATAGGAAACTTTATGCAAGGCTACAGCCCGAACTGCTGAACGGAATTACACCAAATTTGGCAAAGAGGTAGTTCTTGGTTCAGAAAGAACCCTTTTGTTAAATGGTGTAAATCCGTTCAGTAGTTGCTGAGAAAATCAAAAGTAAAAACACATATATATCTGGGCGGAGCCTAATCACACATGTCATCGTGAGATCTGATTGGCTGTCAGCACTTCATCCTGGAATTGCTGGCAGCCATCTTGGGACCAATATAAATGATAGTACCCCATTGAAATGCATTGTAGTGAATCAAAGATTTTGAGGGTTACCAAAAGGAGAACTATAAAGGGTGATAACAGACTTTAGTTACATTAGAATTCATTTGCTGATGGTACCATACTAATTTCAGGAATTGTGGTGTGTTCTAAGGTGATTTTACCCTGTGAAAAACCTTCTGCTGGGATATCATGAATCATGTTTGAGAGAAAACTATTTTCACATGCTTGTCCTATACAGTTTTGGAAGGTGCTCCAGAAGCTAAAATGAGAGCATATTTTCTGTAAATTCACATTATCTTTCTCAGTCATGTGAGAATGAAGTCTGACATTCTCAGTAAAACATGTACATCCAACAAGGGCAGAGACTGTCAGTTGATTCCTTTGTGTTCTACTGCAGCTTCCCAGAGTGTTCTAAAGAACAACTAGAGTGCTAACAGCCTTACTTATGACAAAAGTATGGCACACCTGAAGCCATCTTGATTGGAATAAACTGGTAACACTTAAAACATTTAATTTAAAAAGGAACAAAACGATGGGGTTCATCTTGTCATAGAAATTATGGTTAGTGCTCTGGAAAGAAAAATTAGGACATGTTTCAAGTGTGATCTCAAATATCTTCCTGTTATATTTCAACAGGAGCAGCCTGTCAGTTGATGCCTTTGTGTTCTACTGCAGCTTCCCAGAGTGTTCTAAAGAACAACTAGAGTGCTAACAGTCTTACTTATGACAAAAGTATGGCACACCTGAAGCCATCTTGATTGGAATAAACTGGTAACACTTAAAACATTTAATTTAAAAAGGAACAAAATGAGGGGGTTCATTTTGCCATAGAAATTATGGTTAGTGCTGTAGAAAGAAAAATTAGGACATGTTTTAAGTGAGATCTCAAATATCTTCCTGTTATATTTCAACAGGAGCAGCCTGTCAGTTGATGCCTTTGTGTTCTACTGCAGCTTCCCAGAGTGTTCTAAAGAACAACTAGAGTGCTAACAGCCTTACTTATGACAAAAGTATGGCACACCTGAAGCCATCTTGATTGGAATAAACTGGTAACACTTAAAACATTTAATTTAAAAAGGAACAAAATGAGGGGGTTCATTTTGCAAAAGAAATTATGGTTAGTGCTGCAAAAAGAAAATTTAGTGCATGTTTTAAGTGAGATCTCAAATCCTCTTCTATTTCATTAGAAAATTCTGACATGCAGACTGAAACAATTACTTTCAATACCAGCAGTAGACTTCCAGTTATCTCCTTGGTGAGCAGTAGCTTTACTACAGTGATCTAATGAACAACTAGAGTGCTAACATTCTGAATTTATGGCAAATGTGTGACACATCTGAATGCCTTCTTGATGGAATCAAAGTAAAAAACTGAAAGCATTTCCTACTGAGGAGACTGCAGTAAATGAGGAAATTAGGAAACTTCATAACAAAGAAGTCTTCCAAGATGGCCACCAGTGAAAAAAGAGCCCAAATGTAGCACAAATATTACCCAGATGTAGCCCACATATAGCCCAATGACAAAAGTGTGAAAAACACTTTTTATTTTGAGTTTTTTTGCAGTTTTATGTAGTGCAGACTGGTCAGGTATTGGAGCGTTGCATCTTAAAACATGACCCCCTACACTACAAAAACACCACTGCACTAGCCTAAACCCTAAAACACTACCCCCAGCACGACCCCCTACACTACACAAGCACCACTGCACTATCCTAAACCATAAAACACTACCCCCAGCATGACCCCCTACACTACACAAACACCACTGCACTACCCTAAACCCTAAAACACTACCCCAACACCACTGCACTAACCTAAATCCTAAAACACTACCCCCAGCACGACCCCCTACACTACCCAAACACCACTGCACTACCCTAAAACATGACCCCCTTCACAACAAAAACACCACTGCACTACCCTAAACCCTAAAACACTACCCCCAGCATGACCCCCTACACTACACAAGCACCACTGCACTACTCTAAACCCTAAAACACTACCCCCAGCACGACCCCCTACACTACCCGAACACCACTGCACTAACCTAAATCCTAAAACACTACCCCCAGCACGACCCCCTACACTACCCAAACACCACTGCACTACCCTAAAACATGACCCCTACACTACACAAACACCACTGCACTACCCTAAACCCTAAAACACTACCCCCAGCACGACCCCCTACACTGCCCGAACACCACTGCACTGCCCTAAACCCTGAAACACCAGCCCCTGCACGACCCCCTACACTGCCTGAACACCACTGCACTGCCCTAAACCCTGAAATACCAACCCTAGCATGACCCCCTACACTGCCCGAACACCACTGCACTCCCCTAAACCCTGAAACACCACCCCTTCACGACCCCCTACACTGCCCGAACACCACTGCACTGCCCTAAACCCTGAAACACCACCCCCAGCACGCCCCCTACACTGCCCGAACACCACTGCACTGCCCTAAACCCTGAAACACTACCCCCAGCAAGACCTCCTACACTGCCCGAACACCACTGCACTGCCCTAAACCCTGAAACATCACCCCCAGCAAGACCCCCTACACTGCCCGAACACCACTGCCCTAAACCCTGAAACACCACCCCCAGCATGACCCCCTACACTGCCCGAACACCACTGCAATGCACTGCCCTAAACCCTGAAACACCACCCCCAGCACGACCCCCTACACTGCCCGAACACCACTGCACTGCCCTAAACCCTGAAACACCACCCCCTGCACGACCCCCTACACTGCCTGAACACTACTGCACTGCCCTAAACCCTGAAACACCATCCCCAGCATGACCCCCTACACTGAACGAACACCACTGCACTGCCCTAAACCCTGAAACACTACCCCCAGCAAGACCCCCTACACTGCCCGAACACTACTGCACAGCCCTAAACCCTGAAACATCACCCCCAGCAAGACCCCCTACACTGCCCGAACACCACTGCCCTAAACCCTGAAACACCACCTCCAGCAAGACCCCTACACTGCCCGAACACCACTGCACTGCCCTAAACCCTGAAACACCAGCCCCAGCACGACCCCTACACTGCCTGAACACCACTGCACTGCCCTAAACCCTGAAACACCACCCCCTGCACGACCCCCTACACTGCCCGAACACCACTGCACTGCCCTAAACCCTGAAACACCACCCCCAGCACGACCCCCTACACTGCCCGAACACCACTGCACTGCCCTAAACCCTGAAACACCACCCCCTGCACGATCCCCTACACTGCCCGAACACTACTGTACTGCCCTAAACCCTGAAACACCACCCCCAGCACGACCCCCTACACTGCACGAACACCACTGCACTGTCCTAAACCCCTAAACACTACCCCCAGCAAGACCCCTACACTGCCCGAACACCACTGCACTGCCCTAAACCCTGAAACATCACCCCCAGCAAGACCCCCTACACTGCCCGAACACCACTGCCCTAAACCCTGAAACACCACCCCCAGCAAGACCCCCTACACTGCCCGAACACCACTGCCCTAAACCCTGAAACACCACCCCCAGCATGACCCCCTACACTGCCTGAACACCACTGCACTGCCCTAAACCCTGAAACACCACCCCCAGCATGACCCCCTACACTGCCCGAACACCACTGCACTGCCCTAAACCATGAAACACCAGCCCGAGCACGACCCCCTACACTGCCCGAACACCACTGCACTGCCCTAAACCCTGAAACACCACCCCCAGCACGACCCCCTACACTGTCCGAACACCACTGCACTGCCCTAAACCCTGAAACACCAGCCCCAGCACAACCCCGTACATTGCCCGAACACCACTGCACTTCCCTAAACCCTGAAACAGCAGCCCCAGCACGACCCCCTACACTGCCCGAACACCACTGCACTACCCTAAACCCTCAAACACCAGCCCCAGCATGACCCCCTACACTGCCAGAACACCACTGCACTGCCCTAAACCCTGAAACGCCAGCCCCAGCAAGACCCCCTACACTGCCCGAACACCACTGCACTGCCCTAAACCCTGAAACACCACCCCCAGCAAGACCCCCTACACTGCCCGAACACCACTGCACTAAAGCCTGAAACACCACCCCCAGCAAGACCACCTACACTGGCCGAACACCACTGCACTGCCCTAAACCCTGAAACACCACCCCCTGCACGACCCCCTACACTGCCCGAACACCACTGCACTGCCCTAAACCCTGAAACACCACCCCCTGCACGACCCCCTACACTGCCCGAACACCACTGCACTGCCCTAAACCCTGAAACACCACCCCTCAGCACGACACCCTACACTGCCTGAACACCACTGCACTGCCGTAAACCCTGAAACACCACCCCCAGCACGACCCCCTACACTGCCCGAACACCACTGCACTGCCCTAAACCCTGAAACACCACCCCCTGCACGACCTCCTACACTGCCGGAACACCACTGCACTGCCCTAAACCCTGAAACACCACGCCCAGCACGACCCCCTACACTGCCCGAACACCACTGCACTGCCCTAAACCCTGAAACATCAACCCCAGCAAGACCCCCTACACTGCCTGAACACCACTGCCCTAAACCCTGAAACACCACCCCTACACTGCACGAACACCACTGCACTGCCCTAAACCCTGAAACACCACCTCCAGCAAAACCCCCTACACTGCCTGAACACCATTGCTCTGCCCTAAATCCTGAAACACTAGCCCCAGCACGACCCCCTACACTGCCCGAACACCACTGCACTGCCCTAAACACTGAAACACCACCCCCAGCACGACCCCCTACACTGCCCGAACACCACTGCACTGCCCTAAACCCTGAAACACCAGCCCAAGCAAGACCCCCTACACTGCCCAAACATCACTGCACTGCCCTAGACTCTGGAACACCAGCCCCAGCAAGACCCCCTACACTGCCCGAACACCACTGCACTGCCCTAAACCCTGAAACACCAGCCCCAGCATGACCCCCTACACTGCCCGGACACCACTGCACTGCCCTAAACCCTGAAACACCAGCCCCAGCATGACCACCTACACTGCCCGAATACCACTGCACTGCCCTAAACCCTGAAACACCAGCCCCAGCACAATCCCCTACACTGCCCGAACACCACTGCACTGCCCTGAACCCTGAAACACCAACCCCAGCACGACCCCCTACACTGTCTGAACACCACTGTACTACCCTAAACCCTGAAACACCAGCCCCAGCACGACCCCCTACACTGCCCGAACACCACTGCACTGCCCTAAACCCTGAAACACCACCCCCTGCATGACCCCCTACACTGCCCGAACACCACTGCACTACCCTAAACCCTAAAACACTACCCCAACACCACTGCACTAACCTAAATCCTAAAACACTACCCCCAGCACGACCCCCTACACTACCCAAACACCACTGCACTACCCTAAAACATGACCCCCTTCACAACAAAAACACCACTGCACTACCCTAAACCCTAAAACACTACCCCCAGCATGACCCCCTACACTACACAAGCACCACTGCACTACCCTAAACCCTAAAACACTACCCCCAGCACGACCCCCTACACTACCCAAACACCACTGCACTAACCTAAATCCTAAAACACTACCCCCAGCACGACCCCCTACACTACCCAAACACCACTGCACTACCCTAAAACATGACCCCTACACTACACAAACACCACTGCACTACCCTAAACCCTAAAACACTACCCCCAGCACGACCCCCTACACTGCCCGAACACCACTGCACTGCCCTAAACCCTGAAACACCAGCCCCTGCACGACCCCCTACACTGCCTGAACACCACTGCACTGCCCTAAACCCTGAAACACCAACCCTAGCATGACCCCCTACACTGCCCGAACACCACTGCACTCCCTAAACCCTGAAACACCACCCCCTTCACGACCCCCTACACTGCCCGAACACCACTGCACTGCCCTAAACCCTGAAACACCACCCCCAGCACGCCCCTACACTGCCCGAACACCACTGCACTGCCCTAAACCCTGAAACACTACCCCCAGCAAGACCTCCTACACTGCCCGAACACCACTGCACTGCCCTAAACCCTGAAACATCACCCCCAGCAAGACCCCCTACACTGCCCGAACACCACTGCCCTAAACCCTGAAACACCACCCCCAGCATGACCCCCTACACTGCCCGAACACCACTGCAATGCACTGCCCTAAACCCTGAAACACCACCCCCAGCACGACCCCCTACACTGCCCGAACACCACTGCACTGCCCTAAACCCTGAAACACCACCCCCTGCACGACCCCCTACACTGCCTGAACACTACTGCACTGCCCTAAACCCTGAAACACCATCCCCAGCATGACCCCCTACACTGAACGAACACCACTGCACTGCCCTAAACCCTGAAACACTACCCCCAGCAAGACCCCCTACACTGCCCGAACACTACTGCACAGCCCTAAACCCTGAAACATCACCCCCAGCAAGACCCCCTACACTGCCCGAACACCACTGCCCTAAACCCTGAAACACCACCACCAGCAAGACCCCCTACACTGCCCGAACACCACTGCACTGCCCTAAACCCTGAAACACCAGCCCCAGCACGACCCCTACACTGCCTGAACACCACTGCACTGCCCTAAACCCTGAAACACCACCCCCTGCACGACCCCCTACACTGCCCGAACACCACTGCACTGCCCTAAACCCTGAAACACCACCCCCAGCACGACCCCCTACACTGCCCGAACACCACTGCACTGCCCTAAACCCTGAAACACCACCCCCTGCACGATCCCCTACACTGCCCGAACACTACTGTACTGCCCTAAACCCTGAAACACCACCCCCAGCACGACCCCCTACACTGCACGAACACCACTGCACTGTCCTAAACCCCTAAACACTACCCCCAGCAAGACCCCCTACACTGCCCGAACACCACTGCACTGCCCTAAACCCTGAAACATCACCCCCAGCAAGACCCCCTACACTGCCCGAACACCACTGCCCTAAACCCTGAAACACCACCCCCAGCAAGACCCCCTACACTGCCCGAACACCACTGCCCTAAACCCTGAAACACCACCCCCAGCATGACCCCCTACACTGCCTGAACACCACTGCACTGCCCTAAACCCTGAAACACCACCCCCAGCACGACCCCTACACTGCCCGAACACCACTGCACTGCCCTAAACCATGAAACACCAGCCCGAGCACGACCCCCTACACTGCCCGAACACCACTGCACTGCCCTAAACCCTGAAACACCACCCCCAGCACGACCCCCTACACTGTCCGAACACCACTGCACTGCCCTAAACCCTGAAACACCAGCCCCAGCACAACCCCGTACATTGCCCGAACACCACTGCACTGCCCTAAACCCTGAAACAGCAGCCCCAGCACGACCCCCTACACTGCCCGAACACCACTGCACTACCCTAAACCCTCAAACACCAGCCCCAGCATGACCCCCTACACTGCCAGAACACCACTGCACTGCCCTAAACCCTGAAACGCCAGCCCCAGCAAGACCCCCTACACTGCCCGAACACCACTGCACTGCCCTAAACCCTGAAACACCACCCCCAGCAAGACCCCCTACACTGCCCGAACACCACTGCACTAAAGCCTGAAACACCACCCCCAGCAAGACCACCTACACTGGCCGAACACCACTGCACTGCCCTAAACCCTGAAACACCACCCCCTGCACGACCCCCTACACTGCCCGAACACCACTGCACTGCCCTAAACCCTGAAACACCACCCCCTGCACGACCCCCTACACTGCCCGAACACCACTGCACTGCCCTAAGCCCTGAAACACCACCCCTCAGCACGACACCCTACACTGCCTGAACACCACTGCACTGCCGTAAACCCTGAAACACCACCCCCAGCACGACCCCCTACACTGCCCGAACACCACTGCACTGCCCTAAACCCTGAAACACCACCCCCTGCACGACCTTCTACACTGCCGGAACACCACTGCACTGCCCTAAACCCTGAAACACCACGCCCAGCACGACCCCCTACACTGCCCGAACACCACTGCACTGCCCTAAACCCTGAAACATCAACCCCAGCAAGACCCCCTACACTGCCTGAACACCACTGCCCTAAACCCTGAAACACCACCCCCTACACTGCACGAACACCACTGCACTGCCCTAAACCCTGAAACACCACCTCCAGCAAAACCCCTACACTGCCTGAACACCATTGCTCTGCCCTAAATCCTGAAACACTAGCCCCAGCACGACCCCCTACACTGCCCGAACACCACTGCACTGCCCTAAACCCTGAAACACCACCCCCAGCACGACCCCCTACACTGCCCGAACACCACTGCACTGCCCTAAACCCTGAAACACCAGCCCAAGCAAGACCCCCTACACTGCCCAAACATCACTGCACTGCCCTAGACTCTGGAACACCAGCCCCAGCAAGACCCCCTACACTGCCCGAACACCACTGCACTGCCCTAAACCCTGAAACACCAGCCCCAGCATGACCCCCTACACTGCCCGGACACCACTGCACTGCCCTAAACCCTGAAACACCAGCCCCAGCACGACCACCTACACTGCCCGAATACCACTGCACTGCCCTAAACCCTGAAACACCAGCCCCAGCACAATCCCCTACACTGCCCGAACACCACTGCACTGCCCTGAACCCTGAAACACCAACCCCAGCACGACCCCCTACACTGTCTGAACACCACTGTACTACCCTAAACCCTGAAACACCAGCCCCAGCACGACCCCCTACACTGCCCGAACACCACTGCACTGCCCTAAACCCT
Organism: Calotriton arnoldi; assembly: GCA_963921515.1. Taxonomy (NCBI): domain Eukaryota; kingdom Metazoa; phylum Chordata; class Amphibia; order Caudata; family Salamandridae; genus Calotriton; species Calotriton arnoldi. The sequence continues at coordinate 758,588 of CAWUFW010008094.1, read as the reverse complement.
GAAACACCACCCCCTGCATGACCCCCTACACTGCCCGAACACCACTGCACTGCCCTAAACCCTGAAACACCACCCCCTGCACCACCACCTACACTGCCCGAACACCACTGCACTGCCCTAAACCCTGAAACACCACCCCCTGCACCACCCCCTACACTGCCCGAACACCACTGCACTGCCCTAAACCCTGAAACACCACCCCCAGCACGACCCCCTTTACTGCTCGAACTCCACTGCACTGCCCCAAACCCTGAAACACCACCCCCAGCACAACCCTCTACACTGCCCAAACACCACTGCCCTAAACCCTGAAACAACACCCCCTGCACGACCCCCTACACTGCCCGAACACCACTGCACTGCCCTAAACCCTGAAACACCACCCCCTACTCTGCCCGAACACCACTGCACTGCCCTAGACCCTGTCTAGACTGTCGGGTTATCTGGGGACTATCGCATGGTACCGCCGTGTTGTGAATACTTGGTTAGCACGGCGTAAATTTCCCGCGATGGACTGCGATGTTTAAGGTTGCGTTAAGTAACTTTTGCGATGGTTATCGCACGTTCTTGTGAATATGCCCCAGGGTCTTCTATCCCTCACTCAATGACTGAGAAACATCATCATGCCCAACCCGTAGAACTAAGTGGTATGGTACGGTAGCACAAATGACACTATTTGTCGTCAACCCCCCATTCCATGACTGATCCCAAAATACCCAAATACGTTGGAATAAGGGTCTTCCATGACCAAGCAGAGAGACATAATCATGCCCAAAATGCGCTGAAATAAGCATCTCAAGGACGACTGGGTCTTTTTTTTTACAACCATGACCAAACTCATTCACAAAGGCTGAACTTTGCCCATATAAGATTGACAGCCGTCAAACGATCGTGAACACTCGAGAAACGTGTTTTCTTTGTCAATTCTTCAGCAATACTCACTTACATAAACACTATCCACACCGTTGTCTATTTACAAACAATGAAACTTTTTTCTAACTCGCATGAGCCTCTATTCCCACTTACAATGACCCACCTGAAACCAATAATCACCCACTAAGCATCCACCTTCCACCTACATATACCAAGGCTCCACAGGTAGAGTCCAACATTCAGTACGGGGAGGACGGTAAAGGCACACATGCTGGAGGATCTCGTAACACCAAGTAAGTGGGGGTCTAATAGGAGGTTCCACTCCGTAAAACTTTGGCTCCTTGAAACATATGCTGCATTTTTACCAAATGATCGAGACTATTGATTATACGTATTTTTCCAGTAGGTCATGAGGAGACCCTTTGTCCTCACCCGCCACCTATGAGGCAGTAGCTCTCATGTCAAAAAAGTACTTACAAAATGTTTCACCATTGTAACAGCATCAGTTAAAGATACCATTAGAACTCCCGTTTGAAAATAGAACCACATTGCCGGAGTTCTTAGCAAAACTGCACCATCTGGGTTGAGAAAACGCTAAAGATACATTTATAGAAAGAGCCTTTCAAATATTAACTGCATTATAACTACACTACTTTTCTCTGAAGGGGGCTGTTCGGGGGGGCACAAAATCTCTTTAGCAGCACCAGATACCACATCATGACTTAATTCATAACTGCGTAAATGAGGAGGGTCCCTTAAGAAGACTCTCCATTAGGCACATGACAAAATGAACGGAAACACGCCGTACTGTACCCTCTATAGTCCACCTTGCTCACTCTCCCTTGGAGATCATGAGCCAACTCACCCAACGAAGCAGGCATAACAATATCTATCAACATGTATAAGTTGGGACAGTGAATGAATTGACATGGCAATTTGATGCTAACCTCCTCCACACATCCGCCAATTGTAAACAGTAAAGGGTATTATTGCTCTGAGGTTGATGTACAACACCCCCCTGAATGCAAGGTAGTCCCTCCAGACTTTAGACCACCACTTTTAACCTCTCTGTTTGCAAGGACTACTACATGGAATTCCCAGTCAATGTGCTGTATCAAAAACAAAGGATTGCCTAGCACGACACATGTATTTGTAAAGTGCACATTCACCCGCAGGGATTTTGGCGCTGAATAATAGATGTTTATTGTTACCCAACTCAAAGGTACTCATTTTATCAACCTCAGATGGATGAAAGGCTGATGGACCTGCCAGGATTTGAACCTGTGACAATAAGGCCCCTATAGTGGGCACATTAGTCCACTAAGCCACCAGACCCAGCTTGCATGCTTTCATATAAGAAGACAAACCCTTAGGTGCAGTTAATGCATAAGCTGCACAAATTGGGTGTAATCACATGCAATGAAACAGTCACACATCGGGATTAGATGGAGGCAGTCACAGATAAATAAGCTGTAAGTAATTGTTTCTATGTACTGACCCCCTCTTGTCTCCCTCAGGTTACAGGCAAAAATCACGCCAGTAACAAAAAATCTGTCATACAAAAATAACGAAAACCCACAAGTTAATGCACTTACCTGATCACAGCACCGACCAATTAGTACAAAAGGGATCTGATCTATGAAAGGTCCTGATGAAGGCCAAAGACCCATAGGGGCATAAATGGCTGAAACATGTGACCATTTTGTATGATGCTAAGGATAGATAATGCATCCCAACAACATCACTTTATTTTGTAATCCTACCCTATCCCACTTTTCACATTGATAATCACTTTTTAAAGGTATAGGAGGTAATTTTACTCTTGTTGCACAGATCCCACCACCATCTGTTTCCAGACACGCTCCCTCCCGATGGAGGCTTTACTCACCTGGAGAAGCGAGTACCCTGGTGCGGAAACTGATGATGACGCTACCCACTAGTCACCCCAGTGGAGATAATATATACCGCTTGTGGTAATTAATGGTTGAGGGTTTTCTGAGAGAAACACTTGTGAGACCCTGGTATCAAGACCGGTGTGGTTCACTCTTCTTTTTGATTTATGAAGTATGTTTATTGGGAGCTGAGTGAACTCCTCTGAAGCTTCTGTCTCCCCCCTCTTGATTGTTGAATCTTTTATTTTCCCCTTCTACTTTTCTCTCTAGTCCCTTCTTTCTTTTTATTACTTTCGTTTGTCATTCCAACTCGCTCTTCCTTTTCATATTCTTCCTTTTGTATATTTCCCTATCATTATTTCCCTACTTTCCACATTCACATTTGTGATCCTTTATTTTTGGTCCTGTTTGATTTCTACGTTTCCTTTTGTATCATTTCCTGTTTTCTTTTACTCTACTCATTTATTTTCATCAATTACTTTCTTTTCAACTCTTGCCTTCTTGTAATTTACTTCCCTCTCACTCGTCCATTTACTACTCTTCATTTCTTTCTCTTTGTGAGTGCTTCGCTTTGATTTTTCTTTCTTCCATTCTATCATTTTCTACCTCTCCTGTTTCAACTTTCTTTTTTTCCTCCTGTTAAATGACCACCTGCATTCTATCTTTTTTATTTCAATCTTTCATTGCTTATAACCTTACTTACCTTCATCCTTCAATCCTTCTTCCATCATTCCTTCCTTCTTTCATTCTTCTCATCTTCCTTCTGTTTGTTTTCTGTAACCTTTCCCTCTTTTATCTTTACAGTTTTCAATATTTTTCTTTCTTTCTCTCTCTATTTGGCTCCATTGACAACTCTTATCCCTAAATCCCTCGCCTCCTTTCAAAGTTGAGGGAGGACATAAAAAAGTCTACGGTTTACAGTGACCCAGCCAACCGACCCAGTCGGATTCGAGTCTGCTGCCTTGTGGTTTTCGTGTTGGATTTTTGTGTGTTCGGCCATTTTGGGTTGATGCTGTCGGTTCCCATGGCCTGGTTCCTCCATCTTGGCAGTTTCGACCTATCCTCATTGTTGCTGGACTGCTCCTTGTTCGCCTGTCTGTTCTTTTCCTCAAGTCGTCCCTCCCCCTTTAGTCTCCTACTCCCCTCCCATCTTATACTATCACCGATTCATGGGATGTTTATGATTGTTGGTCCCCAGCTGGTTTGAATGTCTTTTACTATGACTGTTTTGTAAGTACTTTCCCTCTTGCCGGTCTGCCTGACCCGATTATGCATTCCTTACCCCTTTTTACCATTCCCCCCCTATTTGACGTGTGTCTTGGCTATGCTATGCGCTAATAACCCATGTTATAGTGTATTCACTGTTTTTCTCCTATGCTATACTTGGCTCCTGTAACTGATGTAATTTTGTAACTTGTAACTCGCTGATCCTCATGTAAAGCGCTCTGATACCTACGGGTCTAGCCAGCGCTATATAAAACTCTGCAAATAAATAAATAAATAAAAACATCCCCTTGCTACATGGAAGACTGACAGATTACAATGCCACTGACGAGGATACATGGTGAAGACATCAACCATTTTAGATGATGTTTCCCCTTATCCTCATCAGTCAGTTTTATGTTATTGTCAACCATCACATTGACAATAGCCAGTTAAGGAACAGAGTAGGATCCAGCTAGATTCCGGAGCCAGCAGCTTTTCTTCAGCGAAATCGAGACTGGACCATTCGATTTGTCTTATTCTGTCTCCCAGTGAAGTGTGTACACACTCTGAGACACAGCATAGGTGCCAGAACCCCGTTCTCTGTGTGCATCATTGTGAGGATCAACAGGCTGCAAATGACTCCCTTAGGGGCCTTCAATTCTCTTTGTTCGAGTTGTTCCAGTTGTATCCCGTCTAGGAGCTGCTGGAGCAACACTGAGCACAGCTGGAGCTTAACACCTGGCCCATCAGAGTAAACTAAGAAACAAAAGCAGTAAGTCACTTTGAAAGCTCAGTACAAATGCAAACTATGTAGGTCTATGATAGCCATTTATATAGAACATGTGGAATGTGTATTATCTGTGATAGAGGGCAAAGATTTGGTCCATTAAAATGCAATTACTTTGCTTCATTTTTTCATCTTTGCTAGCAATATTTGCATTAAGCGTATGTTATACTTCTAATTGCTAGCCCAAGTGTTGGGTTTTTATTTACACCTCATTCTGTCTGTGTGATAACGTATTCATGACCACTGAATGCAGCATTGTCACTGTCCAGATTTTGTTAGATTTTTCAGCCGTATTTCACATCTAGACCACTCCATTTTGCTCAATTTTTGCTAGCACATTATCTTCTATAGACCAAGCCTCTGTGTTTTCTACACAGTTCAAAAATAGGTTTTATCTATACCACCATTTTCATCTAAGCCTACAGTTTTTAATTATGGAGCACCCCGAGGCTCCTCCACTTCACTGGTCTTACAGCTTTTAGTATAGATGTATGCTGATGCTGACAACATCCAGATACTCCTCAAGCTAGAAGGGAGATGAGTGTTTTAGTTGATAATTCGCAAACATGTATGATGTATGGCTAGGATAGGATCAGTGGGTGGTGTGATGGTTTGTGGTTAAGCGAGAGGGAAATTTATCATACTAAGATACCGCTGGAAAGAATGGCGTTGAGTATTGTAGAGACATAAAAAAATGTGGCAAAACGCTGTTAAAGAATTGATCAATTATCAAAATCTGTCAGTTTCTAGGAAAGATTCACTTAGGGGGTCATTAGGATGGCGGGCGAATTGCCACCGCCAGCTCGGCGGTGGCGATCCGCCCGCCCTCCCAACTAGATTTACCCCCGCCATATTATTATGGCAGGGGGGTATCGCGGCGGACGCAAAGTGCGTCCGCCGCTTTTTCGCCGGTCGACAATCGTTACGATTGCCGGCCGGGCGGAATTGGCCACTAATATGGTGGCCTTGCCTACCAGGCACCGCCATCCATATTAGGATGGGTGCGGTAACTGGCCTTTGGAAAGGCTGGCAGGGATGTGCTTTGGGGGCCCGTTGCGGGCCCCCAGGGGTGTGGGGTGCACTTGGGGGGTATACCCATGCACAAGGTGGCAGGTACCGTGCGGTGCCTGCCACGTTGTGCATGGGAATGCGCAACATGTCATTTCACCATTGCGGCGGGTGCTGCTTACAGCAGCACTCGCTGCAATGTTAGAAATGAGAATGCGACCGCCAGGGTGGCGGTCGCATCCTAATTGGCGGACGGTCCCTGCACCGCTAGGATGGAGGGCGGACTAAAGTCCGCCCGCCATCCTAATGACCCCTTAGTGTCAGTGTGAATGTGTAGGATGCTTCAAATAATTTGTTTCATTCTTATTTCTATAATTTTCTAAAATTATATTACTTTAAATAGGGACAGGCTAAATCAACTACCTACATTCAAAAGAAAATTGCTATTTACAAATTGCACTTTTAAAGTTACTGCAGCCAAAAAGGTTCCAAAACAGTAGTAAGTGTACTCCAGTCCAGCCTTGGAGTAAATCTAGCACCACAAATGGCTTCTCTCGGGTACTGCAACACACTCCTATCGAAAATATTGGGCACATAATACAATACCTCATAGGAAATAATGTTAAATACATAAAATTATTTTGACTTTTAAATAATATACAGATATAATTGTTTTTAAAAATTGATAATTAACTTATTTTTAAACATAACTAAAGTAAGTTTTTACATTTTTCATAATTTTTTTAAATTATTTTAAAATAATACTAAGCACATAACTTTAAATTAAATTTACAACTATGAATTACATGCTAAAATGCTAGTGATGATATCGTTTTTTTTAAAAATCTTGATAAAACAATTTTAATAAATGAATACAACTTAATTATTTATTAAACATATAATGAGATGCGTTAATATGCTGTAACTTTTATTTTGTTAGTTCTTGTTTAATATTTATTTGTAATTAATTTACATTAAATATGTTCACTATTTTTTTTAAGAGTTAAGAAACTATGCTATTTCTTGCTTTGCTGTACTATAGGGACATCTCCCCTGTGTGTGAAAACATACTAGTAGTAACTAGTCCTAGGTGAACATCTACACTCGGAAATCGTGAATGAGCAAAAAAGTGTAAACGGTCAACTAGGTGTAGCAATAAGTGTACATGTTAGTACATCTAAATGTGTATATTTACTTTGTGAACAAGGCCCATAGACTCCCTGAATCCGCCTTGCAAAGTCATTTTAAGCTGCATAAGTAGCAACAGTGATATATAATTAGATTAAATAAACATGCAATCGACATATCACTTTAAATAAGATGTTTACTGAAGGAAACCTCAGCTTATGCGTAGAGCCCACAGTGTCGAACCTCTCCATGAGTGAATAATTCTGCTCCAAAAGTACTGTGCTTCTGCTGGCCATTAACCAACACACTTGCTGTGGTATTTCTTTTTTATGCCTGACGATACTCAGGGGCATATTTACTAGTAAAGTGGCGAAGCGTGTCGTTAAGCCAAGAAGGCTAACGACACACTCCGTCACTTTAGAAATGCAGGGCTGCCCCATATTTACAAGAATATGGTGCAGCCCTACATTTCCCCCTGATGCTGGCGCTAAATTTAGCTGCCCAGTGCCAACGCAGGCACCCTTGCACCATAGTGCAAGTGTGTCTGCGGTGCAGGTGAAGATTGTTTATGTGCAGGAAGGTGTCCCTTCCTGCACATAAACAATCTAATGGCGTTTTGTAACTTCTATGTGTGCTGCTCAATGCAGCACACATAGAAGTTGCAAAACATAATTTTTTTTAAATGATTGTTTATGTACAGGAAGGGACAGCTTCCTGCACATAAACAATCATTGGCGTTTTGCTGTTTCCGTGTTTGCTGCACAATGCAGCACACATGGAAACCGCAAAAACGAAGAGAAATTAAACATTTCTCCTCATTTCACCAGGGTAAGACCAGGTTTTCCCTGGTCTTAATTTTGGTGCTGCCCCATATTTACGCCATTGTAAATATAGGGCAGCGTCAAAATCAATGGTTCTCGCGGTGGAACGCCCACAGCAACACCCATTGCCCTCCCCTTTCACGCTAAGTGTAGCGTGAAAGGGTGCTTTATTTGAACGCTGCCTTGTAAATAAGACGAAGCCCCTATCGCCACCACAACGTCCTGAAAAGTGATGTTGGGGTGGCGATAGGGTCTTGTAAATATGCCCCTCATTTTCTTTTTTCATAACAAACTTACAGCCACATTTTCCAAAATAGATGTTAGGAATGAGTGCTCGCTGTTCCAGTCAGGGCTCTGTGTTATACTCCATTTGCTCTCTCTTCCTCTTACTGATTAAGCATAGAATGGAGTATACATATTGTAACAGACTTCAGACCTTAAAGAACTGAGAATGAAGGTGTAAAAATGATAGGTGTTTAGTGTACACACTAATTTGGCCTTTATAGTCCATTCCACATGAATTGTCTCTGAGAGGTTTCCATTGCGCGTGGCGTTGCGTTGGAGCATTCCACAGCGAAAAGGGGAACTAGCCGGCTAATGTCAGAGGCAGGAAACTACAAGGAGACATATGGCCACCGTGCGTGGGTTGTTTTGACATCTTCCTGTTTTGTACTACCCTGGAAGCATTATGTCCTTTTCAGAGATGATATGTTTGACGCTATCAGGAAAAGCACGCGAAAATAAAAACACAGACCAGATATGAATGATATTCTTTTTGTTCCTTGATGTGGTGACCCTGGTATGAAGCCCACCGGGGTCACCAGCTCCAGTTATAGATAACCTGGCTGAGGCTCTGAAAGGGTTGTAGTTCAAAGATGCTTGCGTGATGACGTGAGCCATAATAATAAAATGTCATCTGCATCCTGAGGGCCTGATGATGCTGGCCTGGGTAACACAGCAGTGGGGGAGGCGTCTGCTGTTTATTGTATTCATATTGTGAGTGAGTGAAGACCGCAGAGCCTGAAGAGGGCCTTAGGGTGGAGTCGTTGCTATTCAAGGAACAAGACGTGACCGGACGTGACCTGGAGGAACATGTCATGATGTGACAAGATTTGCCAAACAGGTTCATTCCACTGACTGTTACACGAAGGCCAGTATTCAGTTCACATATACAGGATGCATAACTAGCAACCTTGTAGTCATTGGAATGACAACATTCGATTGAATCACGGGAAATAATTCCCAACAAAAAAATTATTACTGTGAAACATAGGTGTGGGAGCTTTCTTCTATCACCCTTTCCGTCATCCCCAAGGTCCTACCCTGAACACACAACCCACTCTTTCTCAGCTGCCTCTGACTGTATTTCACTCACAAAAGGAGTAAATATATCTCCCATTCTAAACTAATAGGTCTGGACCTCTCAGGTTTGTCTGAAGGAAAGCTGTCTGCTGAGACCAGTTACAGGCCAGCATACAGGGCAATGGGAAATCCGTGCTGAAGGTTGAATGTCAGAATATACTTTATAAAAATATCGTCTGACCTAAATATTTGTGCTTTAAATATTGCTTACAAAAATATTGCCCAGTTGGGAGTTTGATTTTCTATTTGTATTTCCAATCAGGCGATATTTTAATAGACGATATTTAGGATGCAATAGTCTTTTAATGATATTTAGGACGCAATATTTATGTAAAGCAATATTCTGACAAAAAATACCAAAACACCACGGGCCAGATTTACAAAGATTTTCTGTCAGGTTTACAGCACTTTTTTGATGCAGACCAATGCAAAACCCATTTTGGTATTTGCAAAGCAACACAAATATCGATTTGCATTGCTTTGTAAAACTAAAGTCACACAACGCAGCTCATTGCGCTGCCCCTCATTACTTTGCGTCGGGGAAGTGTTCCATGGGTAGTGCGTGGGCGTTCCCACGCATCCACCCATGGATTTTGAAGCAAACCCATATCTACAAAGAATGTGTTTGTTCCAGAATGGTGTGCTGCCTGAAGCTAGTGTAAGAGGACATATTTCTGTATTTCTCCTCGTTATTTCCTCTTTGCATGTGTGCTGCATTCTGCAGCACACATACAAGGAGGAAATATCCCCAAAAGATAGTTTTTGTGCAGGAAGTATCTTCCCTAGCTGCCCAACAACTATCCTGACTAAAGGTAAGTGGGCTGGAGCTGGAAAAAGCTCAAACCAGGCTTGAGCCAAATGCCTGGCTCTGGCTTAGCTCGAGGTCCCTGTGCAATTCAAGCCCAAAACAAGCCAAGCTTCCATGGGAAGTGATATGGCCTAGTGGCTACTGCTGCCGTCCATGAATCAGGGGGGACCAGGTTCGAACACCAGCCTCAGGTCAGCATCCTATAAAGTCCAGCAAATCTGTATCTGCCAACAAAATAAAAAGGGTATAACTAGTCTGTGTCTGTTGTAAAGTGCTCTTACGTCCTTGGGCAATGTTCATGCTGTGCAAATGTGGATTTTGCTTCTCACTGGCGCTCTAATCTCAGATGTCAACAATTAAACACCTTTGATGTGAGTAAGAGATACCCATCTAGCAGCTGAATTGCACAGTGTGAAACTATAAATCTAGGACCAATACTGGATTCTCTGCTTGACTGAATTGTGTGATCCTGGGCAATTGCATTTTTCAAAAAGCCTTCTTTCTGTTCATTATCAAATATGAGCGCTCCTTCAAATATGTGAGTTCAGGGTGTGCTCTGTACAAAAATCTCACGTTTGATTTAATAGCCTATAATTCTGTGCCATCTATAATAATGTAGGCCACATGTAGGGTACACATAACAACTAACTTGCCTCTTAGTTCACTAAGAAAAGTCTCGTGGGGAGATGGAAGTGAGGAGCAGGAAAGTTTCTAAGTTTATTTTTCAAAACGTTGTGCTATACTAAAGTGTAACGCTTCTGCGTTTTAACATTAAAGAAATACACTTTTATAAATTTAGAAGACACCTTATCATATTCTAACATAATGTTGCTTGCCAAATATTTTTAAGGCTTGCCTCGGGCAAGGGCTCTAAGAGACAGAGCGGGCCCTCGGCTCAAGTCTGGATTAGCTCTCCCTGTAAATTTCTTGGTTCACCCACCTCTGTTCCTGACCTTAATGCAGACACCGTTGCACTATGGCGCAAGAGTGCCAGCATTGATGCTAGCCAGCCACAAGTTTGGCAGCATATGGAGAGAGCGGAACTGCACCATTTCTTTGAGAATATGGCACAATTCTGCTCTCCCTGTCCCCACGACGCAGTGCAGCAACTTTACCTGTATGAACTCTTTGTTAATATGCCCCTAATGATTAACAAAATCCCCCCTAAACAGCTGTGTTACACAGCGCTAAAAGTAACTGCAAACAATTTGCAAAGTTCTTAATGGTTTTGTATATATATTGTGTATTGATTCGTATTTATATAGCACCATTAACAATGACTTTTCTACAGTTAATAGAATAATTCTTGCGATTAAAATTCTGGGCCTTGCTATAGATATACGTCTACAATATGATACAATATGATCAGGGCTTTAAGTGGGATAAAAAAACTGGGCGGCCTCTCAAAGGGGCGTGGCCGATATAATTAAAGGCGTGGCTTAAAAACACCTCAGCTAAAAATCTTTGCTGAGCATAGTGTGCCACCCCACTGGTATTTTGCTACTTCTGTCATTGCATCCAGACATATAATACAACAAGTAACATTACACCTACAACGAGTCAGTACTATTGGCTTTGTCAATGGTTAATAGTTGCATAAGATAAATAAGCAATAACTACGGCTTCATTGTATATAATGAAATGATGAGATTGTGAAACAACTCTAACGAGTCTCTTTGAAGTTACATCAAAGGCAGTGAAGGGTGGTACTGCTGCAGAGTTAAGATTTGTTTTTCACCCTCATGGTGAGGGCAAAAACGGCGAGCCTAATAGGGACCCGTCTCAGCACTTGCTACTTGCTCTTTAGAACTGCTGGTGCTGAGCACCGACAGGACCCGGGTCACTTAAAGCCCTAAATATGATACTCATTTGTAAAGCGCAAGCAGTTACCCTAGGAGGGTGTCCATGTGCTCCGAGAAAAAAATACAACAGATTGGTTATACAAGCAGTCACGTTTTTAACCCTTTACAATAATTTTGATAATTAGGTGCAGAATGCAAGGTTAAAGTCAGAGAGTTCAAGATACACAAAAGACCTGCCACAGATTCTGGGTTGTATTACGGAACAACGCAGGGAAATACTCTGCATGCCTTTACCACACATTTTTCACCCTGCATATTTTTAGAACACATATGCTTCTAGGACGTATGCCTTTACCACACACTGTTTATATATATATTTATATATAAACAATGTAATTGTGGGGAGCGCCCCCCACACCCCCAAACTTACCTTAAATGCATGGTAAAGGCATATGTTGTAAAAGCATATGTGTTCTACAATTATGCGTGGTAAAAAATGTGTGGTAAAGGTACAACGTGGTAATAACCTCATTGTAAAGGTTGTTTCCCCAGATTCTGAAGATCTTGAAGTCGTACTAAGAATTTATTATCTCTTCATTTTAGAGTGTAATAGTGGAGGGGCCTGCTTGTAAAAAACGTTAAGGGCACACAGAGCCCTGAAGTTACTAGAGCTTTCCCAGGGAGCCAATGCTGATCTTTCCAGGGAGAAGTTAAGGCACAATGGTGAGGGATTTGAAGCAAAACACAAACAGCGATATTCTGGCATAGCAGGAATGTAGAGGGGAAACCCAGATGAAGAACATTGGAATAGTCATGGCAAGATAAAACAAGTGACCCCATTAATGATTACTTAGTGTGTTGAGGCAAAAAGGGGCACATAAGTAATAGAAGAAGGAGGACGAAGAGACAGTGCTAATTTATTTTTGTAGGGAAAGCTGTGTCCATATGCAAACCTAAGATCTTTGTGGAAGATGCTGGAGTAATAGAAGTTCCCAGTTCCATCGGCCAAGAGTTTGGGGTCTGTGTGCTAGAAATGGAACTAAAAGTTAGAATTTCAGCCTAATCTTCTTCTTTGATAAAACACAAAAGCTCAGGAATAACACCACACTGATTCCCGAATAGATATTACCCTCAAATTAACGATGCAAGAGAAATTGACAGGTAAAGAGGACTCATTTGAACCTCCCTCATCCAAAACCCTGTAATAAAGTTTATCAGACCAGAACATTGCCTTCTTAACCAAAACTATAGCACTCCACATCTCACCACACAGTGTAAAAAGTATTGACTGGTCCCTGGAAAAAGGAATGTGCCCTGACTGCCAAACAAGCATTGGGAAAAACAAGAAGACTCTCCTTTGGGACCTACTGGCTTTGCCAATACTTTCTGGCGATGCTACAAAGCATCGATAATAAGTAAAATGCTTTTTGCCAATAATGTCCAGCATCAGCAAAAAAAAAAAAAAAAAGCATTATGGTATGATGTGTGCATAGCACATATATGTGATCATTGTACCGGTGCCTCTGTCATTCATAAGCCATATGCATAGTTAATGAAGTGTGTGCACTCACGTGCATCAGCATATATGCAAGTGCCTGCTGACTGAAGTGAGTGCTATTTTTTATTTACTGATCCAAGACACTGTAAATATTTTAAAAAAAATGCAATTGTGGTAAAGCACATTTCAGCAAACAGAGAGGTCGTGCAGCAAATGGGAGCCTCCAGAGAAATGTGAAAAATTAAAAAGAAATGTTTAAAAGGCTGAGAGGGGTGGGTAAGCAGCCAATGAGCCAGTGGGATGTAGCAATGGGGAATGAGAGGGGTTAAAATAAAAATAAAGCAACTTGGGGCCGATGGGGTAACAGAGGGGAAAAGCTGCACCAAAAGGAGAAAGCAACATGGAACGCAGGGTGAATATTTGGCAGAGGGGAAAGGCATACAAAGGAGAAATCTGGAAAATACATGCACTCTCACTGAGTGTTTAACAAAAAAAAGCCAATAGGTCTGGCCTACAAGAGCTATTGGCTTTGTCATTTTTTTTTTTAGCTATGTTTAACATCAGTGTGGCTGCTGTGAACATGGCTGAAAGTTAAAAAGAAAGTGCTATGACATGGCCACGCTGGTATGTTATCTTATGTGAATTTGTAAAGCTCACTATCACCCGCATGGGTACCCTGGCCCTGAGCAGGTGTGTTTGCCTAGCCCTACCTAGGGTAGGTTGGTTAATTGAAAATCCAGGTCCTCAGCTTCTTGTGGAATTCAAGAAGAGTGGAGGAGGCTCTCACGTGGAGTGGGTAGTTATTCTGCACTTTAGGAGCAATGTAAGAGATTGCCTGACCTCCTGATCTGTTTCTTTGTATGTGTGGAATGTGTGCAAGTAGAAGTCCTGCAGAGTAGAGGTGTCTGGTTAATTGTTAGAAGGAGATGCGACTGTTCAGGTAGATGATTAAGGTGCCAGGATGTCAGCTTGTGTACCTTGCATTAAAAAGGAGCAGATCCTGCAAAGAGTGGGTCTTTTGATGCAAATCACATGCTGGCACCTGATGAGGATGGGGTGTGAGACCATGTCAAATGCTGCACAGAGGTCAAGGGGAATGAGGGCTGCTGTGTCTCCTCTGTCAAGGATCATGCAGATGTCGTCTGAGGTGGCAAAATGCTGTTTCTGTACTGTGGTTGGGCTTGAATCCTGACAGCAAGGTGTCTAGGTGATGGTGGTCTTTGAGGTGGTCGGTGAGGCATTGGCTGATTAGTTTCTCTTGGACCTTGCCCAGATATGATTGGATGGTGATGGGTCTGTAGTTGTAGTTGGAGAGCGTGGCTGGGTCAGCAGATAGTTTCTTGAGCAAGGGTGTGATGGTGGCTTGTTTCTAGGTGTCCAGGAAAGCGACTGAGTCCATGGAGGTGTTGAGGATAGGTGTCAGTGCTTCTTTGATCTGTAGGAGTCCTTTGGCAAAGGTTGGTGGGGGCAATGGTCAGATAGGTCACCCAAATGGATGGTGTTCATGGTAGCGGTGGCTTCAACCATAGTGATGGGGGGCCACAAGTTTAGGGTTTGTTCTTCATCCATTATGGGAAGTTGAGTTGCAACGATGACAGGATCCAAGTTGATGATTGAATGTGCTGTAAATGGAGGTGATTTTGTTATAGAAGAAATCTGAGAGCTTGTTTCAAAGGCTTTGCAAGGGGTGATGTTGTTGCAGGGATCAGGAGGAGCTGTGAAATCTTTAATGATGGTTAAGATTTCCTTGCTGCTATTCATGCTGGCGTTGATGTGGTCTGGAAAAGCTGTGCACTACACATTACATATCTGCTGGTGGTAGGGTCTTAGGGTGTATTTGAAGATGTCTTTATCTGTGGTGTCTTAAATTGTTCTCCATTTGTGCTCCTGTTGCTTGCAGTGGTGTTTCGCCAGTCTGAGCTCCTTTGTTTACCAGCAGGCCTGTGGTTGGGCTCTTGCCGATAGGTTGAGCTTGAGGTGAGCCAAGGTGTCGGCACGTGCCATGATCCAGCTGTTGAGGTTCTTGATGGCTTTAAGCAAGTTGCTGGTGTGCTCAGGGCTATACATAAAGAGAGAGGAAGCCCACTCCTCTTCTGTGATGCTTTTCCAGCTGCGTTGGGTTGGGCCAATAGTGGCAGGACAGTGGTGGTGTGGAATGGGTATGCTGAAACTGACAAGGATGTGGTCTGTCCAGGTCATAGTTGCTGGCTTGTCATAACGTTGCTGATTAAAAAGAAGATCGGGTCCAATAGGTGTCCGGAGGCGTGGGTGGGTTCAGTAATGTGCTGGTGAGGTAGAGGCTTACAAGATTATCTAGAAGGGCTGTGAAGTTTGGGTTGGTGCTCTCTTGTAGGTGATAGTGGAAAGGAAGTTTGGGCCGGCTCTAAGCCCACTGTAAGTTTTTGCAATAGTCCACAAGAGTTTTTGCGACCAGACAGCTAAACATATCTGGTAGGCGAGTACACAAAATGTCAACTCAATCCCCAGTTAAATAATAGCACTCTACAAGCATAGAAGAGCATAAGAATTTCAGACTAGTAACAAATGAACAACTTTAACAGGTTGAACCCCCTGCTGTTCACTGCAGGACACAATTAGTTTCATATCAATTATCCTCCAAATTTAACCAAAAATTCTACAAAAACTTTCAAACATAAAATTCTCAAATTGCATAAAGAAACACTTATAATAGAATCCTACTTTTGCATTAATATGGGAACGTTACTTAATGGCCTTATCTCCTTCACCAATGATTGTGCTCAGTGGAGAAAAGTGCTATCCTCCATACTCAAGACTACCTCCACCAAGAAAGTACCTTGCGGCTATAAACTTGCCACCTCTCCATCCCCAGCGTACAACGTAGAAGCCACTATTCTATCTGTAACAATGGCACGGTGCTCATTCAGTCTTCTAATCACAACTTGAAACCATTTGACAACCTCTTCCTCTACATCAAGGTGAAGATAGACAGTGATACTACCTCAACCCCCCCTTATTCCAAGCTCCCACTGAATCCCTTCCTAGTGATCACCACATCCCATCCAATCCTTCCACCACTCTCCCACGGTAGGCACCTACTCTCCCACCCTTAGTTTCTCTAAATATCAGAATACAACCTCCTCATATGAGAGCTCCGACTCTGCCCCAAGCCATCACTCCATCAACTCTCCTACCCAACCCACAAGTGAACTAATTATCAACACTGCCCTAAGTCATGTTAGGATCTACACCACTACTAATCAACAATCTAACACTGCGATTCTGATTGTTGTTCACACTAACTACTTTTCACCCATCTCCTTAGATTTGACGAGCTCCCTTTATGACAGTGCTATCACCGGACAAGAGCCCAATAGCGATCTCTGCACCTCTAGTCTCCATGACCACCTTCCCTCTTACCCCCATGGTCCATTTCATAGCATGAACTCTGACCATAATCCCATCACCATACCCTGGCACATTCCCAATTCTCCTATCCACTGCCTCAAACTGAGGACCTCTACCCTCAACTCCCAAAAAATACACAATTTCCCCCCATCAACTCAATAGTAACATCAACCACAATAGTACCTCTAGCTCTATTCTAAGCTCGATGCAATATAATAAGGTCTACTGCTGATGAAGGCTGTCATCCTTACTTTACTGCATATCACTTCTAACCTAGAACATAATTAGTTGAATAAAATGATTCACCAACAGAGCCGTAACACCCTCACCAAAACGCCCTACTACTGTTAGCCCTGCCAACAAATGTCCTCCTCAACCCAGTTGAAGATTTAAACTAAATCTAGACCATTTCACCCGACCCAACAGGTTAGTTAGACATCTATCAAATAACAATATCCTCTCCCTTCTCGCCTCATACAACCCCACCCTAATTGACCAAGTTATGTCCACTGAAAAAATTAAAACTATTATCACCCATCAACCCAAGGAATCCCATCCTAGACCCAGATGTATTAATAAAACAAACCTCAAAGCAGTCCCTATCACACACTCATCTACTAATGTTACCAAAACATACCTAAAATGTTTGCTACTCAACTGCCGGTCTGCAGTGAAACACGCTGCCAACATCACGGACCTTATACTCAACCTGGACCTAGACCTCCTAATTTTTACTGAAACTTGGTTAAATTAATTTTCTTCTACTATTCTAGACATCCTAGTTCCACCCATCCATGACATCATCCATCTGGACCGTGCAGACCGCCACAGGGGTGTTTTAGCCTGTATGTAGCGGATCAATTTCTCAGTTAAACAGACATACTATGCCAATATCCTCCTGTGAATATCTGAAGATCAACATCTCAACCAAAGACAACTCAATTTGCACACTGCACACAATCTACCACCCTCCTGGAGATAATCATACATTTATCAAACAAATCATGGAGATCATATCTACCAACAATGAACCACACAACAACCAGATTTTTCTCGGCAATTTCAACATTCACTGGAATGGCGCAAGTGATCTGCTAGTGAACTGTTTCAAGGCCTTTCTCCATGACCTTAACCTGACTCAAGCCTGCAATAGCCCTACTCATATTAATAGGGCGATCTTAGGCTTAATCATAGCAAAGGAGAACGCCATCCAAATTGACTCTATGCTACTTTGCAACTGGACCGACGACTACTTCATCACCTTCTCCACAGCGGAAAAGGTAACCATCCTCAAAGGTCAACCAGTGAAAACCAAACATTGGGTTAGAAATACCCATACCTTCAACTCAGGCATGCTGTCTGCTATCAGTCACAAGGCATATTTACAAAGAAAGTGGCAAAGCGTGTCGTTAAGCCTAAAAGGCTAACAACACGCTCCATCAATTTAGAAACACAGGGCTGCACCATATTTACAAGAACATGGTGCAGCTCTGCATTTCCCCCTGTGCAGATGCTAAATTTAGCTGCCCAGCGCCAGCGCAGGCACCCTTGCAAGGGTGCCTGCTTTGAGTTGAGTGATTGTTTATGTGCAGGAAGGTGTCAATTCCTGCACATAAACAATCTTTAAATGGCGTTTTGTAACTTCTCTGTGTGCTGCTTAATGCAGCACACATAAAAGTTGCAAAATGTCATTTTTTTCCATGTGTGCTGGACAACGCACCACACATGAAAACAGCAAAAACAAGGAGAAATTATACATATCTCTTTGCTGCGCCAGGGTAAGACCAGGTTTTCCGTGGTCTTAATTTTGGCGCTGCCACATATTTACGCCACCCTTGTAAATATGGGGCAGCATCAAAATCAATAGGTGTTGCGGTGGAACACCCACAGCAACACCCATTGCCCTCCCCTTTCACGCTAAGCATAGCGTGAAAGGGTGCCTTATTTACAAGGCAGCGTTAATCCACGTTAAGTGGCTTAACACTGACTTGTAAATAAGGCGAAGCCCCTATCACCACCACAACTTCATGGAAAGTGGTGTTGTGGTGGCGATAGGGGCTTGTAAATATGCCCCATAATCTCTTGGGGGCACATGCATCAAGGTAGGCTTTTGCGAGTCCTTAATTGCGATTATTAAGGAATCGCAATTAAGGACTCGCAAAAGTCTATGCATGTAGGAATCGCTATTAAAATAGCGATTCCTAAACATTCCTTAATTGCGACTCGCAAATTGCGAGTCGCAATTAAGGAATGGCTTTCCATGCATTCCTATGGGCCTACAGGCCCATAGGAATGAATGGGAATTAGCATGCGCAATTTGCGAGTACCAATAGGTACTCGCAAATGCGCATGTACTTCAAGGTGCAAGGGTGTCAAAAGGACACCCTATTGCACCCCTGAAATTGTGATGTGCACCCATGTTGCGCACACACATGCCCCAAGGGCATGTGTGTGTGTAACCTGAAGCTTTGAAAAATGCACTTTAGTGCATTTTTCAAAGTTTTTGCAAATTACCGACCTGTTTAATTTCTTGGTATTTTGCGGTCCCAAATAGCGAAATCGCTATTTCAAAGTGCTTCTAGCATTGCATAAATGTAATCGCAATTTAGGAAATCGCAAGAAATTGCGATTACCTAAATTGCGCGTCTCAAACACTTTCATGCATCGCAAAAGGCCATTTTGCGATCGTAAACAGCCGATTTTTGCGAATCGCACTGTTTGCGATTGCAAAAACCTTTGATGCATGTGCCCCTTGGTCCCTCCCACTGACATGTGTGACACACAAGACCTCACAGAGCACTATTTTAATTCTATGTCCAACATCCTGGACTCCATAGCCCCTAAAGAGAGTCCTGATAAAAAAAATCTAACCCTTGGTTCAATTGTAGCCTTAATGAGGAATGTGGAAAGAGCATGGAGACTAACTCTTTCTCAGATGAACCTCAAACTTCTGCGGAAAAAATGGAGCACCAACAACAGGCGCATTAGAAGCTCCAAATCATCTTATGTTTGACAACAGCTAGACACGGCCGTTAACTGACCCAAAAAACTCTTTGAAATTGTCAAGAATCAAATCAATGGGACATGCAATTACCCCTCTGCAGATATTAAAACTCTACCAATTTGCTAAACATTTGCCTCCTTCTTTTTTGAGAAAACAAAGTTAATTGGCATTGATCTACAGAATGGTGTAATTCTCTTACCGATCAAAGCCCCACCACATCTCACCTCCGTTTCACAGGAAGAATGCCCTGGTAGTCATCTCCTCAAACCTAAAAATAATGCCTCTTGGTCCAGCATCCAGACATTTGACGAAATCTTAAAACTATTGACATCCCTAAAATACTCTAGCCACTTCAATGACCCTCTTCCCTCCAAACTCCTCTATGAGACTATATACCCCCTGCTCCCCTTATGGACCAGGATTATCAATTCCTCTCTTTCGCAAGACTCCATTCCTGACTGTCTAAAAAGTGGCCAAGTTGCCCCTATCTTAAAAAAGCCCAACTCCGACCTTTCTGATCCCAATAATTACCGCCCAGTCTCCAGCATCATAACTTTATCCACACACTTGGAAAAATGTGTTCATCAGCAACTCTGTAATCACATTGTCCAATTCCAACTCCTTGACAAATGCCAATCTGTCTTCAGACTGGATCACAGTACTGAAGCTGTCATGGCCCACATGGTCGATGATGCTTTATGTTTACTCGATCAAAATGAGTCCTGATTATTAATCGTACTTGACCTATCAGCTGCTTTTGACACGGTCAAACATGAGATTCTCATGAACCTCTTAAAACTCAGGATGAATCTCTTCAGTATTGTGTTAAAATGGTTCATCTCATTCGTACAAAACAGATCTCAAAGAGTCCTGATCAACCACGCACTATCTGACTAGACGCCAGTCACAATTGGAGTGCCCCAAGAATTAACACTTTCCCCACCCTGTTCAACCTGCACACGGAACCCCTGACTGAAATCCTCAAACTCTATAACATCTCCTACCATATTTATGCTGATGATATGCAACTTTACATGAAAATTTCCTCACTTGAAGACATCACCACCCTCAATAACACCCTGACTAAAACACAACATTGGCTGACTCGTAACCACCTCAAACTTAACACCCCCAAAACCGAATTCCTCTTAGTCACTCTGCCCAATTCCACCTCTAACTTCAATGATTGGCTTCCACATCGAACAGCCTTGAACTGTACCCCGTGTAGGAAGATAGAATCTGACTGCATGGTTACCCCCACTTTTTGCCTGGTGTTTTGCTGGTTTTTGACTAGTCTGATTGGATCCTGCTAATCAGGACCCCAGTCTATCTGCTTTCTCCCTAAAATGTTATGACATGTACTTTGGTACACTCCAGATTGGATACTGGGGTAACCTTATAAGTCCCTAGTATATGCTACCCATGTACCCAGGGCATAGGTACCCCAGAGGCCTTCCATGGGCTGAAGCATGTATTATGCCACCCACGAGAGGCTATGCAAAATGGAACTACAGGTCTGCCATTGCAGCCTGTGTAAGCTGGTGCTTGCACCACTTACTTTAGATATAGGTTCACTATATCTATAGGTCACTACACTTAAAACTTATAAGTCACCCCTATAGCAGGCCTTAACAATCCTGAAGGCACGGTGCTGGGTTTTACGTGAGAGGGTGCCCCTGCATGAGCAGAGCCCCTCTGCAGCCTTCGGAGACCATTCTCCCGGGTTGTCTGTGACTCAGCCAGACATATAGGTAGAGGTGCATTATAACCTCGCGGTAAATGCTATCTCGAAAACGGCTGAAACAAAACATGTCATGTTTGGTATCAAACACCTTGGAATCATACCTCCACACCGGTAACCGGGAGGGGAGGTATGATTCCACCCTTCTGAAGCAAGCTTCGTGGGGTTACTGGTCTTTCCGGTGCCAGCCTTCTCAACCCGGACAGCACAAAATGGATGCTGCTGACCAGAGACACATTTCTGCCCTCCTGCTGCTGAGCCAAGCTCGAGCAGAGGAAGGCAGCACAATAGGCATCCTGTCACATGGAGGGAGGTGTGACCATCTCCCAGACAGGATTTAGTGTATTGGGGCTGGGTGGGTGCCCTTCCAAAGTGCCTGAAAGTCTGCATCTGGGGCACACTTGGTGTCCCTGTACATAGTCCAGCTCAAACCAACTCTGGGAGCCGTTGGCTGCTGCTCTGACGTGAAACTGGACAAAGGACATGGGAGTAACCTCCCCTCTGTCCTGACCCTCCCCTAGGAGGGTCCCCTGAATCTGTCCAACCCTCTCCCGTGGGTACATAAGGGCTTACCTGGCTGTAAGACTTTAGATTTGATGTGGACAAGATTCTGAACAAGAAACCACTGACCTTTGACCATCTGGACAGTCTGGACTTTGCTGGACTTTGACTGGGCCCGACTTCATCTCCCTCTCCGTCCAAAGCATCGTCTGTGCCCTTGCACCATACAGGTTCTGTGCAGGACCTGTGGAGCACTAAGGACAACTGAAGAATCTCCCTTGGGGTGAAGGAGTCACTTCCCCTACATTCACAGGCACCACAATGCAACTGACCGGTCTGCTGATCCTGAGCTCCTGCAGACTCTGAAGGCTCCAGCAACACAGGAGGTGGGTTCTAACGTTCCTTGAGGTTGAGCTGTCCTCTCACTGAGTTTGAGGCCAGTATCCTTCGTGGAGACTGCATAACCCGAACCCCTGTGCACCGCATACTTTTGCAAGTGCATATGCTTGTTGGCAATTCCGGAGCTTGTGCATTGGACTCCATGTAGTCCTGACACAGAGCAGTATTTCTACCAAAGAACTCTGGCCTCCTTGCACTGAGTGCTCCGTGGACTGGGACTTTGTGATCTTGCTTGAGGTCCCCTTGCGACTCCTGGTCATTTGGCCTGTAGGTCCTCTTGAGGGTCAACTTGAATTCTGTTGGGCTTCCTTGGTTGCTCCAGATGTGCCCTGACTCCCCATTGCTTGGTCAGTCCCCTGGACCTTGCTGGTCTACACCGTAACCTGCTTGACCTTCCTGCATCGTTTGCTGTTGCCAAGGCTTGTTGGTGCCCCAGCCGGACACTGACCCCTCAGCACTCGACATCCTTTGTGGAGCAACTCGCATCTGGCTCCTGGTTGTCCTCAATGGTTCCGGGACCTCGTCCCTGCAGAGTCAAGCAGCCCTTCTTTGCACCTGAAGCACCTGACATCGGTGGGCATTCATCTACCGAGCCCCTGGTCACCCTGAAGTGACCCAGACTCTGTCCCATCTGCTTTCAGGTTCCTTCCATCACGAATCCACCCTTGGATTCCTACGGACACTTTCTTACTTCCCGGCAGCAGCTCTTCTTTGCAACCCTCCATTGAAAACGACAGCGGTTTCCGACACCACTCCAGACCTATGCACCCAGCTCCTCTGGGATAGGTAACTTGGGTACTCCGGTATCCATGGGTGGGGTGGCTCTCCAACCTCCTAAGTTCCAAAGGGTTTCCTCGAAGTCCACCGAGAAGGGTCCTTAAACTTTAAAATTGTAACCGCAACTTCCCCATAGAATTGTACGGAGCCCCCGTCGTGTTAGCACACTGCACCCGTCCTCCGTGGGGTCCCTTTATACTCACCTTGGGTGGTTCCTTGGGGTCCCAGCGATTCTACGTGTTCTAGACACTGTCTCGACTCCAGTCGCGGTTCTTTTACCACTATTTTAGTATATGGTTTGGTCTCCCCCTGGAGCTACTTACAGCTGTTTCTTTGCTAAAGTTTTGTGTGCTTTGTTTTGTATCCTCGTGTAGAGGATACTAGAGAGTGTTATATAAATAAATACATATTTTTATAACTACTGTGTGGTTCTCCTTTCATTTGATTAATACTAAAGGTGAAATTCTGGTAAAACAAACTGCTTTATAATTCTTTCAAGAATAAGCCTGAAGGCTGCTCTCCACAGCTACCACTAGGATAGCTTTCTAAAGGCTATCTTTGACCTCATACATCATAAGGGTTGTTTGGACTGGTGCAAGGTGCCCACTTTAATTAGTGGACAGCATATACCAGGCCAACTTCTCACACCCCGCATATCATCGAATCAGCAAAATCCATATGAATAATGCTGGACAACAAACTCTCCAGGCAGAACCACATCAGCACATCCACCTGAGGGGCCAACCACCAACTAAACCAAAACCCTTCCTTCCCAGTGCAGATCTCAAAACAGCAGTTCAAGCACTTGTGATCTCCAAACTTGACTATGGAAATGCTACCCTCGTGGGCATACCGGAAATAAAACTAGCACCTGTGAGGGCTACCCTGAATGCGGCTGCTCGGCTCATCACAGGCACGAAAAAAAGTGATCATATCACTGCTGTCCTACATACACTGAACTGGCTACCTTATGAGGCTAGGATTCATGTAAAAATTTCCTGAATGCTGAATAAAGCCCTTCACCTCAACACTGCTTGCTACCTGGCCCAGAAACTGGCTCTTCACGAAGCACTAGCTCCTTACTGCTGAAACCCCAAAAATTCAACGAAAAGAAAACCTACAAGCAAACCTTCTCTGGAATTGCCCCAAAAATGTGTAACTCTCCTATTCCGGAGACTAGGACCAACCCTTTAATAGCCCTGTTAAAAAAAGAAGTAAAAATGTTGTTAAAATTGAATAGTTTCCTTACTCACTTATGCGATTAACCATACCACCGTGAAGCCAGGTGTTGCTTGCAACTTTTCTCTTTTGCTTCCCATGTTTGCCGATTTCCATATCACTATAACTTACCTGTGTACTGCATTATGAAACCCAGTTAACCAAGTTAGGGGCACATGCATCAAGGTAGGCTTTTGCGAGTCCTTAATTGCGATTATTAAGGAATCGCAATTAAGGACTCGTCAAAGCCTATGCATGTAGGAATCGCTATTAAAATAGCGATTCCTAAAC
This sequence comes from Calotriton arnoldi, assembly GCA_963921515.1. NCBI lineage: Eukaryota > Metazoa > Chordata > Amphibia > Caudata > Salamandridae > Calotriton > Calotriton arnoldi. The sequence goes on along the minus strand of CAWUFW010008094.1, from coordinate 734,085 downwards.
ATTCCTTAATTGCGACTCGCAAATTGCGAGTCGCAATTAAGGAATGGCTTCCCATGCATTCCTATGGGCCTTCAGGCCCATAGGAATGAATGGGAAATTGCATGCGCAATTTGCGAGTACCAATAGGTACTCGCAAATTGTGCATGCATTTCCAAGGATGCAAGGGTGTCAAAAGGACACCCTATTGCACCCCTGAAATTGTGATGTGCACCCATGTTGCGCACACACATGCCCCAAGGGCATGTGTGTGTGTAACCTGAAACTTTGAAAAATGCACTTTAGTGCATTTTTCAAAGTTTTTGCAAATTACCGACCTGTTTAATTTCTCAGTATTTTGCGGTCCCAAATAGCGAAATCGCTATTTCAAAGTGCTTCTAGGATTGCATTTAAGGAATCGCAAATTGCGATTCCTTAAATGCCATCGCAATTTAGGAAATCGCAAGAAATTGCGATTACCTAAATTGCGGGTCCCAAACACTTTCATGCATCGCAAAAGGCCATTTTGCGATCGCAAACAGCCGATTTTTGCAAATCGCACTGTTTGCGATCGCAAAAACCTTTGATGCATGTGCCCCTTAGTCTTGTTCGTGATATCACCCTGTGATTCTACGTATTACTTTGTGTACATTCTCTGTTATTTTTCCAATGTACAGCACCAGAAATGGTCTTGTTCGCACTATATAAAACTTCATAAATAAAATAAATAAAACATCTGGACAAGACCATAAATGAACAGTCAACTTACAGTACAAAGAATACATTAATAAAAGTAGTCTGCTAGACTCAAATCTATTTAGTTTCCAGGAGAGATGCAACAATGAAACAACAACCTTCTAAGAAATTGATGGTGCTCTAATCCCAAACAGAGAAGAAACGTGCATCACAGTCCTTCTCAACCTCAAAGGGGCATTTGCACCATGAGGCACAAAACCCTCCCGTGCACCCTCCCAAAAATTATTAGAATTGAAGGCACGGTCTTAAGATGGATAACACCCTACAAAAAGGAATGTTTCTACATGATAAAAATGGGAAAGCAATCATCCTAGTTTTCAATGTCATCTCAAAGAGCACCACCAGGCTCCATTTAAGCCAGACACTTTTCAACCTATGTAGAAACATAACAATAAAAAGAAGAATGCAGCCTAAATGTGCACCAATACTAACATTACTTGCAGTTCAAATAAAAAATTTAGGGACTAATTTAGAGTTTGGTGGAAAGAGTACTCTGTCATAAACGTGGCAGAGTACCTTGGCGTTCAAACTTGCATTTACCCTGCTCTGTGTAGTCAGGGGAACCACTATATTCCAGCTAGCAGAGCCTCCAGTATCTTTGCCAGTGGAAATGTTGATTGATGGACTGATTGAGAATGAGACATTGGTCAAGGGACTTCATAGTATCCACCCTAAATAGTTCTAAATCATATTTTCCTGTTAGGATCACCTGGATAAGCCAGGTGGTCCCGAACAGGAAATAGGATAAATGACCTCCACTTGCTGTGGTAAAAAAAACTCCTAGTGTGTTACAGCCACTTAATTTTTGTTTGTCAACAATAAACTCCAGCTTTGCTCATTTGCTTTATGATAAAACAAACTTTGTTGTGCAGGCATGTTGAACATGGTGCCCACACAGCACAGCTTCAGTGCCTTCAGAGGTACTGCTGTGGGAATACATCCATCTGCTGACCTGGAGGAATGAAGAACAGCAGGCCAAATTCAAAATAAGCCCATGACTAAAATCATTTATGACTTTTTTTTATAAGGAATTAAGTAATCCTGGAATAGTTTACAAACCTGAAACAGGTCAGAAGTACCTTGATAAAAAAAAACCTACCCAAAATAAAAGATGACATGAATATAGATCTTAAAAAAAATAACAAACAAATCAATAGTACTGAAATATTACAAGCCATCAAATCTCTGAAATTTAAAAAAGCTCCCAGACCAGATAGCTTTACAGTTGTCTTCTATAACACTTTTCAACCTACAACCCCACCTTAAGAAATTATTTAACCATTCTGAAACTTCAGACAAAATTGTGGGCACTGCTTCGGAAACACATATTGTAGTAATCTACAAAGAAGGCAGAGACACCTTGGAGCACAAAAATTACAGACAAATTTCATTTCTTAATACAGTTATCAAAATATAGGCCGACATCTTAGCCCTAGATTAAAAACAAATCTACCCTCCCTAATACACCCATTACCAACTGGCTTCATAAAAGGCAGATTAGTGGCAGTTTAGTGGCTTTTTAAGTCATGCTATTGAAAAAGCTAAATTATTACCTTCTCTGTCCTTGGCCATGGCCTTAGATGCAGAGAAGGCTTTTGACAAAGTCGACCTGGCCATTTCTGAATAATGTTTTGGAATATTTCAATCAAGGAAGAGGTTGGCTGTGTCGCTATATCACAAACCATCAACCTATATGAAGATAGATGGCCAAATTTCAGAAGAAGTTGACCTCTCCCAGGGAACTAGACAAGGTTGTCTCCTCTCTCACCTACTGTTGTCCTTACCATAGAACCATTACTACACAGCATTAGAAATAACTCGCTCATAAAGGGCACCCTCTTTCCCCCTGGAGACCAAAAACAGGCAGCTTATGCTGATGATGTTTTCATCTTTTCATTCGCCGCAGCAGCAATGATCCCTGAAACCCTAAGAATAATTAATCAACATGCGGAAGTTTCAGGCTACTCACTAAACTGAGAAAAGGCAAAAATATTCCTTCCTCATATGGCACACCAATCTTATCTTAAATGGAAATCTTCTTGCTTAAAATACCTAGCAGTAGAATTTAGGAACAGCTTGGGTGAAGTAAGATCTCACAATGAGAACACCATTTTAGCAAAAATCAAAAATTTAACAGAGGCATGATCACCTAGATATATATCATGGTTTGGCTGCATAAAAAAGTGAAGATTATGGTAGCCCCAGTAGTCAATTTTACTTTGAATATGCTTCCAATAAATCTCTATGATAACTTCCATAAATCGATAATCAATCTAATTTCCTCCTTTGTTTGCAGCTATGAAAAAAGCTAGAGTCTCACTCCGAAAATTAAAAATCAACAAATTCAATGGAGCTTGGGTCTACTAAATTCTTCTCCATACCAGACAGCATGTATAGCTAGACAAGTCACGTCGTAGCCAAAACTAAGATCTTCTGGCTGCCCTGCATGGGTAGATATTGAAGCTTGCCTAGTCAAACCTCTTTCTTTTATGTGTGTACTTACACTCAAACACCTGAAAGTCCCTCACTCATTTACAATCATAAAAGATCTAATAATCACCATTAAAACTTAGACAAATACTTTAACAATAAAATGAAAATTACCTGACTATTTTCACTGTGGTTTAAACCCATCAATATCGACTCAAAAAAGGTTTTCAGGGAGAAATAAGCATCCTCAGGTATCCTATTGATCAAGGATCTAGGCTCCAAAAAACACGTTTCCTTTACTATGCAATCAGAAAAATCCGACTTCCTAACATCCGAATTTCACACATTTTTAAAGCCAAATGTTGCACTTATGGAACTAGGTGAAGTCAACACCTTGAATTGCATTAAATTCCTTCAAGCTATAGTGAACAAAGACCATATTGCATCTAGAATATATAAAATTCTGGATAAGCATATGTTGCAAAGTCATCCTGTGCCCTGGGCACCCCCCAACTTTTTGCTGACTGGTACTGGTGGTAACTGACTCTGACTGACCCTGTGCTCTGCCTAACCAGGCCCAGGGCCAGTGCTATGCTGAAAACACTTAGAATACAGTGAAAACACCTACATACATTAGGGTACTCTAAGGGTTGGGGTACCCCTGTGATTGGCATGACCTACCCCATAGGGCCCTAGTACATATTAGGGCAGGGGGATTGAAACTACCTATCAGTCCCTAGTATATAATAGGGCATTGCAGTTTAGAGGCCAGCAGCCCTTTCTGCACTTGCATGTGTGCACTGCTGAAGCATTAGGTCAGTTTAAAAAGGGGCTCTGGGCTACAGGACTGCTTTTAAAAAGTAAATTGTGCCTAAACTCGACTTTTGTGTTTGGGGCACTTACAAATTGTTAACCTACAATGTTTGGGCATATTAGGTACCCCCAGGGTCTCCCCTAGGTGTCCCAGGGGTGGGGGGGTCAGGTATCTATAAGGTGGACCCTTATAAAATGAGTTTTATATGCCCTGGGTAAAGTGAAATTGCACATTTCACTACCCACATTGTGATAAAGTGCTGCCCAAAATCGACTTTGCTGGTAGGAGCACTGTGGAGGGAGGATCTGCAATACTTTTACATATTCAGAACCCCTAAAGTCTCCCCTAGGTGTTCCTGGGGTGGGGGTCCTGTAGATATATGTAGCGTACTTATAAAATATGTTTTTATAAGCCCTGGTGCTGGAAAAATGGCCCAAGTCACTTTTCCCATTGCAAATCCCATGCCATAGGTTAACATTGGGAAAGGTTATTAGTTAATAACTGGAGAAAGAAAAGCCATAAAACTAGGATTAAAGGACTCAGTAGAATGGTAATAATAAATAAAAAAATATGGTATTGTTGAATTTATTGTAAAATGTACAGACAAGAAGTTAGAAGACTTTTCTTGTCTGTAAGCCAAAATTCAACCCTGTGCTGCTCTGCCCTGATTGGTCAGAGATAAGTGGGTGAGCCTGGCTGCTTTGAACAGGTGATAAATGACCCCTGGGGTTAGGAAGCCTCTCGGGGAGGAGAGGTTGCTGGGCATAGGAATGCCAGAGCAGGGAGAGCAGTCGTAAACCATGGACTTCAAGTGTAAAGGGAGGACCCCAGTGTCATTTACAACTTTACCCTGTTCACCCAAGGCAGATGCTAGGCTTAAGAAAGGAATTGTCTTGTGGATTGTTACCTGCCTTGTTATGTTGGCCTAGGCCTGGCTGCCATGCTGCTTTTCTTTGCGCACGTTACACTGAGCCGGGCCTTCCTCGCCCTTTGCTCGTGCCAAGTTCTTTTGCACTGTCTGCATTTTCTGTTGTTCACCTTTTTGGGCTCAGTCTGCACAAACATGTACAAGGTCGCATAACAATGTATTTCGGTTCTTCCTGATATGGCCAGTCTCGCGCACCCAGACATAACATTATGTGCAATTGCCATGAAGAATTTGGTATGCTTTTAATACTGTGGTTTACTAGCGCTTAAGACACTTGGAGAAATCCCTTTCAGTGAGAAGAGCTATGATGTCCTGCTGATGTAATTCTGCATCTAGAGACTGAGGTATGAGGGTTCGCTAGTCAAAGCCCAGAGGTCTTCTATTTTATAATAAACTATCTTACTGCAAGGGGAGGGTGGTAATGTTATTTATACGTTTATCCACTGAGCTCTGAGATGCTTTCCCCGTTTGTATTCTATGGAATTGTAACCATGCTGCTTATATTAGTAATATGCATTATGCTATTAGTACTGACACGTGTACTGTACATTAGAGCACGTAAGTTGGAATAAACATTTTAACCTATCCAGTGTCTCTTCCTACGCACCTTGTGGACAAGTACGAGTGAGTGGCGAAAGAGTGTTCTTGCTTCAGTGAGTCCTGAGATAAAGATACCGTGTTCTGGGTTGTCCAAACATTAGTACTTGGGTGCTAATGGGATGCTAAGCTAGTTGGGTTGGGGTTTTTGGGTGCTACGGTATATGGTGGCAAACCACTGTATTCCGGGGTCCCATTTTCCTGTGCATAGCTCTGTGTATGTGCAGAAACCTTATGACATGGCGCGACCACCGTGGGGCAGCTTATCTGCGAGACGCTTGAGTAGTACTTGTGCTTGTCCACAAACCCCTCGCGTACGCTTCCGGAGGCGTATGTGACGGTGATACCTCCTATATTGAATGTTTTATAGGTTCTTTCAAGCTTGATATTATTAAAAAGGTTAGTTAATAGACCCATTTTTGTGCTCCCTGTTAGGTTGTCGAATATAATTGTTTAGTCATGGCTGGTGTGGCGATAGCTGCACATAGTCGAGGAGCACTCCGAGACCACTTAGCTGTGTATGGAGTGCCCGATACTGGGGTCGAGTTGGTCTTTGTGGTTCAAGCCGATCCGGCTTATCACTTTGAAGTGTTTTACACTTGGATCACTTTTGAAGCGGTGGATGCAGGTGATAAGCTGTTTCATGAATATAAACCCACCGCTATTCCTGCTGCATATCGACCCTATACCACTCTTGAAGTACCTCTCACGGCTTGGCAGCACCGTGTTTGGTTTAATGGCGCCCTACCACAACCAACTACCGCAGTTCGTTTAGGCCCCTTGTCAATTCAGGGGGCCACTTGGCCTGTATTGGCCGGGTATACCCCGCATCCAAATTATCTGGCATTAACGCTTGCGGAACTGCGCACTATGCATACCGAATTGGTGCGAGTGCATCGATCCTTGGTGACATATGTTACAGGTAGCCTCCATGGAGCTGCTCCTGTAGTCGCAGGCCAACCAGCTATTGCAGCTGGAGTGACTATAAGTCCTGTCATGGTAAATTCTGTGATGGGCAAACGTCCACAAAATAAGGATGACTATCCTTACTGGCTTGCTGAAAAGTTCGATCAGATAGAAGCGGTGTTTCCACATACATCCCCAGTAGATAAACACCGCATCCTCACGATAAGTTTGCCAAAAGACATAATCCCCGATTTGACATCATGTGAAAACTGGGGTAAGGTATTCGCAGCAGTTTATTCAAAATGTTTTGGAACTCCTTCCATGACGGTTCTACCCTCTGTAATTAAAAAAGTACAGGATGAACATGGCCCTGAAGCGGCTGTGGAATTAGGGATGAGACTAGTGGGAGTGTTTGATGTAGTAGCTGAGCTGATCCTTGGAAATGTCAAGGGCGATGCTATGAACTTTCAAGTAGCGAATGCTTTGGCTTTGGTCCCAGAGTTGGACAGGCCTCGCGAATTACCGAAAATAATAGCCCGGGCTTATAAAACAATTGGAAGAAATAGCCTAGGCAACAAGCCTTTTGTAAAAATGCAAACTCAATCGCAATCACAAGTTATACAAACAAAAAGTGCATCTGAGAAAGATGATAAACCAGTCTTCACTAAAAAGAGTTGGAGACAGAAAAAACAGGGTAAGCAACAAAAGAAGCCGGGGTCGAGAGGCGCTTCCCCAGTTTCGGTTTCTTCTGAACGTACTTATGATTTACGTGATAGGTCAAGGATTAAATCACCAGAAAGGTTTCAGAGCTCTGATACGCGTTCTCCTCGTTCTTCACAGGCCCAGACGTCGTCACAGGCTGGTGGAGGAGGACGGCAAGATAGAGGAAGGGGCCGAGAGGCTCCCCAGGAGCGTGACCAACCTCGACAACAAGTCAGAGGGAAAGCAGAAGATTTTCATCTTCCTCGACCGCAATTTCAGAAGAAAAAGGTTGCCGCTGTCACAGCGAAATATGCCTCAGACCGTGAGAACGAGACTCCAGAATTGGACGTGGGCAGTGACCCTCCTAGACAGCGCCGCGGAAGTTACCATAGTGCGGGAGGCGCTACGTCCTCATATGGAGGCGACAGCAACTGAAACATTCGTTACTGTAGAGACAGCTGACACGAGAGTGGCACCCCCTGACAGACTATATAATATAGTTATACAAATTGAAGGTGACATACCGCGTGAAATAAAAGGGATTTTTGGGAAAATCTAACCTCTTCATATGACATTTTGTTAGCAGAGGTGGATTGGCCACCCCCATTCGTTTTAGCTGCACATAAAGGAGAGGAGGTAATCCTTCCAAGCTTTTCAAAGCATGTCCCAAAAGACAAAGCTGAAGCACTTGCAGCTGAGTGGGCTGTGTACCTGGCACCAGCGTTATACCGCAACCATGTGGGATGGGATGAAGAATCACCTCCTCATGCAATACCTTTGCGGTCACTACAGCAGCCACAACCCCAATATCCCATCAAACGGCAGGCAAAAGGCCCCGTCTCCGAAATTCTGACACAGTTGGAATATCAGGGAGTAATTGAACCATGCGTATCACCTATGAACAATCCCCTATTCGTGGTTTCTAAACCCGATGGATCGTACCGCTTAGTTTTGGATTACCGGCATTTAAATACTCATTGTCGGAACTTTGCGGTGCAAAATACACACAGTTCTGCGCTTGTAGACAGTCTTGTTCGTAAAAAATACAAAACGACACTTGACCTTTCAAACGGTTTCTACACGCACAACTTAGCCCAGGAGAGTGGTCAATGGACCGCATTCACTTCCGGTGGTAAATTATTCCAGTTCCGGCGATTACCCATGGGCTATAAAAATAGTCCGGGTATATTCGCCGCCCGTGTTGTTTCTTTGTTAAATGACATTGATCAAGACGCATGTTCGTACGTTGATGACATCTATCTGACAGACGACGAGTTATATCAGCATTTGTCCCGTGTGGACCGCATTATTCTTGAATTTGCGGAGCAGGGTTACAAATTTAACTTTGCTAAGTCACACATTGCTGAATTTACCGTTCTGTTCTTGGGCTATGAGCTCAATAACGAAGGTAAGGGCTTAGCCCCCATTTCTTGGAAAAATGTGCACATTTGTGCCCCCAAATACTCTGAAGAAGCTTCAGTCTTTGCTGGGATTCCTGAACTTCGGGCGTACTTACATTCCCGAATATGCCCAGCGTATCAAGCCCTTGTATGCTTTGATACAACCTACTTATTCAAGGTCTTGCTGGCTGCCTGAGCATACCTCAATTCTGCAGTCTTTGCAGACAGACCTTTTGGAGTCTAAAAATCTTTTGACTCGTGATAACCACACAAACCTGGTGATTAGAATAATTCCGGGGCGGTGGGATTCACCTATTTAACCTTTAATGAAGGTGATACAGTACCTATCGCATACAAGTCACATCTGTACACTTCCGCTGAATTGCGCTTTACATCTGTTGAAAAAGTTCTGACTGCAGTGCAAATGGCGATTCTAAAAGAACGCGCACTGGCACAGGGTAAGCGGATTCTGGTGGTAACACCCTGTCCTGCCCTGGAGGCAGTAACAAAGGCAAGTGTACCGAACTCAAAAGCAATGCATCCCCGTTGGATACAATGGGCTACATCTTTGACGTCTTCGGACGTCACTTTTGTTTTTGATTCTTCTCTTCAGACTCAGGAGTTTTTGCAGTATGAATTCGTTCATCCTCCTCCTTTGTTTTTACTACCGCTTGAGGATTACAAATGTGTGATCTACACAGATGGTTCGGCGCAACCGGCCACTGGGTCCAAGCACGCTTATTCAGCTGCATGTGCTATTGTTGCGGGATCCTTTGTGGATGGCAAGTTCAAATCCACTGTAGTGCACACACGCACACTTGGAGATAGTACCGCACAATTGGCCGAGCTGCATGCATTGCTACTTGCACTTGAGTTCGCTTCTCAGGATGAGACCACTCTTATTGTATGTGATTCTTTTTACTGTGTACAATCTTACAATGACAATCTGTTTTTCTGGTCGAAAAACGACTACAAGGACGCAAAAGGGAGCACAATTAAGCATAAAATGCTTTGGGTTCGAGTGGCAGAATTGCAACAACGTCTGCCCCTCACACAGGTGGTTCACACCTTAGGCCATCAGCGGGTGGGCGCACACGCTATTGGTAACGATCTGGCAGATGAGGCTGCCCGTTCAGCAGTAGTCACGTGTTCAGTAGCAGCGGTTACTAGGTCCATGTCTAAAATAGACCCTGTTATTTTAGCAGCTATTGCTGCAACCAAGGAAGGTGATAATTACCCTACAGGTTTCCCTTCCAAGTATTCTTACAAATTAAGTCCCGATCAGGTTCCTTATGTAACTATACCTGACGTTGGAGACCGGCTGATCCCCAATGCGGACCGCAGGAGTGCCTTGATATCAGCTGCACACGAAGGCATGGCTTCTGCTCATGCAGGTGTGTCAGCTACGGTTTCCATCTTGCAGCAGCGTTATTGGTGGCGTGGGTTATATAAAGACACCCGTGCTTTTGTGCTTTCTTGCGACGTTTGTCAACAGATTAAGCCTTCCACGGTAACACGTCCACCACAAACACCGCTCTGCATTGCTAACAGACCCTTTGGGTGTGTTTACTTGGATCACTGCGGTCCATTCTCATCAGACACTGCCTATAAATACATCTTGGTGGCAGTGGACTCGTGCACACGGTTTCTCTGGGTCTGGCCACAACGGAGTGCTGACGCCCGAAATGTGATCAGGGATTTGCGTGTCTTTGTGGGAATTTTCGCATGCGGCACCTTCCATTCGGACCAAGGTCCAGCGTTTGCCTCTAGGGCTTACAAGGATGCAATGGCTTCGCTTGGGGTGCGGGTGAAATTTTCGTCTCCGTATAGGCCTGAGGGCAACTCTATCGTTGAACGAATGAACCGTGACTTAAAGCAATCCTTAACAGCTAGGGTTATAGGTACTGGCAGGAACTGGCTGGCCCATTTGTATACCGTTCAGCGTGCACTTAATAATCTCCCTAGAAGACCTCTGGGTGGGCGGACCCCATACGAAATGCTCTTTGGCATACGAATGTTTGTGCCTGACCTTGAGGGTCCAGACATCGCGGCGCAATCCGCCAAGTTTGATGTAGATAACCATTCTGCTATGTTACAGGACTTACAAGAAGCCCGAGACAAACTTGCAACTACACATTTACCTTCAGCCACAGATCCTGCGTTGCAGATTCCGGTAGCCGGCTGGCTTCCGAAAGTTGGAGAACTGGTTCGAGAGAAGGTTGAAAACAAAAAGAATTTGGCCCCTCTTTTCGTGCACCGGTTCCAGTTCTTGGCCTGAAGGGAACACGTACAGTCATTTTACCACCGCTTCCTGGTCGCAAAGAAAACAGATACATCTCAGTTGAAAATGTCAAGCTACAGCGCCTGGCCGATCCTGAATAGTGTCACACCAGCGGTCTCTTGTCCTGCCATTTATCGGACATATGTTCATAGTCCATCTGCACGAACGATCGCTGATGCTGTAATTGAGATGGTTGATTTGCCTGAAACTACGATTGATCCCCAACTCTCCACCAATATCGACGAGGACGAGTATACTTATCCTGAATCAGAATCGGTGGCACATCAACCAACAACGCCACTAAGCCCGACTCGTTATTCCTTTGATTCGGATTCCACATCTTCAAAAGTTCCATCCAAGTTCAGTATTTTTATATCCTGGTTTAGAGACAATTTTTTGATTCCCCCTGGACATACCTCTGGTTGGTACTTTTCTTGATATTTTTGTTCATGTCCATTGGCTTTGTCACAGTGTTTTTTCTACTAATCAATGGTCACTATTTACCTGAACGCTCTGCTGTAGACTATGTTTCTGGAACTTTGGCTCCTCATTCCTCGTCTCACATCATGAAGCGTGACCACACATTTGTGAACATTTCAGCCTTCCCAGTTGCTGATGGCATCGTATGGGATGCAGTGAATTATCAAATCCATGGTCCGACGGAAATTATTAATGTACCTAATGTCCTTCGTGTTTCAATGGGTGATGTAGTACAAAATAATATTCATTCTGATGATTGGGATGTGCATGCCGTTGAAGCATTGTTTGCCGATTTAAAATATTATGCATCTTTTAATGCTGAAGATCTATATATGAATTCTGCTAATTATGCCGATTTGTATTGTTACCAACATTGGGGTAATCATTTTCTCCATAAGCCCAGTGCCCTGCGTAGTTCTGTTAACTATACCCAATGGGAACATTGTCCAAACCCCTTGCCAGGTAGCTCTCAAACTCTTCGAAATAAGTTTAATTATTTTACTGATTTTAATCGGTCGAACCCTGCATCATATTATTTTAGACTTAATAACACATCAACTCAGAAAATTATGTTGACACACACCAAATTGCTTTATTCAGGTTCCTTTCTGAGTGCCCTAGCTGTGGGAGGTTATGAGTATTGGGATAATACAGTGGATTTAAAATCTATTTGGGGCTCCAAGCCATGGCAGGTACAGGGAACCGAGGCGTTGCATCGTGCTTGCCTCATCCCTACCCAAATTATGTTCCTAAATGCTTCCATCTATCAGACTACATGTTGGGGCTTAGCAACCACTAAACAATTGAATACGCCATCAATACCATCCCTGTCGAGTTTTCCAAATGAAAGCTCACGATTCAATATGTCCCTCGTGTCCCTGCAGGCAATGTTACAAAATAATTCGTTTAATGTTTCTGAGCTGGTTCAGTCACCCTGGTTAATATGGCCTATATCATCTAATGCATGTCAAATGCGTTTTCATGATACTGGTGCTAGCTACACACAGAATAGGCCTGATCCGAGGTTTACTGATGCCCGTACTGTCACTACATACTCTGTTGGTAAATTATGCAAACAATGGCTGCAACATTCGTCCCTTGATTCTGTTAAACAACATTTGTCCCTCCTTACAGGCAATATTGATCTGTCCGACTTTGTTTTGGGACCTCGTGGTCCCCGACCTAAGAGATTCATTTATGAAACGTATAATGAACTCTGGAAGCTATCACAAATGGAAGCTGCTTCCCGTCTTCGGGAAATAGATCAAGCAAATATGGAAAAGGTGCTTGCTGTTGTTGACAATAGTATTAATACCCTGTCTTCTCGTATTTACACTTTAGAGAATATTGTGTCCTCTGTTGTTGATATTGTACAAGATGATGTTTCTGTGTTATATCATGGTCAGAATCAATTGCGCTCAGTTATGCAGTTTGCATGGACTTTACAGACGCTTAAGTTAGGTAAAGTGCCTTGGCATTTCTTGAACACCTCTGCCTTATTTCTACCTTTTAACTTAACTGATAAACAGCAATTTATGTCCATGAAGGATGCAACTTACAATCTATTACATATCGAAAAGGTGGATCCATTGCCGTTCTCTGTTGCAGAACTCGATTCTGCTGTATGGCTAGTCCATGGGGTTATAGCTTTACCATTTTCCTTGTTTGAATTTGACTCGTGCATGAAACATTATCCTGTGGGCCGTTACCGGCCATTGGGCAGTGCTTTCCTGCATGAACTCTGGTCCTTGCCTTTCATGTATAAATGCCTTCGGGACGGCAAGGAAGTCTTTCTCACGGGGAGTACTGCGACTCGACTATAGGTCATTCGCTTATTTGTAAACACATTAAATTGCATGGCTCATGCAGCGTTTCCTCTCCTAATCTTGCTTGTGTGCTGAAAGGTATTCCTGCTCCTGTTATTTCTCCTACTTTCACTCTCCTTTCCAATGGTAGTTATTTACTTTTAAATAACGAAAACTGTTGTGGCCTGCAGGCTGGCATTCCTTACATTGTAACAGTTTCGCACAGGGTTGTTTGCTGCAAAAATGTGCTTTTTCCTCCCCCTCATGGCAAGGTTGATATCTCTATTTGGCCTTCCATCCCTACCATGGAAGCAGATTTCAATAGACTGAGCAGAATAAAGGCACTATTATTAAACGAGGAAGTTATGCTCACGTCCGCCCGGGAGACATTCATTCTCCAGGTGGCGAGTACCCACAGTGAAATACAGGCCCTTTTAAACACTAATCTCCCCCAACATTTTGGGGAGTTAATACATCGTATTTTTAACGCATCTAACACTGAAGGCCTGGTACACTTTTTTAAGGTCGTTGGGTCGGGCTTGGTGTCCTCCTTTCAAACTATTTTTGGTGTCATCCCGGCTTTCATACATTCTATATTTTCCAGTGTCTTTGGCGGTTTCCCATTGATCCTCGCTTTAGCGGCTGGTGTCTTGCTCTTAATTTGCTTTCTGCGCAATGGCTGCTCCCCGATGGGACCTGCTCGATCCAGAACGCCTCCAGCTGCTCCGTGAGCGCCTTTTGGCCGGTTTTGGCGTCTTGCCAATGGCGACACTGAGTGTGTCATATACTCTTTCATTTCGCTTTGCGTATTTCACTTGCGTGCAACCTGTGATGACTTGTGTCCGCTGTCCTTTCACCTGGACTCTAGATTATTGCCTCTCCAATTCGTCATTGTCTGTTCCGGATTTTGTTCAGTTGATGGGTCCCTTAGAGGCCCATGAGCAGGACTGTTCCGTCGCTGGCTGTATGGCGCGTGCGGCTGCACTGGGGATTTTGGCGCAATGGGATATCTGGGCGGCTGCCCAGGATCTCCTACAACGAAGCTGTTTCAATTATCACGCAAGCTGTCCCGCATTGCTTCTGGATGCTCCCTTTGCTGAGGAGCATTCCTGCTCTTTTGAACTCATGGATTGGATGGCATCTATGTTTTTTGACGATTCCAATGATGAACTCTTGGAGGGTATGGCTTTTTTCTGCACTTTCACTTTCATGGATTGACCTGCCCTTCGCCGTTTGGGCGCTCCCTGTGCTCCGACGTCTGTTTTTCTCCTCTGATGGGCCTCTGTCCTGGCCGCCGGACTGTCCAGGGGAGGGTGTCTTGTGGATTGTTACCTGCCTTGTTATGTTGGCCTAGGCCTGGCTGCCATGCTGCTTTTCTTTGCGCACGTTACACTGAGCCGGGCCTTCCTCGCCCTTTGCTCGTGCCAAGTTCTTTTGCACTGTCTGCATTTTCTGTTGTTCACCTTTTTGGGCTCAGTCTGCACAAACATGTACAAGGTCGCATAACAATGTATTTCGGTTCTTCCTGATATGGCCAGTCTCGCGCACCCAGACATAACATTATGTGCAATTGCCATGAAGAATTTGGTATGCTTTTAATACTGTGGTTTACTAGCGCTTAACACACTTGGAGAAATCCCTTTCAGTGAGAAGAGCTATGATGTCCTGCTGATGTAATTCTGCATCTAGAGACTGAGGTATGAGGGTTCGCTAGTCAAAGCCCAGAGGTCTTCTATTTTATAATAAACTATCTTACTGCAAGGGGAGGGTGGTAATGTTATTTATACGTTTATCCACTGAGCTCTGAGATGCTTTCCCCGTTTGTATTCTATGGAATTGTAACCATGCTGCTTATATTAGTAATATGCATTATGCTATTAGTACTGACACGTGTACTGTACATTAGAGCACGTAAGTTGGAATAAACATTTTAACCTATCCAGTGTCTCTTCCTACGCACCTTGTGGACAAGTACGAGTGAGTGGCGAAAGAGTGTTCTTGCTTCAGTGAGTCCTGAGATAAAGATACCGTGTTCTGGGTTGTCCAAACATTAGTACTTGGGTGCTAATGGGATGCTAAGCTAGTTGGGTTGGGGTTTTTGGGTGCTACGGTATATGGTGGCAAACCACTGTATTCCGGGGTCCCATTTTCCTGTGCATAGCTCTGTGTATGTGCAGAAACCTTATGACAGAATGAGCAGATGCAAGGGGGAGAGACTATGGAGATTAGCCATTCTAGGGGTGTGTTTAGCCAGCTTTTCTCTCCCTGCTGAAAATTCTGACATATTGGATATTGGAAGAATAGTGGTTTCTGGGTTAGCATTTTGCCACACTCTGCAGGAAGTGGTCAGACCTTTGGGTGGAACGCTGCAGCTCATAGGACAGGAGTGCCCCCCTTCTTGACCCAAGAGAACACTGAATAAGTATCTGAGAGGGGAAGTGACTCTCAGATCTGCTGCTTGAAACTTAAGAGAATCAGAAGGGTCTGCCTGAAGAGTTTGATGTGCATTTCCAAAGGCCTGGACTCTGAAGATTGCGCCTTTTTGCACCATTTGAAACTACAGCCCTGTGGATCAAACCTGCTTCAAAAGGACTAAAGAGTGGACTCCCTGCAAGCTACAGGTTAACAGAGCTCACCTGGACCATCACCACAAAGAATCCCCAGCCTGGAGTACCACCAGTGAATTTGTAAGGGTTTTGTCCAAGTGGATGTTGGGAATTGAAGTCTCACACTTTCAAGGACCCTCTTGGAGATTCCAGAACCTTGGATTGTGTGTTAGATACTTTGGGACCCGCAAGAAGAACTTCAGGAAGGAATTTTAACTGTACCCAGCCTGCTGGAGGGGGCTGCACAAGACTGGTGAGAGATCCTCCAGAACAATTGCTAAAGGTGAATGTGTCCCTGTCAGAGGCAACGAAATGACTAAAAGGGGCACTGTTGGTTTCTAAGCACTAGAAAGTGATTAATCTTTAAAAATTCATATCTCTGGTTCCCTACAGATGAAGTCTTGGTGTCATTTAAAAGATAGAAATATTTCCTATTTGTATAAATTGGTGTTGGATTTTTATTTTGTGTTTTGTCTTAATTATTTACTGAATTGGTGTTTTTAAATGCTTTACATACCTGTCTTTGAAGTTAAGCCTGCCTGCTCGCAGCCACATTACCAAGGGTTGAGCATAGGAATAATTTCCTAAGACTTATTCTGAGCCCTATACTGTGTTAGTGGCCTTATTGCCAGTGGCAGACCTACATTTGCCTCTACCAATAATCCACTTTCCAACATTTGGTGGCAGCGGTGGGATGAGGACTTGCATTTAAAGAGTACACCTTTCAGTAAAGTGAATTAAAATTTTAAAAATCCTCTAAATTGCCTTAGAACAAAACTTTTGAGTTTGATTTTTGGAATTTGGTCTAAAACTGTTTTTAATGCATTGTTTTGATTTTTCCAAATTGTTCTAAGTCTGTGTACCTAGTTGTTGTGACCAAAAACTAGGGAACCATGGAGCTGGATCTGGCTAAACTGTCCCAGTTCACGGTGGGTGATCTTAGGGTACAGTGTAGGCTTAGGGGGCTGCCTGCTTCCAACAAGATTAAGAAGGCAGGGTTGCCTAAGTCCCTAGAGGCCTGGGTTGGGGCTGCTGAGGAGATTCCAGGGGGGGTGGATGGTGCTCCCCCCATCTTCACACCAGAGGGGGGTAGGATGATGCCTCTTCCATTTTTGATAGTGTTAGCCATATGATTCCAGATGGTGGGAGGGGGGAAGGGTCCCTTATTCAGGAACCACCACTGTCCCTTGCAGAGAGACAGCTTAAGGCTCAATTAGCTTTGATAGCTTTGGAGCAGAGGAAACTGGAATTGGCTGAGAAGAGATGGGAGAGGGAGGAGGCGTTGAAAATACATGGTGGCAGTGAAAATGATGAAGATTTTGAAATGTCTAGGGGTGGTGGTCATGATCACAAACTTCCCAAGGGTAGAGTACCCAAGTACACTGAGGGGGATGACATTGACAAGTGGCTAGCAGCTTTTGAGAGGGCCCTTAGAATGAGTAGGGTGCACTCTAAGTATTGGGGTGCACTCCTGTGGGAGTTGATTCCAGTAGCTGGGAGGGATAAGCTCCTGACCGTGAAGGGACAGGATGCAGAATCATACCAGGAGATGAAGGCATGCTTAGTTAAGAGATTTGGTCTGACTCCAGAGCAGTACAGGGTGAAGTTTAGAGGCACCCAGATAGTGAGCTCAAAGTCTTGGGTATACTTTGTGGACGATTCAGTGAAGGCATTGGAAGGCTGGATTGTTGGTAACACTGTTGACAAATATGAGGGATTGTATAATTTGTTTTTGAAAGAACATATTTTGACTCATTGTGCAGAAGAGAAGTTACGCCAGTGGATTCTAGTGGATTCTAAGCTGACAGACCCCAGAGAGCTGGGAGAAGCAGCTGATGAGTGGGTGAGAATCCGGGTTTCCATTCAGCACCAGGGGGGTGACCGGAAGAAAGGAGGACAGGTCCCTCCCCAGATCAAAGCCCAAGGGAAAGAAGGTTAAAACCTGAAGGAGTCCTCCAAAGACCCACAAAAACCTGCACAAGGAGGGGGGGGGCGAGCCAACCCAAATTCAAAGGGAGGGGGTATCAGGGAAAGAATGGTAGGTTCTTTGATCCCTCAAAGGTGGGTAAGTGCTTTGACTGTAACCAGCCAGGGCACAAGCAGGGAGATGCTGTCTGCGCCAAGAAGCTCTCCCCTAAGGGGCCATCCACAAGGATTGCCACTGTAAGTGTAGGGGTGGAGAGTGGTGCCCCAGAGAGGGGTAGTCAGGTGGTGGAAGCAACCTTAGTGTCCCTGGGTGGGGTGAATATTGCAACCCTTGCTGCCTCACCTCCAAACATAGACAAGTACAGGCAGAAGCCTAAAGTTAATGGGACTGAGGTTGAGGCTATAAGAGACACAGGGGCTAGTGTAACTATGGTCCTGGATGAGCTGGTGCCTCCAGGGAGGTTGCTACCTGGTGCGTTTCACCATGTGACTTATGCAGACAGCACTACCAAACTCTATCCTATGGCTGTGGTGGATTTGGAATGGGGAGGTGTGACAGGCCCTATGAAGGTAGCTGTGTCAAAAGTGCTCCCAGTCCAGTGTTTACTGGGCAACGATCTTGAAGCCTCTCAGTGGTCAGAGGTGGAGAGAGGACTCCATATGAAAATATTGGATCTCCCTGAGTGGGTATGTGCTGTGACTAGGTCACAGACTAGCCAGAAGGGAGGGGCTGGACACTTGGACCCTAGAACAAAGGGCCAAGCATCCAAGGACAAGGGTACTGGGCCTGGTGAGCCAGCCCAGGGAACTCCAGAGGTGCAGGAAGAATCTAACCATGATGGGGAGGAACTGGCCTCTGAGGGAGGGACTCCATCCCTGCCAGAGGTGTCAGATGTGGCAGAGCTGACAGGAGCAGGTGGACCCTCCAGAGAGGAGTTCAGTAAGGGACAGAGAGACTGTCCCACCCTTGAGAGCTTGAGGCGGATTGCTTCTAAGCCAGAGGAGAGGGATGACAGTGGGTTTTACAAAATCTACTGGGAAGATGGACTGCTTTATACTGAGGCCAGAAACCTCAAGGAGGGGGCCACCAGGAGGTTGGTGGTGCCCTAGAAGTACAGAGAGTTCATCCTGACTTTCGGTCATGATATCCCCTTGGCAGGACATTTGGGACAGACAAAGACATGGAACCGGTTGGTGAACCATTTATAGTGGCCTCATATGTCTGAAAAGGTAAGGAGTTTTGCAGCTCCTGTGTCACCTGTCAGGCCAGTGGCAAGGCAGGCGGCAAGACAAAGGCTCCCCTAATACCACTGCCAGTGGTTGGGGTTCCTTTTGAAAGGGTGGGGATGGACATTGTTGGTCCCCTGGACCCACCTACTGCATCAGGGAATAGGTATATCTTAGTGGTAGTGGACCATGCCACTAGGTACCCTGAAGCAATCCCTCTTAGAACCATTGATGCTCCTGCAGTGGCTAGAGTCGGTTTTCCAAAAGAGGTGGTATCAGATAGGGGCACGAACTTCCTGTCCAGCTATCTGACTGCTATGTGGGATGAGTGTGGTGTCAACCTCAAGTTCACCACCCCCTATCACCCACAAGCAAATGGTCTTGTTGAGAGATTCAACAAAACCCTTAAGGGCATGATAAATGGGTTGTCAGAGAAGTTCAGGAGGAGATGGGATGTTCTCCTCCCATGCTTACTGTTTGCCTACAGGGAGGTGCCACAGAAAGGGGTTGGTTTCAGTCCCTTTGAGTTGTTGTTTAGACACCCTGTGAGGGGGCCATTGAGCCTGCTGAGAGAGTCTTTAGAGAAACCTCTTAAAGAAGCAAAGGACAATGTGCTTGACTATGTGCTAGGCCTGAGCTCTAGAATGGCAGAGTACATGTACAAGGCAAGCAGGAAACTGGAGGCCAGCCAGGAGCTCATGAATCACTGGTATGATCAGAAGGCTACTATGCCTGAGTATGCTCCAGGACAATTGGTGTGGGTGTTGGAGCCTGTGGCTCCCAGGTCCCTCCATGACAAGTGAAGTGGGCCCTATCCAATTTTAGAAAAGAAGGGTAAGGTTACCTATTTGGTTGACCTTGGCACCCCAGGAACCCTCATAGGGTCCTGCATATGAATAGATTGAAACCCCACCATGATAGGGCAGACATGACCATGTTACTGGTCACTGATGAGGGAGTGGAAGAGGAAACTGAGCCTGTGCCCGACCTCCTCTCCACTAATGTGCAAGATGGGTCAGTGGAGGGGGTTGTACTCTCTCCCAAGTTAACAGAGCAGCAGCACAGAGACTGTAAGCAAGTGCTGGAGCAGTTTGCTGGCCTGTTCTCTTTGACCCCAGGCATCACTGAGTGGTGTGTGCACCACATTGACACTAGTGACAGCCTACCTGTCAAAAATAAACTGTACAGGTTGTCTGACCATGTCAGAGCCAGCATAAGCCGGGTATGGTGGCTCAGTGGACTAATGCATCCACTGCAGGGGCCTGTGTTCGACCTCATGGTCACAGGTTCGAATCTCGGCGGATCCACTCAGCCTTTCATCCATTTGAGGTCGATAAAATGAGTACCATTGAGTTGGGTAACAATAAACATCTGTTATTCAGCGCCAAGATGCCCCGTTGCTGGGGTAAACGTGCGCTTTACAAAAAAAAAAATACACACATTATAGCTGAGGTTGCTAAGATGCTGGAATTGGGGGTAATTGAACCATCTGGAGTCCATGGGCAGTCCTGTGGTGCTGGTACCTAAACCTAATCCTCAGGGGGGACCCAAGGAGTTAAGGTTCTGTGTGGACTACAGAGGATTGACTGCAGTCACAAAGACTGACGCTCACCCTATACCTAGAGCTGATGAAGTCAATGACAGGTTAGGGGCTGCTAAGTACCTGAGTACTTTTGATTTGACTTCAGGTAACTGACAGATTACCCTCACTGATGGAGCAAAGGAGAGGTCAGCATTCTCCACACCAGAGGGACATTATCAGTTCAAGGTAATGCCCTTTGGCTTAAAGAATGCACCTGCCACCTTCCAAAGGTTGGTGAACAGGGTCTTGTCTGGGTTGTAACAGTTCAGTGCAGCTTACCTTGATGATATAGCTGTATATAGTTCTACCTGGGGGGATTACTTAAGCCACCTAAGGAAAGTGCTTCAGGCCATGCAGCAGGCAGGCCTGACTATTAACGCAAGTAAGTGCCAAATAGGGCAGAGATCTGTGGTGTACCTGGAAAACCTGGTAGGTGGGGGCCATGTACAGCCTATCCAAGCTAAAGTCCAAACTATTTTGGATTGGACAGCTCCTGTTACCCAGACTCAGGTCAGGGCATTCCTTGGACCGACAGGGTATTATAGAAAGTTTGTTCAAAATTATGGGACCATTGTGGGGCCCCTAACAGAACTCACTTCTAAGAAGAGGCCCAAAAAGGTGTATTGGACCCCAGAGTGTCAGAAGGCTTTTGACACTCTGAAAGTTGTTATGTGTTCAGCACCAGTGTTGCTGGCCCCGGACTACACAAAATAAGTTGTGATTCAGACAGATGCTTCAGAACAAGGGATTGGGGCATTGTTGTCACAGCTAAATAAAGAGGGCCTTGATCAGCCAGTTGCCTCTATTAGCAGGAGGCTTCTTCCCAGAGAGCAGAGGTGGAGTGCCATTGAGAGAGAGGCTTTTGCTGTGGTTTGGTCCCTGAAAAAGTTGAGACCATATTTGTTTGGGGCTCACTTTCGTGTTCAAACTGACCACAGGCCTCTCAGGTGGCTCATGTAGATGAGAGGAGAGAATCCCAAGCTGTTAAGGTGGTCCATTTCCCTACAGGGAATGGACTTTACTGTGGAACACAGACCTGGGGTTGCCCATGCAAATGCGGATGGGCTTTCCTGGTTTTTCCACTTAGCTGATGAGGACTACCAGGGTGTAGGTTAGTAACCCATCACCTTTCGTTTGGGGGGGGCTGTGTTGCAAAGTCATGCTGTGCCCTGGGCACCCCCCAACATTTTGCTGACTGGTACTGGTGGTAACTGACTCTGACTGACCCTGGGCTCTGCCTAACCAGGCCCAGGGCCAGCGTTATGCTGAAAACACTTAGAATACAGTGAAAACACCTACATACACTAGGGTACACTAAGGGTTGGGTTCCCCTGTAATTGGCATGACCTACCCCATAGGGCCCTAGTACATAATAGGGCAGGGGGATTGAAACTACCTATCAGTCCCTAGTATATAATAGGGCATGGCAGTTTAGAGGCCAGCAGCCCTTTCTGCACTTGCATGTGTGCACTGCTGAAGCCTGAGGTCAGTTTAAAAAGTGGCTCTGGGCTACAGGACTGCTTTAAAAAAAAGTAAATTGTGCCCAAACTCAACTTTTGTGTTTGGGGCACTTAAAAATTGTTAACCTACAATGTTTGGGCATATTAGGTACCCCCAGGGTCTCCCCTAGGTGTCCCAGGGGTGGGGGGGGTCAGGTATTTATAAGGTGGACCCTTATAAAATGAGTTTTATATGCCCTGGGTAAAGTGAAATTGCACATTTCACTCCCCACATTGTGATAAAGTGCTGCCCAAAATCGACTTTGGTGGTAGGAGCACTGTTTAGGGAGGATCTGCAATTTTTTTTTACCTATTCAGAACCCCTAAAGTCTCCCCTAGGTGTTCCTGGGGTGGGGGTCCTGTAGATATATGTAGCATACTTATAAAATGTTTTAATAAGCCCTGGTGCTGGAAAAATGGCCCAAGTCACTTTTCTTATTGGAAATCCCATGCCATAGGTTTAAATTGGAAAAGGTTATTAGTTAATAACTGGAGAAAGGAAAGCCATAAAACTAGGATTAAAGACTCAGTAGAATGGTAATGATAAATCCAACAATATGGTCTTGTTGAATTTATTGTAAAATGTACAGACAAGAAGTTATGACTTTCTTTTGTCTGTAAGCCAAAATTCAACCCTGTGCTGCTCTGCCCTGATTGGTCAGAGATAAGTGGGTGAGCCTGGCTACTTTGAAGAGGTGATAAATGACCCCTGGGGTTAGGAAGCCTCTGGGGAGGAGAGATTGCTGGGGATAGGAATGCCAGATCAGGGGGAGGAGTTGTAAACCATGGACTTCAAGAGTAAAGGGAGGACCCCAGTGTCATTTACAACTTTACCCTGTTCACCCAAGGCAGATGCTAGGCTTAAGAAAGGACTGAGCAG
The DNA here is from genome assembly GCA_963921515.1 of Calotriton arnoldi. Lineage (NCBI taxonomy): Eukaryota > Metazoa > Chordata > Amphibia > Caudata > Salamandridae > Calotriton > Calotriton arnoldi. The sequence continues at coordinate 711,290 of CAWUFW010008094.1, read as the reverse complement.
ATGCAAGGGGGAGAGACTATGGAGATTAGCCATTCTAGGGGTGTGTTTTGCCAGCTCTTCTCTCCCTGCTGAAAATTCTGACATATTGAATTTTGGAAGAATAGTGGTTTCTGGGTTAGCATTTTGCCACACTCTGCAGGAAGTGGTCAGACCTTTGGGTGGAACGCTGCAGCTCATTGGACAGGAGTGCCCTCCTGCTTGACCCCAGAGAACACTGAATAAGTATCTGAGAGGGGAAGTGCCTCTCAGATCTGCTGCTTGAAATTTAAGAGAATCAGAAGGGTCTGCGCTGAAGAGTTTGATGTGCATTTCCAAAGGCCTGGACTCTGAAGATTGCGCCTTTTTGCACCATTTGAAACTACAGCCCTGTGGATCAAACCTGCTTCTAAAGGACTAAAGAGTGGACTCCCTTCAAGCTACAGGTTAACAGAGCTCGCCTGGACCATCACCACAAAGAATCCCCAGCCTGGAGTACTACCAGTGGATTTGTAAGGGTTTTGTCCAAGTGGATGGTGGGAATTGAAGTCTCACACTTTCAAGGACCCTCTTGAAGATTACAGAAGCTTGGATTGTGTGTTAGATACTTTGGGACCCGCAAGAAGAACTTCAGGAAGGAGTCCTAACTGGACCCAGCCTGCTGGAGGGGGCTGCACAAGACTGGTGAGAGATCCTCCAGAACAATTGCTAAAGGGGAATGTGTCCCTGTCAGAGGCAACGAAATAACTAAAAGGGGCACTGTTGGCTTCTAAGCACTAGAAAGTGACTAATCTTTAAAAATGAATATCTCTGGTTCCCTACAGTGGATTTTTTTCGTTTTGGTGTCATTTAAAAGATACAAATATTTCCTATTTTTAGGTCTCGCCCTGAAAGCCAGCGCTTCAGCGCTGGCTCTGGGCGAGACATTTTGTAGTGGGCTTGCAGAAATGCGACCACAACCTTTGGCTGGCCTAGAGCATGCGAGTACGCGCACAGTAACGCGCTTTCCTCGCATCGCTCCAGGCGCCATGTGGCTTTCACCTCACTTGCTCGAGGCGCCCTCTGGCTTTCATCAAAGAATTCTATGGCTGAACAAGCAGGAGGGGCCGGACAAGGACACATTGGCTTTTTTTGTTTAATTTAAAGTTTATTCAATTCTACGGCTGAGCAAGCAGGAGGGGCCGGACAAGGACACATTGGCTTTTTTTGTTTAATTTAAAGTTTATTCAATTCTACGGCTGAGCAAGCAGGAGGGGCCGGACAAGGACACATTGGCTTTTTTGTTTAATTTAAAGTTTATTCTTACTCATTCTTTGACTTTTTTTTTTTAAAGTTCATTCTCTGTGAAGGCAACATTGGCTATTTTTTTTCGGCATTTAGTTCTTCAGTCTCTCTTGATCCCCCCCACTTTTTTACACACTTTCTCTGTCTTTCACTATTTCCACACTCTCTCATTCTTTCTCTTCACCACAGCATCTCACAGCACCACTCAGCACCACCACACCACCACTCAGCACCACCACAGCACCACTCAGCACCACCACACCACCACTCAGCACCACCACAGCATCACTCAGCAACACCACAGCATCAGTCAGCACCACCACAGCACCACTCCACACCACCACAGCATCACTCAGCATCTACACAGCATCACTCAGCACCACCTCAGCACCACCCCAGCATCACTCAGCACCAGCACAGCACCACCACACCACTCAGCACCACCACACCACCACTCAGCACCACCACAGCATCACTCAGCATCTCCACAGCAGCACTTAGCACCACCACAGCACCACCACAGCATCTCACAGCACCACTCAGCACCACCACACCACCACTCAGCACCACCACAGCACCACTCAGCACCACCACACCACCACTCAGCACCACCACAGCATCACTCAGCAACACCACAGCACCACTCCACACCACCACAGCATCACTCAGCATCTACACAGCATCACTCAGCACCACCTCAGCACCACCCCAGCATCACTCAGCACCAGCACAGCACCACCACACCACTCAGCACCACCACACCACCACTCAGCACCACCACAGCATCACTCAGCATCTCCACAGCAGCACTTAGCACCACCACAGCACCACCACAGCATCACTCAGCACCACTCAGCACCACCACAGCATTACTCAGCACCACCACACCACCACTTAGCACCACCACAGCACCACAACAGCATCACTCAGCACCACCACAGCATCACTCGGCACCACCACAGCGTCACTCAACACCACCACTGCATCACTCAGCACCACCACAGCACCACCCCAGCATCACTCAGCACCAGCACAGTACCACCACAGCATCACTCAGCACCACCACAGCACCACCCCAGCATCACTCAGCACCAACATAGCACCACCACAGCATCACTCAGCAACACCACAGCATCAGTCAGCACCACCACAGCACCACTCCGCACTACCACAGCATCACTCAGCATCTCCACAGCACCACTCAGCACCACCACACCACCACTCAGCACCACCACAGCATCACTCAGCAACACCACAGCATCGGTCAGCACCATCACAGCACCACTCCGCACCACCACAGCATCACTCAGCATCTCCACAGCATCACTCAGCACCACCACATCATCACTCAGCACCAGCACAGCACCACCACAACACCACTCAGCACCACCACACCTCCACTCAGCACCACCACAGCATCACTCAGCATCTCCACAGCAGCACTTAGCACCACCACAGCACCACCACAGCACCACTCAGCACCACCACAGCACCACTCAGCACCACCACAGCATTACTCAGCACCACCACACCACCACTCAGCACCACCACAGCGCCACCACAGCATCACTCAGCACCACCACAGCATCACTCGGCACCACCACAGAGTCACTCAACACCACCACTGCATCACTCAGCACCACCCCAGCATCACTCAGCACCAGCACAGTACCACCGGACAAGGACACATTGGCTTTTTTGTTTAATTTAAAGTTTATTCTTACTCATTCTTTGACTTTTTTTTTTTAAAGTTCATTCTCTGTGAAGGCAACATTGGCAATTTTTTTCGGCATTTTTTTCGTCAGTCTGTCTTGATCCCCCCACTTTTTTACACACTTTCTCTGTCTTTCACTATTTCCACACTCTCTCATTCTCTCTCTTCACAGCATCTCTCAGCACCACCACAGCACCACTCAGCACTACCACACCACCACTCAGCACCACCACAGCATCACTCAGCAACACCACAGCACCACTCTGCACCACCACAGCACCACTCCGCACCACCACAGCACCACTCCGCACCACCACAGCATCACTCAGCCTCTCCACAACATCACTCAGCACCACCACAGCACCACCCCAGCATCACTCAGCACCAGCACAGCACCACCACAACACCACTCAGCACCACCACACCACCACTCAGCACCACCACAGCATCACTCAGCATCTCCACAGCAGCACTTAGCACCACCACAGCATCACTCAGCACCACCACAGCACCACTCAGCACCACCACAGCATTACTCAGCACCACCACACCACCACTCAGCACCACCACAGCACCACCACAGCATCACTCAGCACCACCACAGCATCACTCGGCACCACCACAGCATCACTCAACACCACCACTGCATCACTCAGCACCACCACAGCACCACCCCAGCTTTTACTCAGCACCAGCACAGCACCACCACAACACCACTCAGCACCACCACACCACCACTCAGCACCACCACAGCATCACTCAGCATCTCCACAGCAGCACTTAGCACCACCACAGCACCACCACAGCATCACTCAGCACCACCACAGCACCACTAAGCACCACCACAGCATTACTCAGCACCACCACACCACCACTCAGCACCACCACAGCATCACTCAGCACCACCACAGCATCACTCGGCACCACCACAGCGTCACTCGGCACCACCACAGTGTCACTCAACATCACCACAGCGTCACTCAGCACCACCACAGCACCACCCCAGCATCACTCAGCACCAGCACAGTACCACCACAGCATCACTCAGCACCACCACAGCACCACTCAGCACCACCACAGCACCACTCAGCACCACCACAGCATCACTCAGCACCACCACAGCACCACTCAGCACCACCACACCACCACTCCACACCACCACTCAGCACCACCACACCACCACTCAGCACCACCACAGCATCACTCAGCACCACCACAGCATCACTCAGCACCACTACAGCATCACTCAGCACCACCACAGCATCACTCAGCACCACCACAGCATCACTCAGCACCACCACAGCATCACTCAGCACCACCACAGCATCACTCAGCACAACCACAACAGTATCACTCAGCATCGCCTTTGCACTAGTACACCACCACATCATCATCACTCAGCAAGACCTAAGTATCATTCAGCATCACCTCAGCATCGTCTCAGCACCAGTCACCACCACCACCACCACCACCACCACCCACCACCACTACCACTACCACTACCACCTCAACATCACTCAACACCACCTCAGCCTGCTCTCGGAATCTGCCATCTGTTGATTCTCCCCTAGCGTCTGGCCGCTGCTAGTGTTATAATACAGGGACTAGTTCACAACCTTCAACCTCCAATTGTTTATGCCCCCTCAAAAAAAAACTTTAACAAACAACCATTGGAATAGGCAAAAACAAGTTGCCAGCATTGCAAGAACAAAAGAAAAATGAGGACATTTTTTATTGTACATACATTTTTTAATATGGTCGTTCTGTTGGACAAAATGCCTTTTTGGTCATATATAAGGTAACAAAAATGCTTCTGGCACTTTTTTATTACAACTTTTCAGCATGCTGCACAGCAGCCACACTTCTCTACAGCACAGCTTAAACACATTGGCAAAGTCAATAGCTCTGCCTAAACACTTATAAGGCCCCAAAGGCGAGACCTATTGGCTATGCCAATGCTTGTTATAAATTGGTATTGGATTTTTATTTTGTGTTGTGTCTTAATTATTTACTGAATTGGTGTTTTTAAATGCTTTATATACCTGTCTTTGAAGTTAAGCCTGCCTGCTCGCAGCCAAGTTACCAAGGGTTGAGCATAGGAATAATTTTCTAAGACCTATTCTGAGCCCTATACTGTGTTAGAGGCCTTATTGCCAGTGGCAGACCTACATTTGCACCTACCAATAATCCACTTTCCAACAGCATACCACGCTAAACAACACATATATCCAGAAAAAATGGTCTGAATCATGCTCCACCAATAACATATATCCTCCCTCGTCAACCACCTAGGAATAAATCTAGACTTCACTTCGTTCCTGCAATAAATATCACCTTTGCTTTACCAATGCAAATATTGGCCTATTCACAGATCCTTTTGGACACCTGTAAAACTGCACAAACTTGGGCTAATTGGCTCAAACGTCAATTGGTACTGTGGTGAATTTCCGAGTGACCTGGAACATTTACTCTTCTTCTGCATGCACATACATTCATACTGGATGAAAACAGAAACTACAATGTATTACATTTTTAACGCTAATGGCCTACTTGCGACTTTGGTGGTGCGGCGCCGGGTCCTCCCCGCCAAAGCCGTGGTCAGTCCACCTGCCAGATTAGGAGTTTCCTCCTGTCTGATGGCTTATTTTTGACATTCCCACGGCGGTGCCTCTAAAAATGGGCACTGCAATGGGAACGCCAAAAACAGTTCCTGCACAGCATGGACTGTTAAGTCCATGATGTGCAGGAACTGGTGGGCATGCACAGAGGGGGGAACATGCTGTGCTCCCCTGCGTGCATCCACATGGTGTGTGGCACATTCCTCTCTGCCACGGTTTTCATGGAGGAGGAACCGCCATGAAAACTGTGGCAGAGAGGAAACTTGTCATTTGCTTGGCGGGACAGCGGAGGTCCATAATCAAGCCCAAAGTTGTCTCTCAATCACATAGTTGCCATCATAGGCCCACAGACTATTATTACAAACTGAGAGTTCAACATATGGACTCTTACTAATGATGGGGGCCAGGGTTCCACGTTCTAGATTTACTTGGGAACCCCTGGTCGATGGACCGTTGGTTCCTGTTTGAAAGTGTAAAGGGGAGAAATATCTTGACTAGTTGTTAGACCTGGCATCATTGGTGTGGGTTTCCCCTGTATTTTTGCCTTTGCCTCCTGTTATTTTGCTGTGTGTTGGACTTCGTTTTTGCTGGTCTAGATGCTTTGGGCACTTTGCCACTGCTGTTCAGTGCCAAAGTGCTAGTGGTCCCTTTGTCAATTGTTGTATGTATTGATGTTTCCATGATTGGTTTATTTGGTTTACTGTTTAATCCCTAGTACAGTGCACTGTGTGTGCCCAGGGCCTATAAACCAAATGCTGATAGTAGGCTTGCAGCACTGATTGTGCCACCTACACAAGCAGCCTTGCAACAAGGTGTCAGGCCTTCCATTGCGGTGCCTGTGTGCAGTCTAGTACTGCCATGTCGACCTGGCAAGTGCACCCACTTTCCAGTCCCTAACCTTCCCTTTTCTGACATGTTAGTCACCCCTACGGTAGGCCCAAGGTACCCCTGTGGGCAGGGTGCAGTGTATGTGAAAGGTAGGACATGCCCTGAGGGGTGTGTGTCGTGTCCTGATAGTGAAATACTGCCAATTTCGTTTTTCACTATAGTAAGGCTATCTGTCCCCATAGGATAGAATGGGGAGTTTGCTTATAACATCTCATAAGCATAACTGCCCATGGGAACAAGATAGGAAATTAAAGTTTGATATGCCTGAACTCAGAATGTTAAGATGCATCTTTTAGTGAGGGTGATTTTTACATTCTGGGTTACTGTCATGTCGACTTGGCAACTGCACCCACTTGCCAAGCCCTAACCTTCCCTTTTTATTACATGTGAGTCACCCCTAAGGTAGGCCCAAGGTACCCCTATGGGCAGGGTGCGGTGTATTTGAAAGGTAAGGCATGTACTGGTAGTGTGATATGTCCTGATAGTGAAATACAGTATATTTTGTTTTTCACTATTGAACGGCTATCTGTCCCATAGGATAGAATGGGAAGTACTGGGTAACATTTTGTGAGTATATCTTCCCATTGGGACAAGATAGAGAAATGGAGTTTAGTAAGCCTGAACTCAGAATGTACAAATGTTTCTTTTAGTAAAGATGATTTTTATGTTCTGTGTTTGAAAATACCACTTTTAGAAAGTAGGTATTTTTTTGCCTAACCATCCAGTGTGCCTCTGCTATGGTTGTGTATTCACTGTCTGGCTTTGGAGTGACAGGGGCTGGGGATGCACATTCTGTTCAGATAGCCACTTGGGGGGTTGAGGTGTGTCCTGCCTTTCCAGGGTGAGTCAGGGCTGGGCTGAATAGACCTGGGATGCATTCAGAGTAGGGGGAGGAGATTTCTTTCACACCTGAATGGGCCTGGTCTGCCAAGGACAATGCTGTCTCCACCTCCTGTCAGGAAGCTGCACCGGAGAGGAGAGAACTGGTTTTGGCTTAGCAAAGAGCTTCTCTGCCACAGAGAACAAAGGGTTTTGTATTATAAAAAGAGGGGCCCAGAGCCCTGACTTTTAGATCACTTCTAGGAAATCAAGAGGAACATTTGCCAAGGACAGAGCTGGAGAAACTGAGGAGGAAAACTGCCCCTGTGCTGTTTTCTGTCTGGGGTTGGCCTGCAGTGGCTACTTTCTGCCAAGGAAAGAGACAAGGACTTTGCTGTGTGCTGTGTCCCCTGCTTGAGAAAGATCTCCAAGGGCTTGAAGAAGAGCATGCCTCCTGTTCTGAAGTCTCAGGGACACAAAGACTTTACCCGCAGCTCCCCTTAACTTCCTTGCTGGGAGTTCTGACCTGCCAAGAGGTGCCTGTAGCTGTTCTGGGCCTCTGGAGGTTGTTCTGGCTGTGGGAGCTGGAAAAGCAATGCAACAACGAGAAGCGCAACGCATCCGTACCTGTTTCCGATGCATCGCCGAAGAAACTGACACCTGCGGCTCGAGAAATCGCCACACGCCGCATCGGGTGCACCGATCTCCGAAGTCCGAGATCACCGCACCAATCCCGATGCAAGCCCTGCTGTGTGGCTGCAAGAATGCACCCATCGTCCCGGATCATCATGCATCGCATCGAGGCGCCAGGTCTGTCGCATCGTTGGGGGAAGCAGTAAGAAACCGACGCATCACCTCCCCATGCAGTATGAAACCGACGCATCACCTCCTCTCCGGTAAGGAACCAACGCATCACCTCCCCTGTGCAGCAGTAAGGAACCGACGCATCACCTCCCCCAATGCAAGGAACCAATGCATCACCTTCCCTGCGTGTAAGGAACCGACGCATCACCTTCTCTGTGACCCTTTTTGTTTGTGTGCTCGACGCATCCAAGGTACTTTGTGTGAAAAGGGTTGCATTTGCAGTTTGCTTTGATCAGAACTATTTCTACCATTTAAAAGTCATGTTTTATTCCTGTATTGTAGATTTTTGTCGTGCTGGTCTTGTTTTGGTTTAGATAAAGATTACTTATTTTTCTAAACTGATGTGGTGTCCATTTGTAGTGTTCCCACTGTACTACTGTATGTGTTCACAAATGCTTTACACACTGCCCCTGAGATAAGCCTGTCAGCTCGTGCCAAGCTACCAAGGGGGTGAGCAGGGGTTATTTTAGAAGTGTATCCCCCTTACCCTGACTAGGAAGAAGGGTCCCTACTTTGACAAAGGATCAAACCCTTGCCAACTAGAGACCCCCATTTCTAACACTAGTTATATTTACCATGACTCAGAAGAATCACAGACTCCAGGTTCTAAGTTTAGTTAGTTTATTACAAAGTCAAGAATAACTGGACATACAAATACCGCAGAATGAGGGTGTAAAAATACATTGGAACTAATACAAAGCCAAACCTACGTGCGAAATTTAGTCTGTGAAGCATACAAAGATTAACCAATTCGAGGATCAAGACGCAGAAAATTACTGCGCCCATGTCAAGAGTCTTCTTCATTTGAGGTTCGTCAGCGAAGAGCATTAGTCTGTCCCTACACTACCACTACCATGACATCCCTACTTAACATTTCCCCAGGCAAGATCAGGACAAGGTGTCAGTGCGTGATGACTTCCTAAGAAGTGCACTCACGTTAAGTGGGTCAAGTAGCATAAAGCTACAGAGCTCGTTCTAAGATGCTCCTTGTCCTCTCTTGATCTGGTCTCCTCTCCTAACTAACTTCCCCTGGGGCAGTGTCCCTAATTCCAACTCCAAAATCTCAAGACACACCCCTTCTCGCATCAGGCGACAACGCAATCCAGCTGGATACCTCCTCGTAGATAACTTTCCAGTCGACTTCCATTCTCCCAGCCTCTGGCTCGGTGACCTTGATTCCCAGGCCTTCTCCAGTGAGAAAGAACACTGTCTCATATTATCAGCACCTCTTGTTCAAATGTATCCTCTCCTCCCTAAGCCTAATTCCTAAAACAAAAACGTTATTCTAACTAACAAAGATGCGCTTCTCCACCTGCAACAGAAACGTAAGAAAGAAAAAGACTCTTCATGCACATGAACATTACGGACGCTTCAATTATGAGAGCCAGGGAAAATACACATGAGGCCTACAATATAGGCTAACATAAGAATTAATATGAATTACTTTAAACACTCTTATACATAAACATTATTACTGTGCACGTTTAAATCAATACATTACATATCAGTGAACCAGGTTCTCATTAGTCATTTATGAATTGAACATTACAATTTTCAACATTTAAAGCACAATTACAACATTAATTTATCCACGATATGCAAAAAACGCCTTTTACTTTACTTCAGATGTTATTACATCGCACATTCTAATAACCAAATGTTAACACGACAATGGAGTATAAGCAGGTGCAACCTACTCATGGCTATAATGCACCCCTACAAATTGAAGAGCACATTCACACTCTATCAGTCCCAAGTCAGAACTCACTATTAGTATTAAAATTATAATCTCAGAGTGAAAAAACAGCAATAACATTTGCTATCACACATGGTTATGGGTTTGCTATGTTCGTAGCGTTGACAGTAACTTACACAAGAGCAACTTCAGTACCAAATCTTTTGGCTACTGTGGAATAAGCTAGACTTATTTGTGGAGAAAAATAAAGCCCCAATGAATATTTGACCTGAACAAACTACTTTTTACTTTAGCCTATTCCTCCTAATATGTGCATAGAACTCCCCCATCTCAATCTTTGTCTTTATCTCTACTTTTTTTCTCTTCCACTTACACCTTTAATCTTCTTTTCCCCTAGTTCGTGTTTACAACCTATAACTTGATCATTAAGACATAGGCAGCTATTGACCAAATGTGCACTAAAACTGTTGATGTGACTTTCATTACTTGTGTGTACATGTAATAGACAATGTATTGTCATTTCTTGAATCTTCAATAAAAATTGTTTTTAATTAAAAAGAAAAATATCCAGCAATTGTAAGTAAAGCAAAGGACTGTGGTTTCATTCTGGACAACAATCTCTCTTTGAAAGGACACGATAACAACATCACAAAAATGCTCATTGGCAACTTCGTGCCATTCACAATCTCAAAAAGTTTGTTTCCCAATAAAACTTAAAAATGCTAGTCCAATCCTATGCTATGAAATAACTCTATTCACAGGCCTTTCAAACGGTACCCATGGACCTCTTAACAGCTGTAATACTCTCAGGAGTGAGACTAACAGCAAATCCTAAAAAGCATTGTAGGTCTGGTGTAGGCTGCCATCCTTTTGGCGTTCCAATGGTTGTTTTATTTTCTCATCTTTTTAAAACGTTATTGTTAGGGGAGCTGCATGTGCCCTTTCCAATATAATATACATAGGCTAAAAGCAAACATATCTTTTAGTCTCAAAAAGCCCACATTGCCTTTGTAGTCCCTAGCACAGAAGGGAACTACTTAGATGTGGATGCGCAGCTTGTAAAAGAGCAGAACACCATCACTCACAAAGACGTTAGCCAATGGCTGAGTGGGCTGACCTATTGCTCCATGTTATAGGCTTCAATGGGTGGGAAAAACAACAGACCAATGGATGAACAGGGCTGGCGGAAAGCCCGTATAAGTAAGTATATTATACTTATATTAGTAAAATCAAATGGTCTTGGCTAAGGCCAGGCCTATACAGACAGACCACCTCTTCCCTAGGTCGAAGGTCTCTGAACTGCCTACTGATAAAAAGTCACACTCACTGCACAGTTATTTGGCATTATTTTAAGATCAGCATTAACCTATTTTCACTGGAAAGGTTATGTCATATCCCAATTAACGCATTTTTTTCCTGTTCGCTAATAATTACCATTTTGCATTTTGCCCCCTCAGTGATGCTGTAAAACTGCATGGCACACGCACAAAATTTTTACATTACCTCCAGCAAAATGCTGGTAATAGTACCAAAAAAATGAAAACCCACTCTAATAGCATTAACATATATTGTGTCACATTTCCCCTCACAATATGTAATTTAGGAGGTGATGTCCAGTAGAAGCATGTTTACCACTGTGGGGTATGGGGACCTGATGATTTAGCACAAGGCTATATAAAAGAGGCAGGTTGTGTTGCAAAGTGTCTCTGGTGCTGCCCCTGTGTTACTTGATTTTTGTTGTGTTCCCTTTGTCTTCAGGGATGCTGTTATTGTATTACAAGCTCTCGATGGTGCCAATACTTTATTAGGGGAGCTCATCTGTGCACAAACCGGATACCTGCAGATATAAGGAATCATGCTCCTAATCTTTCGCATCTCTTGTGTCTCAGGTGTGCTCACAGGTGACGTTAGAGGTTGGCATCATGCCCAGGCATCTTAGGAAGCTATGGTGGCATATGGTGATCTTTCGCCTGCACCTAAAATCTTGGTTGCGTTGTGTGCACTTTTATCCAAATATCGTTGTTTTTATTCGACATTGGTTTTTGTATGAAATGGCCAGACTTGGGTCATTCATAACACACAACGTTCAGTGGCGCATTCAGGGCGCCACGCACCCTTATGTAAACAAGGAAGATGGGCCCCCACCCCCGGGTATGGTAGTAAAAACAACCACTCATTGGCGTGATGTGGCCCCCTCAGGCTCCTGGGCCCCGGTGCCACTGCACCTGCTGCACTATTGATGGCGACACTCCTGAGCGATGTGTTATCCTGCGGAACTGCTCCGTGTCAGACACGCAGCTTGCTCGCTTATGATTGCATTTTAAGCATTAACGTTGCTCCAGAGGAGAGTGCAGGATGGGCGGGCGGAGCTGGACTCTCTTCCTGCCTTGGCACGGGGTGGGGCGACGGCCACTTCTGACCACACCTCCTGCGATGCGCAGCCTTTATGAATGCAGGCATGCAGAGATCTGCCAGGGTGGCAGGTGTGTGTCTGAAAGGGCCATTTCAAGGCCTTGCCCACCATTAACGAAGTGTTATGGTTCACTGATGATGCCCATCTCAAGATAGGGAAACGGTAATAACAGAAGGGGCTGCAAACCACTAAGCACAGCAATTGTGCGGCCATTTTACTGAACTGCCACTGGCGAGAAACAGGCAGTCGTCGGTTTCATGTCAGAAGAAGCTTGGCAGGGAAATCCAGAACACTGCTACCTGACTGACCCTCGAACAGATAATAGATACATCACCCCACGGCTATGATAAACATGGCAATTATTGTTATTAGTGACTTTCGCTGCTTAGATTGCATCAGAGTTCTGCAAGGTAACTAAGAGGTTATGCAGTTGTGTGGACTGGGCTCAGAGTTTGTGCAAGATTGCATGCAACAATTAAACATTAGACACTAAACTGTAAAACCTCCTTTGTGTAATGGAATGATGGTGGTTGGTGGTTGGCCAATTGCTTCCTTTTCCACCTCTGGATGATGGGGGTATAACCCATTCTGCCTTATGACCAGGGAGGAATGAAAAGAGTCAAAAACGTTAAAGAGGTAAGAGTTCAGATGCTGCTTAATTTTAGTATGTCACTCATAACTCCAAGCAGGGAGAGTGTTCCAACTGTAGAACCATAGACAGAAAGGGCCTGATTCACAAAGTTAAACTTACACTTTTGTGTAAGTTTACAGTTTTTGGGAATTCACAAAGGAATTTTACGAGTTGTGTCTTTACAACTGCAGAGTCTGCGCACTTGTAGCACATAAAAAGATAGGTAATCGTAAAGAAACTACTAGTGAAATTGCTTTGTGGATTGCAAAAAAATTGTACACTTACACAAAAGTGAAAGTTTACCTTTGTAATTCAGGATCCATAGTTTAGACCTGAAGTTTAAGGGCCCAATTCGTAAAGGTATAGTTTACCTTTGTGAATTGGGCCTTTAGACTTCAGGTCTAAATTTAGACTTCAGGGCTAAACTTCAGGTCTACCTTTACCTTTATGAATTGGGCCCAAAGAGATCTTACACCAAATTGTCTATCTGGTTGGGCAAATGGCGAGCAGCTTCTAGAACCTCAATTGTCTACCTGGATGAAAGGGCCTGGAGACCTTGGAGAACTACCCTTGAATATGGTCATGCTGTGCCTTTTGGACTACGCACAATGCCTTGGATTGAATTTAGATTTCGAGACACTGTATGCTCTTCAAGATAAACATGATGAGGTCTGGCTGCTTTCAGTCAAAAATGAAACAGGCCTCATGATTCTAGGTGTGGAGAACCCTGCACGAGGCTGCCACACAGCTGAACGTAGCAAGAGCTGTCACCTGCCGCCCCTGTGTAGAAATACAAATCCTCTTAGGGGTTCACTGATACATCTGGTCCTTAAGACCAACAAAGAAGAGATTGGCACAGAAGCTGTAATATCAAAAAAACATGTTTTATTAACCTCAGATGAGGGAGATTGCATCTTACGGTACCCGCAGGCCACTGTAGGAGGCATTCTAATGAGTGCAGAGAACAGGGTCCTTATATATGTATTTGTTACATAGTCAGCATAAAATCAAGGGGAGGTCCTAGCACATACAAGCATGCTTATTGACTAATATGGGCATACAAAATTTGCTTGCTCCACAAAGTGGGAGGGGAGACTAAACTGCTTACATGAGTAAGAATAGCCTGACAGTTGTATACTAGGAGCAGGTGCATTCTACCAGCTAGGCCTCTCTGAGCATGTGCAAGACTCTGGAAGAGGGAGAAAGCACATGGCGAGCACATGGCTAACTAAAATGGCTGCCAAGTACAAAATGGCTTTCAGCTCATGCTAACAGCGATTCCTGCAATCTTTAACAGACGATCCTTTTAGCATGAGCTAAAGACATTACCATGATCTAGTAGAGACATAGAAAATATTTTGCACATTTTCTTCTCATAAATTCATCAACATCCTATGCTAGGTGGGCATTTACATTCTAAACATTTCATTAAGCAGGTATATACAAGGTATAAGCAGGAGTACAAAGTGAACAGAGCATTGGGTCATACAGGTAGCAAGAGAGAATAATGACTATTATCTCAAACAGAAATCTCAATATTTTCCAATGATAAGTAATGCTAATGTCAGGGAAGTCAAAATAGATTATTACAAAAACAATCCTGGCTCCAGGGGACCAGGAGGACCACACAAGACCATAGGAATTAGGACAAGGAGCCGCAAGGGCTGCTCCTCCTCAAAAATGGGACGACCAAAGGGGTACATTACTAACAAAAAAAGAGTCCTTGGGAAAGTTCTAGTACAACCACCAGCCAGAGGGGAGTCTTCTCCCTGTGTCCGTTTTGAGCCTCACAGGCAGGCTCTTGTTGTTCCCACGGTGGAGCTGCACAACTCGCAACTCAAGAATCACGGAGAAGAAAAAGTCTTTCTTTCAGGATAGGGCAATCACCCCCCAGGGCAAATACCCTCAATGATCCTGTCCAGTGTCTCAGGCAGTGCACCAGTTTTCTTCACTTTAATCTAACAGGCACCAAGGGCATAGCACCTGTACCCTAAACTCAAGTCCTTCCCTAACTCCTGTATTTGCACCTCTGGCGCACTGCTCTTTTGTTGGGGCACAAATTGTACCCAGTGTACTCGGGCATCTTTTGATCAACAAACAAAGGCGTAGACTTGCATTCACTTGGGACCAGGACTTAGAGGCCTGAAGCCAACCCCTTGTTTCAAAGGGGGTCACCTCAAGCAAAAGCCTCCTTGCCGTCCTTGTCGTTCTGTGACTCTCTCAGCTGGGCATCAAAAACTGGATCCACACAAAGATTTCTCCATCCTGATTTGTAACCCCGTCTTTCGCCCAAGACAGTGGCAGGGGTACACACTTCACGTCCCAGTGCTTCCGACTTCACTGAGGTCCTAGTTGCCAGCAACGCCTATGCTGGTTACCTTCACTTTGGCTTCAAACTGGAGTGACGCTGACTCCCAGGCTGGATCTGATGTCCGGGCCCCTCTGGCAATGGTTGTAAGGCAGCAAATATCTATTGGTGGACAGAACAAGAGGTCTTTAGACAAGGCACAGAAATAATCTAACAACAGAGAGGATAGTCTCAGAATACTTCCTTAGTCTTGGGGCGCCCCATACATTAGCAAGGCACCCAAGAGCCACTTCATCTATCTGAGAGTAGAAAACCCTGGACCTATTGGCAAGTATAAAAGGAACGTTTTGGTGAACTGACAAGAGTAATACATCACCCAATCCCAAACAGCCAAGGAAGTCTGTGTTCATTTACTAAATTCTGAGGAAAAAAGAAAAACAATACAGACATACTCCAAATACTTACATTGGTGTATTCCTATATTACTAATCTGAAGAACCCTCAAGAAAAGGAAATGTTCTACACTTTTACTCATAGATTTTACATTACTTGTACAGGACTGCAGACACTTGTAAAATAATTTCTCTTACATGTTATGCTTAGGACCATGTTCTCATGTTATAGGTGCAGCAGGAAAATCTAAGACTGCTAATCTAACAGGGATTCTTATTGCAAAAAGAACTAAACTTCAACATAGTGAGTACATTTTTCTTCAGCAGAACATGTTATGACAAACAAACTCCTATAAAACAATATTTTCCTTCAAAATGTTTGCTAAGGATCACATGAGCGTCTTTCCTGCATTGTACTTTTCACGATCTGGACTATGCAACATCATTTTCAAAAGGAAAAAAAACCCTATCTCCAGCTCTAATAAGGGCTGTCAGCTTATTTACACAGACTAGCTAATAAAAGACTAGCAATGCCCTTGCAAAACTGTATAGAACATGAGAATAACATAAACAATAATAGTGTTGCCACCTGAGATTTTTGAACAGAAACCCCCACTATACAATTTTCCTTAAAGATCAAATAAGGGAACATCAATCTGTTCTACTCATTCTTTCATACAGGATGGGCAGTAACATAGCTTATGTGTTTCATCTTTTTAACAATTTTAAAACAGTATTACAGAATAGTCAATTGTAATTGTAATTGTAAGTAGCATTTATATAGCGCAGCTCTCACCCAACGGGCATCCTGGCGCTGGGATTACCTAAATCACTGTGCAGCTATAAAACTATGAATCATCATGCGCCAATCTCTCAAGGCTATTCTTTTGGAAAGAGCCTGGTTTTTAGCTTTTTTCTAAACTGCAGTAAGTCATCAGTCTGTCTGAGTTCACTTGGTAGTTCATTCCATAGCCTTGCGGCTGCATAGCCAAATGATCTACCTCCTAGTCAGGTTTTCTTGACTCGTGGGGTACATACTAGGTGGGCTGCCAAGGAACGAAGACTTCTAGCTGGGGAATACCAAGTAAACATTCTCTGTAATGGTTTAGGCCCCATTTTGTGTGCCGCCTTATGAACAATGCAAAGTGCCTTAACTGTCATATGGCCATTTCCTAGACAGCTTTAGACAGACTCAAAAAAAGTGAGAAAAAGAAGGGAGAAAACATAATTTTGCCTACCCTTAATTTGTAGAGGAGCTAGCCTCCTTCCCCCATTTTGACAGTAGGAAAACCGAAACAGGTTTTACTTCTGTCAACACTTTCAACCCCTATTTGTAGCAACTGGGCACAAACAAACTTGTAGGAGATATCTTATAAAGTGGCTATTCTCTGATTCAGTCTAACACAATGCAAATTGAGGTAACTTTAAACCAATTTCTACAGCAATTGTACTAGATTAACATGAGGGCGCATGAATGCAAACTAAAATCCATTTCCTCCTTATCGTAGCCCCTACACAGTATTCTTTAAACTAAAACCATTATTTTATATAAATGGCAGATCAGTGTTCAACTGAGGGTTGTCTTTCTTCGTGGCATAGGACTGCGCAAAACGTGTGTTTGCCAAAAATAGGAAGCAAAGCTTCTCTTTCTCTCTTTGCGCTATCATCTCGTCTTTCAAAAAACTTTTCAGAGGTCGAAGTGTCAAAGCAAACATTACCCTTCACCCTGCTAAGTTGCTAAATACAGAACTCCGACCTTTGACCCGTTCAGCAGCTGCTCATTTTTGCGTGCAAGGCTTGCCATGCGGTTTTGTAATGCAAAGCAGCTCTGGAGAATCACAGCGAAAAGCAGTCCTATACTTATTTTCATTTATGTACAGTGGTGTACAATCTAGTAATGCAGAGGCAGCTGTTTATTCTATATTTGCATATGTATACTTTTATTGAAGCCTAAGAGCACGTTAAAACTGCCTTGAGTGGTAGAACTGCTTGTAAAATTGTGAATTTTAGCTCAATTTCGACTTTGGTGGTAGGGGCACTTATAAATGAATATCCTACAATATTTTTGCATAATAGGAACCCCCAAAGTGTTCTCTAGATAGCTCAGGAATGGGAAATCAGAAATGTATTTGGTATACCCTTATAAAAACAAGTTTTGTACGGCTGGGTAAAGTGACATTTCACATTTAAGTTCCCTTTTTATTGCGCTACAGCACTGCTTAAATTCAACTTTGATGCTAGGAATTCACAGTATGATGATTAGGCTTTATAAAGATGAGAAAACGAATTTAAAGCATTTGTTTTTAACAATATATTTTGTCATATAATTAATTATTATTTTTTATCAATAAAACCAACCATTTTGATGATTCCACATTTGAAAAGCAAGCTTCATTCGTAGCCTATCATATTTAAACGCATTCATTTATAACCCTAAGCACAGAAGCCTTTACTTGAAACAGGAAAAGTCTGCGCCACTTTTTTTTAAAAAGACAATTATCATTTAACATCGGAACCATAGATATACTTATAAAAAGGCATTAAGAAAGGAAATCCCTACTTTCAATTTTGTTCTCTGTTATCCAAAATAATGAAACTGGTTTTTTTGAAACTTTTAAGATAGGGCAGGCCCTTTACACTGACTTAAAATTCCGCTGATTCAACATTCCTGTCTGTGGCCGTGAGCAGGAATAGCCATATGCTATTTATGCAGCTGTTGTGTGTCAGCAGGCGTCGAATTTGCACGCCTTTCTCAGGAAAAAACCCTTTATTATTTGAAATACCCTGACAGAGTTAAATCCCCATTTGCTGTGTCAAACAGTTGCTTTTAGTTAGTTAGTTTAAACACAGCTGTCGGAAAGCTTTTTCTCGGGTGCTGAAAGAAAGGCATGTCACAGTCTATTTAAAAACTGAGGCATTTCAATGCAGTCAAATCTATCTTTCTATAATGTATATTTAGTTCAGCAACGACCAAATTCACTCAAATGATGTGCATGCCTTTTAATGTCTAATACAATGTATTTAAGGAAAAGGCTATAACATTGTGCATTTAAGTCTATTGATTACAAAACACACAATTTCGTTTTTCTACCTCTCTGTATGAGGCCTATTTTAATCCTATTGAATACGAATTCTAATTTTATCTTTAGCATTGTGGCAATTTGCACACATGTATAGTGTCTTACTCTGTCAATTTAAATAGTAACATGCAGCTGTTTAGCATATGTTACATAATTTATTTCTGGATTTTTATTTAATATTCAAGTAACTAAATGACATTTTGCATAACAGAATAATGACAGCAAAAAACATAAACAAACTCATTGAGCTCATTCAGACAGTTACAGAAGGACACAACACAGCGCGCTTAAAGCTAGCCATTCGTACACAGAGTACTCACACAAGTATTACCAATGTCAAACCAAAAACCCCACATAGACATTGAAACACACATGTAACCCACAAATCAATACTTAGGACAGCTTACAAAGTGTACGCAAGACCAACCTATTTGTAAATACTAATTGTAAGTCATATTTACAAGAAGAGCTCTCAAAAGTAGCCCAAAAAACTGTTCCATGGTCAAATTCGCCAGTTTTGGCTGGTAGAACACTCAAAAGCGCTCTGCATATCACCACTTATGAATGTTACTAAGTGCGCAGATCCGGATCCGTTTTATGTACATATTTAGTTCCATGGGGTACTTAGTCACCAAGGAAGAAATATCTTTTTACTATACCTAAACCTATTTAGGTATCCCCTCTGAGGGAGTCAACTGAGTACTTACTAAATCCATATCAGTACCTCCAAGACAGCAACACTTTCAACAAAGTGTACTGGTAACAGGCATGCCAAAAATATTATAACATATATAATATTATACTCCAAGTGACACTTAACACAATGTGTGTCGTTCAAATTTTCAAAGTTTAGAGAAAAATCTCCTCATTACCTGCCTATATGAATTGCAATGCATATATCATTTCAAAACAAATTCCAAAATTGGCCAATCATACAAACAAAGCCACAGTAAGTGTTACTAAAACTACCTTACCAATCAAAGGCATCAAACCAACAGCAAGTGCCGCAAAACGGCTCTTACCAATCAAATGGTGTCCAGGTTCCAACTGCCAAGTTCTGAGTGACCTAACGGTCATTTTAAAATACTCACGCCAAAGAAGTTCTCAGTCGGGAGCGGCAAACACTTGGAGGATCAGAGCAGGAAGACCAGAAATATACTGGGCTGGAAAACAAAACAATCTCCGTGCGCTGGGTACCTCCTCAGTAGATTCCTGTCCTGTACTCCTCAGTAGATTCCTGTCTCCCTTCAAGACCACTCCCTTGAATAGCCGCTGCACCGATGAGTCCCACTTTCGGGCGCCATTTGTAGAAATACAAATCCTCTTAGGGGTTCACTGATACATCTGGTCCTTAAGACCAACAAAGAAGAGATTGGCACAGAAGCTGTAATATCAAAAAAACATGTTTTATTAACCTCAGATGAGGGAGATTGCATCTTACGGTACCCGCAGGCCACTGTAGGAGGCATTCTAATGAGTGCAGAGAACAGGGTCCTTATATATGTATTTGTTACATAGTCAGCATAAAATCAAGGGGAGGTCCTAGCACATACAAGCATGCTTATTGACTAATATGGGCATACAAAATTTGCTTGCTCCACAAAGTGGGAGGGAGACTAAACTGCTTACATGAGTAAGAATAGCCTGACAGTTGTATACTAGGAGCAGGTGCATTCTACCAGCTAGGCCTCTCTGAGCATGTGCAAGACTCTGGAAGAGGGAGAAAGCACATGGCGAGCACATGGCTAACTAAAATGGCTGCCAAGTACAAAATGGCTTTCAGCTCATGCTAACAGCGATTCCTGCAATCTTTAACACCTGGATGGCCATTGAATTTCACAGAATATTGAACTGTAAAAGGTGATCACATTATTTCCAATCATACAATTCATATTTTATCAGAAGCTCTAGACTTCCCTGGAAGTAAATACTGCCCTGAGGCGAATGCCACTCAAGAAATTGAAGATTCAGCAAAAAAACCCTGGCTGCCATGGAGCATTGTTCAGTAGCCCATTTTGCAGCGCATGACATACAGAGTGAGGGGTGTTGTCACATAGTCTACGGGGCCAGAAAACTCTGTGCAATCTCTTCTGTAAGTCTGGAAGCCTCTCCTCCAGTGATGCTGTAAGAAGAGCTTGTCCTTGCTTCTCTTGTCACGTGACCTCCTTTCTGTCCTGGGTCATTAGTGACTACCTATGGAAAACACGTATCCCCGGTCAAATAAAAAGGATTCAGATTTCAATTTTGTGTAAGACGAGAATGGCAATTATTTATCTATGGTTTGTTATTCAGCAATTGCTAGAGTGACGGGTGCTTCACCTCAAAGAGCCCCAGTCAGAGCTACTTAACGACAACATTATTTTATCCTTGGCGGCTAGGCAATATCTTAAGTGTACCCTTGCCCTAGAGGCTGCTCATTTAGATATGGCTGGAGATGTGCAGGAAACTCCATCCCAGGGAAGATGTGGGAAAGTGGCTAGAGGCTTTCAACCTTTCATATATTGTTTAGCAGTGCTCCAATGAAAGATTGCCAGCTAATCCTCACCACTGTTATTTTATAGAGCACACATACACAGAGCTTCTTGGTTACTAAAAAATTCAGGGGCATATTATCTAAAAAGTGCGCTAAACATCGCAAAGCGTGTTTAGCGAGCACTTCTTTATCGCCGGCTATCGTCGGAATAATTTGCCATGCTAACGCTGTATTTGCGACCTTTAGCGCTATGGCGATAATTATTCCAGCCATAGCGGTGTTTTCCATGAAACATCGCTGGTTTTCCAGCGATGTTTCATGGAAAACGGCGATAACCTTGCTGATACGACCCTGTGGTCGTATCAGCATAATCCACCCCCCCATGTTAGATATGGCTAACACCTGTTAATTGCAGGTGTTAAATAAATGGCGATGACCCCGGTTAGCGCGACTTTTCACGTCGCTAACTGGGGCAATGGCCACCTTGCTAATAGGCGATAGGCCTGTTAGCGGGTGTTTCCCAGGTTTGTTCGTCGGGAACGCCCACTTTGCATGTCATTAGCGATAAATATCGCTGACATGCAAAGCGGTAAAAACACGGGCGCTAATGCCCGAAAACTGTCTCTAACTGCTGTTAGAGACAGTTTGTTGATAGGGCGATAAGAATATCGCCGCTTTAGCGGCAAAAAGTGCCGCTAAAGCGGCGATAGAGCCCTTGCTAATATGCTCCTCAGCTCTTTAGACTCGACATAATGGGTACAAATAAATGGAGACCTGTCCTAATAGCTGTGGTAGGCTAAGAGAACCTCTTATGACTTAAAAACTCAACCCCTAAGACTCGATTCAAAAGGCACAAGTAGATGGAGACCTGGACTAATGGCGCTATGGTAGGCTAAGGGAACCCTTAGCTAAAACAAGTCTTTAGTAGTCTTACAATGCCCAAGACTGGGTACAGCCCACATACAGAGAGGGTCTGGAGTGCCACGATTTTGCTGCTGCAACAGAAAAGATTCTGTCGCTAATAGCCACAGATTTGACCTAAGGTATTACCTCAAGATGGTGGTTCAATAAACGCAGTGCCTTGTTGGGTGTATTACACTCAAATCTGTCTGCCAAGAGTTCTGGTTTTTTAAAAACTATAGCACAATGTGTTCAATAGATAGGCTTTGAAACAGACTTTGTTACAGAAGGATAGCAAAGGTAGTGAACTGAGCACCAGGAAAATGAAATTCCTTCTTGAAACATGCTTATCCATCAAAGTTGTATAAAAATATTGAAAATGTATTATCTAATAGTCGCTCAAAGTTGGAAAAACTAAAATATTCAGAACTGGGTAAAAGTAGACATAACCATTTACGGTTCCGGTTTTGACAGCACAGCTATTAAAGAACCCTACTGCTAACAATATATAGTATCCATGGAGCGTGCTTTAGGTCGGCCCTTTTCGAACACTGGCTTTCTTCTACAAGCCTTATTCAGCCATTGGTTTGAGGCTTTGTCAATCAAGTCTTAGCTCGACCCAGTTGAGTATTGATCTCTCATCTAATGCTGTTGGCTATTTGGGTATATCCTTCCACGTTCCACTCGAGTGCCTGCATTTACCTGCATGAGGGACTACTTTACAGCTAATGTCCTCTCTGTCTGCGTCTGCTGGCTGTCTATGATGTGCCTTACTCCAATGTTGTACTCCTGCATTAAAACCACACTTATTGGATTTTTCCAATATTTGTTGATTAAGGTTAATGGCACAAGAGTTACAATAAAAGTAAATCCACCATCTATAGGAAATTTGACATTTAAAAAAAAACCTTTTGAATTGTTCTATCGTGTTTTTAGAAGGGTAAGGATGAAGAGCCTGGGTCATGAGTGTCTTGGGTCACCTGACCCTATATTGGTTGCAGGGCCTAATAGAACAAGCATTGGCATAGCCAATAGGTCTCACCTTTGGGACCTTATAAGTGTTTAGCCATGCAACAGTTGATGTTGTTGCACCAAGGATATTATGCTGCATAACTAAATACTTATAAGGTCCCAAAAGCGAGACCTATTGGCTAAGCCAATGCTTGTTTATATCTTGTATCATTGTTTCGCGGTCTCAAATTGACCACAGTGGTAGTTTATCTATTTACATTGCATAGCTATAGCAGTCGGTCATTTCCACTGAGCTGCAAAAAGACTGGCTGGTGTATGTGAAGTAACGTATTTGTCTAACAGCAAACTGATCTCCCTTACCACCCACCACTCTTCCTAGTTGCCAGAAGCCGCTAGATACTGTATTGTATCAATTGTTATATATATATATATTTTGCAGCAACTGGTGTGCACAAATATATACCATAATTGCTGTACTTGTTTCTGTCTATTTACTGCTTACCACAATGTCTCTGTAGTGCGAAAAACGTACTAACTAATCAAGCTCGATGTTTATGTGGCGGTACCTGTAGCTAGGCAGTCTGGCCTCCAGCAAGTGTGTCCAGAATGGTAGCTCCAAGAAATTGTGCTTTAGACTAAGCATGCGCCTACATTTGAGCAAGAACTAGCGTTTTCTCAGCCTTATCGTCAGTCACAGAAGTACGCGTTTTACAAATCAAGAGAGCTAGAAGTGGGGGAGGTCTTTTGCCTACCTCATGCCCAGGCTTTGGAACTCTATGCCATTCAGCCTCAGAATGGAGGACAATTTTGTGAGGTTCAGAAAAAAACTTAAGAGAACTTTTCCCTTAATTCTGTCCTATTCTTTTTAACTCACTCACTCCTCTCAGGCCGACAACGCTGGGAAGCCCGATTTCGGGCAGCCATGCGCTTTACAAGTTCTGGAGAAGAATAGAATAGTCATTATCAACAGCTTTCATAAGATATCATGGTTTAGCAATGTCAAGAAGCTGCTAACCTCCCTAGGGCTGCAAGCTGCATGGAACACCACTCTCCCGGAACTTATCCCCTTTAAGGCGCAACTGAAGAAATGTTACTGGGCATGGGTAGTGCAGACTGAGGCAGAATCCCCTCAAGAGGGTCCTTGACAAATATGTTCTTAGATTTTAAGTCTATTAGTGCACTTGAGCCATACTTGGATTTTATCAAGCGCTTTTGGACAGAAAATGGTAGATTCAGTTTAGACATGGCTCTCTTCTCCTAAAACCATTCTTGGCAAAATAGGCAACGAATAGTGCTGCATCCACTCTTTGCCCCGGTTGCAATTCTGCACATGAAACGGTAGCACATGTCTTATTTGCTTGTCACGCATTCTCTAGTCCTCGTTCAAGGTGGATGAAACCACGGGTTTTCAGACCCATCTACACGCCTGTATTCGCTGATTTCTCTATAGGTCGGTCCACATCCACCAGCTATTCCCTGCAACGTCCCGCCCCCTGTGTGCTGCTCCCCATACAGTACTTCCATTGCACCCTAATCCAGGCATGCATCATTCTTGGCTACGTCAATTTCAGAACAAACTCGGCTCTACGATTGGCTCCTCAGCAGCTGAGCAATCCTAGAAGTGAGAGAGATCGGGCACAGGATGCAGGAAACGTGTACTTCTTGCTGGCTCTGGTTCACACAACCCTTCCCTGCCATAAACTCTGCAAAAGCACCTCAGTCCTGGGATTCAGCACCACCTACTTTTCAATGATCTGTCACGACACATGAAGCCTCCCCTCTTCCCTCCACAGCCACTGCAAACCGAGACCACGTCACACTGCTCCGCCACTGAACCTCGACCGTGACTTGCGGCAACAAACGAACTTCCGTCGCTTGGGCCCACAATGTAGCGTCGATATTTTTAAAACGCCTGAGTTACTTACTGGTGCTTTATTAGTTCTCTGAAGTCCGGAAAGTACCTTTAACAGTGGCCTACGCCTCAATCACCCAAGGACACTCCCTTTGATAGTCATAGAACATGAACAGAACTCTGAAAGCTGGTTTCAATCCTGTCATAGCAACAACCAATCCCGTTGCGCAGACGTGAAGTCAACTCGCCCTGTAATCGTCATCTGCACCACCATAGTGCCTAGCTCCGCCTCCACGCTGATGAAGCACGAATATCTGGCATGTATCCATTCGAGGTGAACATACACACAGCAGCGTCACCCCAGCACCTCGCACTCAGCAGTGACATCTCACAACACGTAATAAACAGGCAAGTACACACACACGGCCCAATCACGCAAGTGAACACAGATATGGCTTCTCGCCACACACACACACCTCTACACACAAAGCTAAAGCGCGGGTGCCGAGATTGCTTCAAAAGAAAAGAAATAGAGGAAAAAAAAGTATTTCTTTACTTTCGAAGCAATCTCGGCACCCACACATTAGCTTAACATGTTCTAAGGTAAATCGCGGGTGGTAAGTAAATAAATAGAAAAAAAGGCATTCAGCCGCGTTCGGCGATTGCAAGAGGCAAAAGGAAAGAAGCGCGGCGGCCATTATTAGTGCTAAGGCTGCAGCGCTCGTTAAATAAACAAGCATACGTTCGAAAAATGCACATTGGAGTTTAACTTTACCAAAGGTAAACAAGCGCTAAAAGACAAGCGCGGCCCCGCGGCCGCGAAAGTTAAAGCGACGCGCAGCCATGCGCCAACAGTTGTCTATTGCCACTCGTGCACATTTGGCGTTTACCTTACGGGAGCGAGCAGCGGCAGGCACGATAATTGCTAACAGATGGCGCTGCTGCTCGCTCCCGCAAGGGAAACGCCAAACGTGCACGAGTGGCAATACAAACCAATAGAAAACATGCACGCGTTTAGGCAAAAGTCCTGAGCGATGGCTAAAGGTCCCCTCCTAAGAAGCGCTTGCGCGCTGCGTAGGCGAGACCTAAAAAGGACTTTACAGGTATCTTGGAGCTCAGGTTGCTCCAATGGCCACTGTTTCAAGTCTCACTGGATAGACTGCGTAGGAAGTCTGGAACTAATCTATGACCATGGGAAGACATCCCCGGTGTCAGAAGCCTGATAAGTGATCAAGGGATACTCTGGTTTTCCTTCACCCCTTCTCACCTTGTAGATTTCACATAGCTTAAACCTCTTCAGGCAGTGATCATCAGAGACAGAGGCGAAGAAGGGTTCCATAACTTTAGATCAGCTTTGTGTGGGCCCTCACTGAAGCGTCATTGCACTGATGAAAAAGCTACAAGGTGTATCAAGGGTCAATGACAACCAAAAATCAAGGGTCAGTGACATATACTTCATGACTGCTTAAACACTTGTGACAATGAGAAACATATTTCCCATGTCTGCTTATACCCTGTGACAGGGACAGGGCATATTCTTTGTGTCTACTTAGACACTTGTAACAGGGACAATTCATGTCTGCTTAGACACTTGTGACAGGACATAGTCTTTATCAATCAATCAATCAGGTGTTTGTTAAGCGCGACTACTCACCCGTAAGGGTCTCAAGGCGCTGGAGGGGGGGGGTGCAGGTTCCAGTCCATCAAGGAGGGGGTCTGTCGAAGAGCCAGATCTTGAGGCTTCTCGCGAAGATGGAGAGCAATGTCAGAATCATGCACAAACCCTAAAGACCTTTTTTTCAATGTTACTGGAGGGTTACTGCACTCCCTGCAGCAGCTTATAACAGCTTGGTGATGCCCCTGCCCTTCTAGGGGTGCCACCAGGATCCAAAAATATAAACAAAAAGCCCTTGCGGGGCATTATGGGCGCTCCTTGTTTGGAGCAGTGAATAAATAATGAGCATTTGTTTTTTCTTTTTAATTTGTATGTGCCCCAGCGCCCACCTGGGGCACCCAGACCTTTTTATAATATTAGGGCCTGTGGGGGGAGTCCCAAGGACTTCTCGGTCCAGTCCGGCTCCCCAGCCAGCACCCATCGTGGGTACCAGTGGGAGCCAGTTATAACTTCATTGTGGGTGCCCCAGTGCCCACCGGGGGCACCCACATCTTTTCAGCACATTGGAGGCCATGTGGGGAACTCCAAGGCACCCACAGACTTATAGAGGTGCTGGTGGGAGCTGGCTCACTTGCTTTGCTCCCATCCATGGTGGTGGAGCATTTTTCACTGCACCTGCCTGGCCAGGACCAAATTTGTATTTTCCTCACAAGGAGAGTGCCAGCAGGGTATGCCCGTGCTCTTTCCCTGGCAGAAAACAGCAGTTTCCCAGGGGATGGGATCCCTGTCACACTGCTTGGATCTGGCTCCAGGGAATGGAGTCACCAGGCTTCATAGAGGCTTGGGGAGCGGGGTCACTGGGTAGTTATAGTTGGGTCACGCTTTCCTTAGGAAGAACGGTTTTTGTTTTGCTGATAATTTTGGCGCTGCTTGAAGAATCTTCCAGAAACTTTTGAAAAATAAAGCTCATCCATCTCACCTCCTTACTGGAAATTTTCAGGGTGATCTACCAAGCAGGTGCCGAAAAGAAGAGGGCGGGGTTCCCAAAAAGCATTTTCCCCATGCAATTTCCCATAGGAATTTGAGGAAGAGTTTTTAGAAAGAAACAGCAAACAGAATTCCACCAAATTTGGCAGAAAGCTAGATCTTTACTCAGAAAGTGAGATTTTTGTGATTTGGTGAAAGTCTGTTTGGTGGCTTTTGAGAAATTAATGTTCAAATCTTGACAGTTGCTCAGGTGAGAGTCCCACTGTTACACTGATTGGTTGAGAGGGCTTTTTTACTGTTGTCCTTCTCAGTCTGTGGGAAAACTCCTGGTCCCACGTGACTGAGCAATTTTATTGGCTGGCTGTAACACAAACAGAGATGTTGCTGCAGCCATAACAGGACATTAGGACTCGGTCCCCGTGTCCTGAAATTGAAAAAAGGTATATGTGGGCTGATCCCTAATAGGGGGTGTCCTAGAGGGACCCTCACAGGGCCAAAATAAAAAATAGAAAAACAAAATGCAAGAGCATACGGGGGTCCAAGCTGGCTCTTGTTGGAGTGGAGCGGGACCATATAAAATACAAGAAAACAGGCTCCTGTGCGCACAAGTGATCCTCAGGACACCCAAGACCCATTAGGTGTCCAAGACCCTATGATGCACAGCCTTTGCTCTGTACTGGACGCTTTGCGGGTAGGCGACCTCTAATGCACAACCAATGAGATGCAGGTGGCCAAACCCATACAATGCACAGCTTTTGTTTTGTTCAGAGATCCTACTCCCTCCAGGCACTCAATCCCCAATAGAAAGCTAAGCCCCCAGTATGCACAGCTTTCACTCTGTATCGGACCCTTTGTGGGTGGGCAAGCCCTTGTGCGCAATCAGTGAGACGTGGGAGGTCAAGCTCCTACAACACACAGCCTTTTCTTTGTAAAGAAGTGTTCATGAAGATCCAACTACCTCTGCACACTCAAGCCCCAATAGGTGGCCAGCCCCTACAACACAGAGCGTTTGCTCTGTACTGGATCCTCTGCAGGTAGGAAGCCTCTTGTGTGTAATCAATGAGATTAATGAGACATGGTTGGCTAAGCCCCTACAATGCACAGCCTTCACTTTGTACAGAAGTCTTCACAAAGAGCCCACTCCCTAAAGACGCACAGGTCCCATTAAATGGCCAAGCCCCTTCTACGCACAGCCTTCACTCTGTAATGGACCCTTTGTGGGTAGGGGATCATTCATGCGCAATCAGTGAGGTGTGGCAGGCCAAGCCCCAGCAATGCCCAGCCTTTGCTCTGTATTGAGCCCTTTGTGGGTAGGGGACCTCTTGTGCGCAGTCAGTGAGACTTGGGAGGCCAAGCCCCTACAATGCACAGCATTTGCTTCGTACAGAAGTGTTCATGGAGATTCCACTGTCCCCATTAGGTGGCCACGGAACTACTATGCACAGCCTTCATTCTGTTCTGAACCGTTTGTTGGTAGGCAACCTCTTGTATGCAACCAAGCAGATGTGGATTGCCAAGCCTCTACAATGCAGTCTTTGCTTTGTACAGAAGTCTTCACACAGAGCCTACTCCCTCCAGACACTCAAGCCCCATAAGGTGGCCAAGGCCCTACTACTCACAGCATTCCCTCTGTACTGGACACTTTACAGGTAGGCACCCTTTTGTGCACAATCAATGAGACATAGGTGGCCAAGCCCCTTCAACGCACAGCTTTTACTTTGTTCAGAACTCTTCACTGAGACCCCCACTCCCTTAAGACCCCGAAGCACCATTGGGTGGCAACCTCCCTACTATGCACAGCCTTCACCTGGTGCTGGATTCTCGCGCATTGGCAACTTCTTGAGTGTAATCAATGAGACGCAGGTAGCCAAACCCCTACAACGCGCAGCCGTCTCCTTGCACAGAAGTCTTCATGGAGAGCCAACTCCCTGCAGATACCCAAAGGTGGCCAAGCCCCTACTATACACAGACTTCGGCCTTACCGGACCCTTTGTGTGTAGGTGACCTCTCATGTGCAATCAATAAGACGCAGGTGGCCAAGCCCCTACAACGTACAGTCTTCACCTTGTACAGAAGTCTTCATGGACAGGGCACTCCCTACAGACAATCATGCCCCAATACGTGGCCAAGCCCCTACTATGCAAAGTGTTTGCCCTGTACCGGACTGTTTGTGCATAGGTGACCACTTATGCGCAATCAGTTAGCCATGGGTGGCCAGAGCCCTACAACACACAGCCTTTGCCAGGTATAGATGTTTTCATGGAGAACCCACACTCTTCAGACACCTAAGCCCTATTAGATGGTCAACCCTTTACTACATACACCCTTAACCCTGTACCAGCCCCTTTGTGGTTAGGTAACCTCTTGTGTGCAATCTATGAGACATGGGTGGCCAAGCCCCTACAACAAAAATCCTTTGCATTGCATAGAAGTCTTCAGAAGGAGCCCACTCCCTTTAAACACTTGTGTCACATTAGGTGGCCAAGCTCTTCCTATGCATAGCGTTTGCCCTTTATGCAACTGTTGAAGGAAAGTCCACTTCCTACAGACAACCAAGCACACTTAGGTGGTCAAGCCTACTAAACACAGCCTTAGCTCTGTGTACAAGTCTTTAAGGAGAGTCCACTCCCTCCAGACACGCAAGCCCTATTAGGTGGTCAAGCCCCTACAAAGCACAGCCTTTGCCTTGTACACAACTGTTAATGGGGACTCCACTCCATCCAGACACTAAGTGAGGCACTCTTAGGTGGTCAAGCCCCTACTCTGCATACCCTTCACTCTGTGCCGAACCCTTCGCATGTAGCCGACGTCTGATGGGCAATGTAACAGACATGGGTGGGCAAGATCCATCTGTGATTGGCCTTTTTTCTGTATATAACGCCTTACGGAGAGGCCAAACTCTTCAGACACTGAAGCTTTTTTAGGTGCTGAAACCCTCACTATGCATTGCCATGATCCTTTCTTATGTGTCCTTTTGAGGGGGAGTTTGATGTAGAAGACTTATTAAAAAAAATGTAAAAATGGTCCCACTGGTGCACCCGCAGCACTGGTAAATATCAGTAAAAATGGGTTATTTACCCGGTATGGTGCCACAGGAGTACCACGGTATAAAAAAAGAGATATATTACAAAAATTCCTAATAACTTCTGTGGGTGGAGGAAGGGGGGCTCTGAGAAGTCACAGGGCAGCAAAGAAAGAGGCAGTGTTGTGTTGCATGAACTGGAGTAAAGACAACTGTTCCATCTGTACAAAGCAATGGCCTAGTTCAGGTCTCTGCCTGCACTGGTACACTTTCTGCAGCCATGCTCCAATACAGGGAAACTTGCAACATAGTGCAAGGGTGTCTGTATCGTAGTAGGATAGTTATTGTGCAGGAAGAGGGCCCTTTCTGCACATAACTATGCTGCAATTTGGTGGGCCAAATATTGTGTTCTGCCTATGGAATTGGTGGAATCTTGGCCACTCTGTGTTACTCTTTAACGTGGAGTTCTGGCCAAATTGCGCTAATTGCCACATGGTGGAATTTTCTCTTGTAAGACTCCAAAATATGTGAGCTGGCGAGCGTGGGGGTTGGCGTCTCCTAGCATGATTTTCTCATGCAGGAGGCTGCCGGCGTTTGTGAGTGCTTGAGGTCAGAGGGCTGCTTTTTGAGTAGATTTGCTGCAACTTGAGTGAATTTTCTACTTAAGCGGCAGCAAAATCAACTCGATTGGCCACGCCCTTCTTGCGCAATGCATGGTGCAGTTCGTGCTGATTTTCAGTGCTGTTAACGCTACTGGCAGTAAATTGCTGCACAAGCAGTGTGAACACCATATTTTCTGCCTGTTAGCGGAATTCCGCAGAATCTCACAGAGTTTTTCTGTAACTCTACAGAATTCCATGGAGTGAAACTCCATGAATTCTTCCCACCCTTAGCTGTAATGCAATTTCCTCTTTGTATGTGTGCTGCAAAATGCAGCACAGATGCCAATAGGGGAAAAAAAGAGAAATAAATGTATTTCTCTTTGTTACGCCAGCCTCAGAGAGGTGTAGAATCTTTGTGTTGGTTTTGTGTCCGGTCTGCATTAAAAAAGTAATCCATACCTGAAACAAAATGTTTGTATTTCTGATGCAAATCTATTGTTATTAATCTTTGCTTTTTACTTACACTTATTACAATAGCCTTGCCTTTTATTATGATATAAAGACTGCTATAGTAGAGTATTATCATACTTTAATATAAAGAGACAGACATGACAAAAAATATAAAAGTTTTCTATTTTGAACCAAGAAAGGTGGTTCTAAAAAGAACCTTTTATCTTCTTTTTAAAATTGTATTTTTCTAAATAATTTTACAATTGTTTTTTAGGAATGATACTTTTTTTTAAAGTGCATCTGCCCTTGGAGATAAACAAAAAAATGACGTTATCTTTCAACACTGGTATTCCGAGACCAACTTGTCTCTGGCTGATATACTCAGTTCTCTGACAACCACTACATTACTGCACTTTGCACAATAATTTATCATATGCTGGTAAGCACTGTTCATGTTGTTCTGTCCCTGGAGCACCTGAGGTGGGACAGTGTCCCCAGGTGCAATGGAGGGAGGTGGATGTAGATACCACCTCAGCATTACTTTGGCATCTGCTCTGGCAAGGCAAACTCATGTGCTTCCACATACCCAATGTCCAGTGGAAGTACTTTTTAGAAGCACCCTGTGAGAAGTCCTTCCTACAGATGCGTCAGGTCACAATTTTGGCGGACACCTTCTTCGCCCCTGGAAGGATTGTGAAGAACTGCCATATAGGCGATTCCTTTGTGGTTGTAGGAGTTTCTTCTTGCTGCTCTTTATTGTTTTCCCTCTCTTCTACAGATCCCACCATAAATGTTTAATTCCTCAAAAAAAATGAAAAAATGCATAAAAGCATAAAAGCATAAAAACCTAAAGGGCCCTCCACATGAAGCGATCATACCTAAGTGCTACTCTGAAATGAGGTTGAGACGGTGGTAACTTCCTATAAATGGAGAAAGACACTGATGTTAAATCAGATACCTATTATGAGTGTGTCCTATGTCTCGCTGTACCATTTTTCAGGTACTGCAGCACAGTGAAACACAAAAACTAGGACATTTTACAAAAATACTCAAGGGATCCATATTAATTGACCCAATCAGAAAAGCTCTAGACTCAAACTTAAATGAAAATCACTTTTTCATACTAAACACAACTTTTTCATGTTTTGGCGGTCACGTCTCGTTCCCGTGTGACCAGGAACAGGAAGTAAAACCCTAACAGCACTCCCATGAGGGCCTTCCTTTGGTTGTGAAACTCTTGGTGAGTATCGTGGGAATACCACGATAGCATGGAGGAGCATGTAAAGAAAAAAAATAATATCAAAAATGATAACACAGATTAAGATTTTTAACATTAAAGCATAGTACTGAAAATTCACTACAAAATGTAAAGGTAAAATTGAGATTATGCTTAACTTTGTTTAATAAATGTTGCTTTATGTTTACAAAACCATTAGAAATTCACTGAAGAAAACCAAAGGTCTAAGTGACGTTGTAGTTAGATATACAAAAAAAAGACTTTAACTTAAATTTAAAAAGAAAAATCTAAACTTTCACTGGAAAAAACAAGGGTTAAAGGGATGTTATAGTTAGGTGACAATAACAGCCATAGTGTGACATTTTAAACCCGAAAAACCACTGAAATTCGCCAGTTAAAGCTCAGAGAGCTAACTATAACTTACACAATCACCACAACTGCTTATGACCTCACATATTACATCACTCATGACATGTTCAATGACATCATTGGTGACATCACTGGTGACATCTCAAATTACATAATTTGATGACATAATCCAAACTAGTGCTGTTGAATATACTTTATAATCTAGTAAACCATTTAATATATTTAAATAAATACTGTATGGTGCAGAATCATGTAAAGCATAAATTACTTGAATGCAAGCATGTATAAAATAGTGTTAGAAATGGGGGTCTCTAGTTGGCAATGGTTTGTACCTTTGTCCAAATAGGGTCCCTTCCTTCTAGCCAAGATAAGGGGGATACACTACTGAAATAACCCCTGCTCCCCCCCTTGGTAGCTTGGCACGAGCAGTCAGGCTTATCTCAGAGGCAGTGTGTGGAGCATGTGCACATAACATACAGTAATACAGTGAAAACACTACAAAAGGACACCGCACCAGTTTTAGAAAAATAACCAATATTTATCTGTGCAAACAAGACCAAAACGATAAAAGACCACCATAGAGTAATCAGAAAATAAGCACTTTGCAAGAATGACTTTAAAATGCAGTTCCTTAAAGCGAGTAACTCCGCCTGGGGCTACCACAGTGCTGAAAACAACAGATTCCAACAGTTCCTGCAGACTGCATTGGTGCGGACTAGCGTCAGTGTCAGCAGACTCGTAAACAGTACCTTTGGTTCCGGCCGACCGCGTCGGTGCGGGCTGGTTGTAGCAACTGTCGCTGTTGTGATGTGAAGCTTAGAGGTGCGGCATGCGGTGCCCTCAAGTCGCGGTGCAGGCAGCGACTCGGCGACGGTCATTTAGCGGCACCGGTGAGACCAGGGCTGCAGTGCGAAGCGGTGCTCGTTGCAGTGCTGACAGGTCACGGTGCAATAGGCAGTGCTGGTTGATGGGCGCTGGCGTCGGTCAGCCCAGACTGCGGTGTGGGTCAGGGCAGTGCATCGTGTGACTTATGAGCGGTGCCCTCAAACCACGGTGCAGTCACAGGTATCAAGGTCAGCGTGCATTGACAACGTCGGTGAGACCAGGGCGGCAGAGTGAAGCGAGCCGGTGCGGAATGCGGTTCCTACAGGTCACAGTGCAAGCAGTGGCGTGGCGTTCATCATCGTCGGTGAGACCAGGGTGGCGGTGCGAAGTGTGGTGATGCCTTCTGCGGTGCCTTCAGGACACGGAGCCAGTAGCTGTGTTGGTGACGGTGTCGGCTGCTTTCCCCCTCTGTGGCACCTGAAACTCACGTTTCCAGAGGCGGTACCCAGAGGATAAGTCCCTGAGACTTCGTGAACAGGAGGCAAGCTCTATTTCAAGCCCTTGGAGATACTCAGCGACAAGTGAAGAAAGATCAATCCAGTCCTTTCCCTGCCCAAGGCAGAAGCAGCGACTGCAGGCCAATCCAGTAAAGCAACAACACAGCAAAGGGGCAGTACTCCTCCTGGCAGTTCGTCCAGCTCTTCTTCTTGGCAGGTTCCTTGATCCAAGCAAGTTCTAAAGTTCTGGGGTCTGGGCCCTAATATTTATACTCAGTTTCTCTTTGTTCTCTTGGGCAGAGAGTGTCTGTGCTCAGTCCAAACCAGTTTGGTCCTCTCTGGCCCAACTTCCTGGCAGGAGGTGGAGACAGCATTGTCCAAGGCAGACCAGGCCCATTCAGGTGCAAGGAAATCTCCTCCCACTACTATAAATGCCACCCAGGTCTATTCAGCTCAGCTTTGACTCACACAGGAAAGGCAGGACACACCTCGACCCCCCCAGTGGCTGTCCGAAGAGAATGCACATCCCTTGCCCATGTCACTCCAAAGCCAGACAGTCAATCCACAACCCAGCAGAGGCACACAGGATGGCTAAGCACGAAAATACCTACTTTCTAAAAGTGGTATTTTCAAACACAGAACATAAAATCATATTTACTAAAAGATGCATTTCTATATTCTGTGTTCAGGCACACTAAACTCCAGTTCTCTATTTTGTCCCATTGGGAAGATATACTCGTAAAATGTTATCCACTACTTCCCATTCTATCCTATGCGACAGATAGCCTTTCAATAGTGAAAAACTAAATATACTGTATTTTACTATCAGGACATGTCACACCACCAGTACATGTCTTACCTTTCAAATACACTGCACCCTGCCCATATGGGTACCTTGGGCCTACCTTAGGGGTGACTTG
Organism: Calotriton arnoldi; assembly: GCA_963921515.1. Lineage (NCBI taxonomy): Eukaryota > Metazoa > Chordata > Amphibia > Caudata > Salamandridae > Calotriton > Calotriton arnoldi. Next base: position 675,886 of record CAWUFW010008094.1, on the reverse strand, counting down.
CGTGTAATAAAAAGGAAAGGATAGGGCTTGGCAAGTAGGTGCAATTGCCAAGTCGATATGACAGTAAAAACTGTATGCAGACACTGCAGTGGCAGGTCTGAGAACTCTCTGAAAGGCTGCTCGTGTGGGTGGCACACTTAGTGCTGCAGGCCCACTAGCAGCATTTGATTTACAGGCCCTGGCACTCTCAGTGCACTTTACTAGGGACTTACCAGTAAATCAAATATGCCAACCATGGGAACACCAATCCATAAGGCCATTTACAATAGGAGCATTTGCACTTTACCACTGAACAGCAGTGAGAAAGTACACAGAGACACTAAACCAGCACAAACAGAGTCAAAACTGGGAGGTCAGAAAGCAAAAAGACAGGGGAAACACGGCAAAAGATGCCAGGTCGAACAAATAGCAATAGTTTTGACCTGAAGATAAGTGTTATTATTTCTATAAAAGTTAAATAGAGGCCATTAGAACTACAACTCAAGTTTTCAATCCTAACAATACTTTATAATTACAAGGTAAAAAATACACACATATACTAAAAGTAGCAGAGATATGTTATAGATACGCACGCCATTGTTCACAGAGGGCCCAGCCCATCCAGACACTCAAGGTTCTTTAGGTGGCCAATCCCCTACAAAACACAACCTTTGTCCTGAACAGAACACTTCAGGGACAGTCCACCCCATTGAGACACCCAAGCCCACTTAGATGGTTAAGCCCCCTACTATGCATAGCCTTTTCCTTGTGTCTAACTCTTCACAGAGAGTCCATTCCCTCCAGGCACCAAAAGTGCTGAAAGCCATACTATGTACAGCCTTCACCCTGTGCACAACTCTTCATGGACAGCACGCTCAAATTAGACATCCAAAGCCTGCTAGGCAGTCAAGTACCTACTATGCACAGCCTTTGCCCTCCACAAAGAGCCCACTTCCTGTAACCGCCCAATCCTCCTTATTTGTGTGTCAAAATACCTACTATGCATAGCTGTAGCCCTGTGCAGAACTCTTCAGGGAGCCCACTGCTTCTAGACACTCAAGTCCTCTTAGGTGGCCATGCCCCTGTGTACCAAATACTGACAGAGATCCCTCTCCCTCCAGGCACCCGAGCCCCCTTAGGTAGTTATGCCTGTACTACAATGAACCTTCACAATGTGTATAACTCCTCACACAGAGACTATTCCTTTCAGGCACTGAAACTGCATTAGCTGTTCAAGCCCCTACTACACACAGTCTTCACCCTGTGGTACTGAAAATTCTGGACCTGTGTCATTAACATCATTGTAACATGACGATTTTGGTATCAGCAGACCGGTAATGACAGGTATGCTATATCTGAGTATTTGCGTCATATTCGAGTGACGGGATCACTCTAATATTAACGATTCCCTTGTGAACCCTCGGGTTCCATTTTGTGTACGGCAGCCATTTTGTGGTTGCCCTCACATAAGGCAATGACTAAAGCCAAAACGCGCCTTAGGGGACACGTACACTTTCAGTGACCTGGGCAAGCTGACTCCACTGTCCAGAGCCAGAACCTGTTCGGCCAGTTTTAGTTCCCAGTGGCCGATCGAGATTAGGGGCCCAGGTGCAGCATGCCATAAACCCTTCATTGCACACATCTATATCTAAATCTTATTCACACCTGTCACTGCTCTTTCTTTATGACCTGCTTTACGAGGAGGAGGTGCCCGGTTTTATTAGGGGTCCAGATTATATCTGTTGCAGGTGTTGGGCCTCACTGGGTATTTGGTTGTGGGCTGGACAAACTGAAAATGGGCTTGTCATCATGAATCTGTTTTTTTTGTTGTAAGAAATATGTGAATGACTCACTGTAAAAATAAGGAATGTTTGCCTAAAGCATAATATTCTGTATAAAAGAGATAGCTGGTTTGCATGAGAAAGGCAGTCTCCTGAGAACATACACATTGTTGTACTTCTAGGATACCTGTTGCTGGCTGCAGCCAATAAATTGATCTTTGAAGCCACCAAGAAGACTCTGTGTTTCTGTAGTCTGAGACAGGAAGAACTCGAGGTCATTGGGTGTGTTCCTGGCACCGCTGGGTCCAATAAAACCCAGTACTTCAATTTGGCGCCCAACGTGGGGCGATTTCAGCGGTACCGGTCCAAGCCAGAGGTCGTGAGGAGCTTCGTGTAAAATTCTGGAGGAAGGCCAACCACTTCATCGACCCCTGTATGTCGTTCGTGGTCCGAAAGTCTTTGCTGCGAGGTTCCCCGCGTCCCGACGGCTACGAAGGACTGCTGCCCTGACTATCGCCCTGTCTTGGACCCTTTTATGATTTGTAGAGCGAGACAATAGACGAGTCTTCTGGTGACGTCATCGATACCTCAGTTAAGTATAAGTGGAGCGTCTCCCAGTCCTTAGTCTTGGTTCTTAGTTTTGGGTATCCCATGGGATCTTTGATTTGTTAGGATCTTTTGATTTGGAACTTGCAAGTACCAAAGCCGAAGGACTCGTGTATTCACGAGACTGTCGTATTCGATAATCCTTTGAAGTTTGAAGCTAGACTAGTGAGCGAAGATGCCTGGTCTTAGCAGACTTGGAAATTTGTTTTGTCTTGGTTGTAATAGGGATTCCCGATTGGAGGACTCGTGTCCGGTTCCTCCAATTGGAACTCCAACCTATGAGCTCTACGTGAAGCATGGAGTGGGCCCTATCACGTATAATAACGTATGGGTTAGGTACACAAGCAAAGATGGTGTCCTAAAGTGGCCCCAATATGGTAGTTTTGACACCGAAATTCTGGATAATTTAGAGGTTAGACTTTTTAAGAAGAAAGCCCGGCCGGCGATGTTTGACTCTTTCCGCCTATGGCGAAAAGAAGCCAAACTGAAAGAAATTAAATTAGTAAAGAAGAATAAAAGAGAAAAGGGTATTACAATAATGCAAGCTGCTATGCAGTATAAGGATGATGAAGAGGAACAAGCGAGTGAACAGCTGCACAGGCAACGTAAATTGGCAATTGATAAATGTTATCCAGTTTTGCCACCTCTTCAGCAAGATACAGTGAAGGAACTTGAGAAGGATCCTTTAATGTCTCATTTGTTGAATTCACCACCTCCTTATGCGCAGAGTGCTACAGCACCTCCGCAACCTTTAGTTGTACAACCCCAGTTGTTGTACCTCCGGTTCTTCCACAACCACCAGCTGTTTTTCAGTTGGCTCCTACTACTATGGCGCAGCCCCTCAAGGGCTGCCACCTTTACTACCTGTTCCATCTTTACTTCCTATGACTTTGCCCCCTGCATCTATTTCCCTCCACACTATCCCTTCTGACACTGCCTCTGCATTTGCTTTGTCTCCTCCTGTTTTTCCTCCTGTTCATTTGTCAACTTCTCCTTCTGTCCGACAGAGAATGACAAACACTGTTACTAGTATTTTGTCTCCTTTCTTTGGGTCACCGACTACGACCCCCGTTTTAGAGCGTAAACAATTGCGTAGCCAATTGCCCGATTCTAGAGAGAAGGGAGTATTGGATCATTTAGCGCATAAATGGGTCACTGACCCTACAAGATATGAGTTAGAGTCTGTTATGGATGTCTTCCACCAATGGCAAGCACCGAAACAGAGATATGTTTTTGACAAAATGTGCGAAGTTCTTCTTGAAAGATTAAAAGATTGTGATATGGAGGCCAATCCGCCTGAGTTGTGTCATGTACGGTTTGAGTTTTCCAAAGGCACGATTGTGGGTTCCGATATTGAGAAAGCAGTTGCGACATTATTATCATTTAGGAGTGAGGGTATTTCTCGACTGTTGTTTGAGCCAGAACCCTCTGTTAAAAGGAAGGTCAGACAGTATCCCATGAGAGAAGTTCCCCAGTTTGGAAAGAAGGAGACCTAAATGCTGTTCCACCTATTCAGCCTCATTTTCAACGTGTGTGGGTACATGTTCCATGGAAGCGAACTGAAGTCCTGGCTCTTAAGCAGACTCTATCCGACCCCCGTAAAAACCCTGCAGGTTATTATAAGGAATTATCACAGACTGCAGACTCCTGTGTTATGAATTTAGCTGATATAGACATGTTGTTTGGAAATGTGGTCCCACAGCCTTTATGGAGAGTGATCCGTCACACGGATCATGCGCCGGAGTTAGGGGACACAAGGATTAATATCAATGCGGCAAATGACAGACAAGTAGGCGGTGCTAAACCAGAGCCTTTAGTAGCAGACCTCCCTGGTAGGATCGTTACTTACATGAAGACTTTGATGCCTGCAATGCGTGTAAATTGGGATAAATTGTCTGCATGCAAGCAGAAGAAGGAGGAAAGTGTATCTGACTTCTTCACTAGGTTTGAAGAGACATTTATCGACCACAGTGGTCAGGATATGAGTACAGAAGGTGGTCAAAGGTTGTTTGTTGACAAGTTTGTGCATAATTTGCTTCCCGAATTGTGTAAAAAATTGAAAGATTCAGAGAGTTCTTGGGCCGTTTCCTCTTCAGCACAGATATTGGCTACTGCACAATACTACGAAAATAGAGATAAAGATGAGAAAGATAGAGCAGACAAGAAAACTAAAGAGTTAAAAACAAAGGTTCTTTTACAACAAGCGTATCCGCCTCGTAGTAATCAGCGTGACTATCAGCAACCTCAACAGTATCAGAGGAATTCGCAAAGGTTTGAGTATCCTCAACAACGTGCTCTGATAGGCCCTAACCAATGTTCATATTGTAAGGAAGAAGGTCATTTTAAATATAATTGCCCTATTTTGTTGCAGCGTATGAATGGTATTTCTGGCGCAAGTGGTCGAGGTGTTCCACAAGCACCTAGAGCTAGAGGACGTGGAAATTTCACCCAGAACGCGCGCCCATTTCCTCCTCAAAATTCAATGAATAGTTTTGATCAGCAGAATAACGCGTCTGGTAGGACGACTCAGTACTATGCTGATGACTACTATGCAGAAGGTGAGAGTATGGAAGGTGATGATTGCTAGGACAGCCATAGACAAAGAGAGGGAGTTGTTTCAGTTCCAGTAGATCAGAGTGGACCTTATATTGAGGTGATTACATCAGGTGTGTCAGAGCCTTTTCTGTTGGATACTGGTGCTACAAAGAGTTCTATTATGCACTCTAAATTCCCTGGCGCACCTTTGTCTGGCGAAACTAATGTTTCAGTAGGTTTTTCTGGCGCCCGGTTAGGAACCCGATTTCTAGCCCTATGTCTCTTTCTGTTGGACCTTGTGAAATCGAAGCACCACTTATTCTAACGACAGGTTGTGGTGAGAACTTGTTAGGATTGGATCTGCTGAAAAGATTGTATGCGACATTGTATTGTTCTCCTTCGGGAGTACAACTCACATTGGGTAAGACAGTGGTTTCACCAATATATTTGTCAAAGGACAAACTTCCAACAGAATTGTCGTTTCTCCCTGATATTCTTTGGGCTACTGGTCCCAATGATGTAGGTCTTTTGGAAATACCGCCATATGTTGTAACATTGAAAGCCAATGTTAAAATGCCGCGCATTCCCCAATACAAGATCTCTAATGAAGGTGAAAAAGCGTTGCTAGCGATCATTTATGATTTGATTGAGAAAAATGTAATTGAAGAGACAAGAGGTAATGTTTGCAATAGTCCTGTTTTACCTGTCTTGAAGCGTACTGACTCTTCTCAGCCACCTGTTTACAGGTTTGTGATTGATCTTAGAGAGGTAAACAAGATAGTTGTGCCACAGTTTCCAGTCGTTCCCGATATCACTGCTTTACTGACAATGATTCCAGCCTCAGCCACTTGGTTCTCGGTGATTGACTTGAAGAATGCTTTCTTCAGCATCCCTATTGCCGTAGAGAGCAGGGATATTTTTGGATTCTGTTTAGGAGGCCGAAGCTTCCGATTTCAGAGAGCTCCTCAAGGTTTTTGTGAAAGTCCTTCTATCTATAGTCAGGCTCTGAAGTCTCAGCTTGACACTCTTGTGTTACCTGATGGCGCTACCCTTCTACAGTACGTCGATGATTTGTTAGTTGCTGCAGATACTAAGGAGATTTGTAAAGAAGCCACTTTGTCATTGTTGCGTCATTTGTCTGATTTACACCACAAAGTGTCTCTTTCCAAGTTACAGTATTGTCGACAAGAAGTGACCTATTTAGGTCACCTCTTATCGAAAGAGGGAAGAAGATTGACCCCAGAAAGAATTCAGGCAATTGCAAAATTAAGTGTGCCAATGACACAGAGAGAAGTGCGTGCTTTCTTAGGTATTACATCCTATTGCAGACAATGGATACCGAATTTTTCATTGATGGCTAAACCTTTGGTAGCATTGACCTATAAAGACACGCCAAATCCCCTTCCTTGGTCCGAAGATTGTCAGAAAAGTTTTTCCGAATTGCGTGATGCATTGTGTTCGGCTCCTGTGTTGGGTACCCCGACTACAGCAAGCCCTTTACGCTGTATGTCCATGAGAGAGAAGGATGTGCATTATCAGTGTTAACACAGTCTTTTGGGGACAAGCAACGTCCATGTGCATATTTCTCGTCGATTTTGGACCCGGTAGCTAGAGCGTTGCCGAGTTGTTTGAGAGCCACAGCGGCAGCAGCTGTTTCTATTCGACAGTCTGCTGGTTTGGTGATGAATAATACGCTGGTCGTGATGGTCCCACATGCAGTGGATATTTTGTTAAACAGGACCAAGACACAGCACTTAACTAGTGCTCGATTGTCAGGTTACGAGTTGACACTTTTAGCGAGCCATGTGCACATAAGAAAATGCAACACGCTGAACCCAGCTACATTGTTGCCAATTATAACAAAGACAGATGTTCCGGAACAGCATGATTGCTTTCTTAGGACAGACGAAGAAACGAAAGGGAGAGTAGATCTTAGGGACACTCCTCTTGTAAAGTGTGATGGTACCTTATGGGTGGATGGGTCATGCTTCAAGCTTCCGAATGGTGATACGACTGCGGCATATGCTGTCACGACTTTACATACGATTGTTGAAACTGCACGTATCCCACATAATTCAGCTCAAGCAGCAGAGTTGACTTTACTTATGAGAGCGTGTGTATTATCAAAAGGAATGAAAGTGACCATATATACCGATAGCCAGTATGCGTTTGGTGTGGCCCATAGTTTTGGACGCTTGTGGAAGGAACGTGGGTTCCTCACGTCTCACGGTACGAAAATACAGCATGGTCAATTGGTGAATGAGCTCCTGGAGTCACTTACTTTGCCATTGCAAGTCGCGATTGTGAAATGCAGTGCACATAAGAAGATCACTGACGACGTTGGTCGCGGTAATATGTTTGCTGATGAAGTTGCGAAAGAAACAGCAAGAGATGTGATGAGTCGAATGTATGTTGCGGGCCCTGCAAGATGGATTGGTGACGTTGGAATGTGTGAAGATACGATAGAGAGTGTGAAGTCCATCCAAGCTGAAGCTACGGAGAAGGAATTAAGTACGTGGAGAGAGAGTACGGGTAAATTGGATGCAAATGGTTGTTGGGTTGAATTGTCGGAGCATCAGCGATGGTTGTTACCCGATACATATGTGCTTGCAGTGGTTACAATGGCACATGGGATGGCCCACATCAGTGTGAAAGGAATCTGTAAGTTATTGGCTCCAGCGTGGCAAAATGCTGGAATTCCCAAATGTGCAGAGAATGTGGTCAAAAATTGTATGGTTTGTTTGAAATACAATCCTGGTAAGGGAACCCCAACTCCAGCTGGTCATTTTGCGCCTCCAACGTATCCGTTCGAGGTTTTGCAGCTAGATTTCATCCACATGGAGAGGTGCAACAATTTGAAATACGTACTCATTGTTGTTTGTGCCTTTTCAAGATGGGTAGAGGCATATCCTCTGAAAGATAATACTGCCTTGTCCACAGCGAAAGCCCTTCTCAAAGAGTTCTTCCCTAGGTTTGGTTTGCCGAGAATGGTGTGGAGTGATAATGGGGGTGAATTTGTGGGTCAAGTGATGAAACGAGTGTGTGAAGGTTTAGGAATCCGGCAGAAATTTCACGCTGCAAATCATCCCCAATCAGCTGGATTAGTTGAGTGCTATAATGGCACTCTTAAACTAAAACTGGCCAAGATACAAGCAAGCTCTGGCCTTAAATGGCCTGATGCGTTGCCATTAGCACTGTTGTCAACTAGGATGACCGTACATTCCCGAGTAGGACTTAGTCCTCATGAGATAGTGTTTGGTCGCCCGGCTAACATATGGGGAGTGCCGAGGCCAACGAAATTCAGCGAGATTGAACACCCTGTACTGCTTGATTACTTGCATGATTTGACGGCTAAATTGCGTGTTTTACACCAACAGGTTCATAATACACTGCCTCAGGCTTCTAAAGATCCAGGGCATGCAATCAATCCCGGATCATGGGTGTTAATCAAGAACTTTCAGCGGACAAAGAACGATCAGCCCCGCTGGATTGGCCCCTATTTGGTGATTTTGTCCACAAGATCTGCAGTGCGAGTACAAGGGAAGAAAAACTGGATCCACGGCGTACACTGTAAGAGGGTCCCTTTGCCTCTACCATATGACCGGTGGGTCCAGGAGGGAATTGCTGACTCGGAAACTGAAACAGTGCCTCGTTTTCTGCCTTTTAGTGACGCACGCGTCACAGGGACAAATTCTGAGCGAGAAAGTGACGATCTTCTCCAAAGAGCAATACCATCACCACTTCGATTGGACACTACTGAGCCTGAACTTTTGTTTTGCGACCAGACATTGCCTGGAAAAAGCCGTTATAACTTGCGACCGAGAGTCATGGACAAATAAAATGAAATTTTGGTCCTCCCATCCGAAAACCTGTTTTTGAACCACCATCCGGGTTCAGCTGTAGGGTCGTGGTGAAAAGACTTGAGTGTGTAGCCTGCGGACACAAGGTCTACGGGTCTGGTTTGTTCTAGGGCGTTCCCTGGGACATTCAGAAACACTCTCAAGTGAAGAAAACCAACCGCCGCGAACAGCACGTTAGAGGATGGAGCCTTTTCAGATGGAGAGACCTGTTGAAAGAATAAGTTTCAAGAAGAAAATATGTGCAACCATGAGCAGAAAATGTTTTCTAATTATGTGTCTTTGTATTTTACTTAGTCTAATGATGTCTTTAGTGGGGTATATCATATTCTCTTTTCAAGTGACATCTGCACCCACTGTACAGCCCATGCCTTCCTCTACTATCTCCTCACATTCTTTTCACCCTCTACCTGAACACGAGTCCGTTAGAAGATTAGAGTTTATGAACAACTCCTTTGTTCAGCTCTTACACCAACACCAGCTAGTAGTGAACAGAACCAACTGTTGGGTGTGTGGCCTTATGCCTCATACTACTGAGAAAGGTATTCCCTACCTAGTGCTGCCATTCAGCTACAATGGTTCTGTGTGGGCATACCGAACGATGTTCATCTATGCTCGCGAAATCCACCCCCTACGTTCCGTCAAAGACAACCCAAAGAATAGTGCTCTAGTTAAGGGGATAGTCGACATGATAAGGGGAACTAGTTCCTACGAAACTATCCCGGAAGATGAGACACTAGCGTATATTGGATGGAACGTGACTGGATATGGAGCGAGTCTGAGCGAGAACCAGCAAGCAAAAAGATCCGCTCCAATTTGGATTGTACCCCATCAGGGTCATCTATGTCTGCAAGGTAATGGCAAGAATCCAAGAGCTCAGTTAGGGAAGAGTATCTGCACTGAAACGTATATTTTTGCGTCTCAGACTTCCCCTTTGTTCTTAGCAGCTAGGGGTACCTACTTTATCTGCCATGATAGGGCCTACACGTGGTTGCCCCCTGACTTCTCGGGCACATGCTTCGTTTCATTCCTGTTGCCTCCCACCTACACAGCTGCGGCAGATTACCATAAGATAAGAAGAATTAGGGGTGTCTTCAGCAAGGAAGACACTGCAGGACAAGAAGCGGGAGACTTCTTTAGGGGTTTTCTGCCGTTCTGGGGACCTATGGCTAACAACAGGAATGTGAGGCAATTGACGCGAGTGGTTGAATCCACCATAGTCGAAACTGTCGGTGCCCTTAATAATTTGACTGCTGAGCTCCAGTCGGACCGCCTTATGACCCTGCAGAACAGGGTCGCGTTAGACATCATACTTGCAGACCGTGGTGGGGTATGTAGAGTGATCCAATCCAGTTGTTGCATTTTCATTCCAGATAACGCTCCAACAGTGTACCAGGCCATCTCCAAACTACATAGGATCTCTGAATCCATCCATATAGATGAAGGAGACTGGTCGTTGATGGGATGGTTCTGGGAACTGTTATCCACCTGGGGATGGAAAGTTCTGATGGTCATTGGGATACTTCTAGCCATCCTTTTCCTGTTTTGTCTGTGCATACAGTGTGTTCCTGCCATATGCGGCCTATGTGTTACATCATGTGTAAGGAAACCTGTATCAAGGGACGAGCTAAGTAATAGGATGATGCTACAGCAACATCTCAATGAATTCATGAACATAGACCTAGACTCAGATTAGCATGAGTGTAAGTAAATTGCCTATGTAAGGGCAAAAGGAGGGTCTGTGGTACTGAAAATTCTGGACCTGTGTCATTAACATCATTGTAACATGACGATTTTGGTATCAGCAGACCGGTAATGACAGGTATGCTATATCTGAGTATTTGCGTCATATTCGAGTGACGGGATCACTCTAATATTAACGATTCCCTTGTGAACCCTCGGGTTCCATTTTGTGTACGGCAGCCATTTTGTGGTTGCCCTCACATAAGGCAATGACTAAAGCCAAAACGCGCCTTAGGGGACACGTACACTTTCAGTGACCTGGGCAAGCTGACTCCACTGTCCAGAGCCAGAACCTGTTCGGCCAGTTTTAGTTCCCAGTGGCCGATCGAGATTAGGGGCCCAGGTGCAGCATGCCATAAACCCTTCATTGCACACATCTATATCTAAATCTTATTCACACCTGTCACTGCTCTTTCTTTATGACCTGCTTTACGAGGAGGAGGTGCCCGGTTTTATTAGGGGTCCAGATTATATCTGTTGCAGGTGTTGGGCCTCACTGGGTATTTGGTTGTGGGCTGGACAAACTGAAAATGGGCTTGTCATCATGAATCTGTTTTTTTGTTGTAAGAAATATGTGAATGACTCACTGTAAAAATAAGGAATGTTTGCCTAAAGCATAATATTCTGTATAAAAGAGATAGCTGGTTTGCATGAGAAAGGCAGTCTCCTGAGAACATACACATTGTTCTACTTCTAGGATACCTGTTGCTGGCTGCAGCCAATAAATTGATCTTTGAAGCCACCAAGAAGACTCTGTGTTTCTGTAGTCTGAGACAGGAAGAACTCGAGGTCATTGGGTGTGTTCCCTGGCACCGCTGGGTCCAATAAAACCCAGTACTTCAACCCTGTGCACAACTTTTCACATAGAACCCACTACCTCCAGACTCCAAAATCCTGTTAGGAAGCCAAGCCCCTACTACACACAGCCTTAGTCTTATGCACAAATCTTCATGGAAACCCCCTCCCTCTAGACAAGCCCCATCAGGACACCAACCATGTTGCAAAAGCTTACACTCATTAGCAACATAGAAGCTATAGAATATTTGCTTTTCATGTAATTCACTAAATACCTTTCAGTGTAATAAGCGTATAGCACATTGTCCCACTCATTGGTGTTTGCCATTTGCGATGACATCAATGCTGTCATTTGTGATGTCATCACTGATGTCACTGATGATGTTATTGAACGTCATGAGTGATGTAACATGTGAAGTTATAAACAGTGCATGGCGGGGTCAAAAATTATAATTAGCGCGCAGAACTATAATTTCAAATTTCAGTGGTTTTCAAGTTTAAAATGCCACACTATGACTGTCATTGTCATCTGACTATGACTTCCCTTTAACCTTTGTTATTGTCAGTTAATTTCTAGGGTTTGGTTTTTTAATGCAAGTTAAGGTTTTTTTTTGTATACCAAAGGTTAAAGTGAGATTATAATTAGGTAAGACAGTTTGCAGCAGTTCCAATGCCACTCGTGTGTGGTTCAAACCCCACAAGAGATAAACTTTCTGCACAGTTTTGGTGCAGGGCAAAAGCAGTGCATAGTATGGGATTCACCACCTAAAGGGGTTTGTGTGCCTGGTTGGAGTGGACTTCTCATCCATAGCTGTCTGCAGGGCGAAGGCTGTGCGTAGTGGGGTTTCACCACCTAATGGGGCATGTGTGTCTGGAGGGACTGAGCACTCTGTAAACCATGGTATACGGGGCAAAGGTTGTATGTGGTAGGGGCTTGGCCGCGTAAAGGGGAATTAGTGTCTGGAAGGGGTAGGCTCTCCATGAAGATTTGTGTACAGGGTGAAAGCTGTGCATAAATTAATTTGGACGTCTAAAGGGAGAGTGCTCGTCATCAGTTTCGCCCACAGGAGGTTTTTAAAATAATTTTATATGAGGTCCTGCTGTACACTGGCAGGATACAGTACGGACCCTCGGCTGATCTCGTAGGAGTCCTGTGCCCCATGGGACCATCAGTGTGAAATTCTTTGTTTTGGGGAGTGGCCTGGTGGTGTCCCTGTATTACTCACACATAAGTGTAAGGGGGTCAGGGGACCTGCTGCCCTGCCACTTTTCATCTTAATTTATTGTTAGGTTCAGAACACAAGGACGGAGTCCCTGTGCCCTGTAATGGCGGCTGTAACATTTCCGATGATGCTGAGGTCAGCTAATCAGATTCCTTGGTACTGAGATGGCTGACAGAGAAAAAAGCCCTCTTGATTAATCAGATTGCTATGTTTTTTTATTTATATACTGCACAAGTACCAACCAACCGTCAAGATATCACTAACTTTTCAACTTTATATCTCAAAAACAGATGAATGGAGTTACACCAAGTCACAAAAAGCACACTTTCTGAGTAAAGATCTAGCTTTCTTCCAAATTTGGTGAAAATCAACTCAGCTGTTTTTTCTAAAATGTTTCTTAAAATTCATGTGGGAAATTGCACTTGCAAAACACAATTTGGGACCTCCCCTTTATTCTTGGGCCCCACTTGATGGATCGCCCAAAACTTTCCAGGAAGGAGCTCAGGTGGATGACGATTTTTTGGGAAAGTGTTGTGAAGATTTGTCAAACGGATCTAAAGTTATTAGCACAACAAAAAATGCTCTTCCTATGAAAACTCTGACCTAACTATAAGTTCACAGTTGTGACTGCCACTGTGTAATATATACTTTCTAGGTGCTTTCTGCAACCCCTGTTCAATCATTAATCTGTTGTTGTGTCATTCACATTTTTCTTCCACCTAGTACAGCATATATACATCATGGACAGTGGGTCAAACGACCATTGGCTAATATCATGAATGAGAACATTGTGCTCTTTCAGAAGGTGTACATATGCCCATAAATTGGGTCCTGTCAGTGCCAAAGGCTATAATGGCAATGTGGGATTTTTGAAACAAAAAAACATTTTGGGGCACATTTATCAAACTTTCACGCAATGCAGGGCAGCAAGCAAAGCTACTGCTTTGCGTTGTGTGAATGGGAGAGGGTAGAAATGCTCATTATTTACAAAGATAAGGAGCATTCCTGCTTTCTCCTAGTGCTGGTGTAGTGTGTGCAACCTAGAGCCAATGCAGGCACCCTGGCACCATAGTGCCATGGTGCCTGCGTTACAGGCAGGATTGTTTAAGTGCAGGAAGAGACATCTTCCTGACAAAAATAATCCTTAGCAGCATTTTCCTCTTTCTCTGTGTGCTCCAGAATGAAGCGCATGTGGAAAGAGGAAATGACAAGGCGAAATATGGATATTACTCTGTGTTACTTCTCACTTGGAAAGTAACATGTTGATGCATTCCCAGGTTTACAAGTCTTTGTAAATCTGAGAATGCACCAAAATCTATGGGTGGATGCGTGGGAACACCCATTCTCCACCCATGGAACGCCGCCTAAGTTGAAATGTAACGTAATGAAGTGCAAGCAGCAGCCTTGTGTTACATTTCTTTACAAAGCCATGAAAGGCCACTCAAATCACGCCTTGTGCGTACATATTACTGAATAAAGCCTTTGCGTTGTCCTTGCGTCGCCTTGCACGACGCAAGGACAATGCAAAGGCTTCATAAATAGGGGCCTTTAGCCAATGCCTTTTTTTTTATATTGGTGAGGACATGGCAGCTCCCCCAACAATAATGTTTTTTAAAAAAACTATTAAAACAAAACACTCATTGACAAAGCCAAAAGACTAGCTGGCAACACCAGGACTATTGACTTTGCCAATTATTTGTTTTCTTTGCATACCGCCCCAGGAACAGAAGGTTCTGGAACCTTCCACATAAATCTTTACAATACTGAACGAAGCAAGTTCTGGCACTGGGGAAGCAGCGCAACTCCGACCTCTTTAGTGCCTGGCTTGAGAAAATGGCAGGGCCTGCCGGTGTAAAGCCAGTTTGCCGCACAATGAGATATATATACAGCCTTGCCAGTTTCAACATTTCCGGGGCCATCCATTCTCTCGAAGCAGCCCGGACAGCTCCATGCAGGCCGCGCACATTAGGAGATTTATTCCCTGAAAAGTTTTATGGAGAAAAAAAGATGAAAGAAGATATTCCGCGCGCTCACTCATCCCTGTCCCGACCTCCTGGAGCACTGACAGATTTATATCTTTATATGTTTTTTGGAATGAGGGAGCGTGATTTTCTGAAGCATAATTTCCCCTCGTTGAGCCGGCTTTGTGATGCATGCGGCTTTAACCTGCGCAGGAGTTGGTTGGCGGAGAGGGCCAGCTTCCAGGAAGGGCGCTCGGTTTCTGTGAAGAGGGAACGCTTCTTTGAAGATGAATCGCTATGTTTGGACAGACGTGGCCACTGAGTAGTTTAACTTTGTTTTATTTTTATTGCTCTCTTTAGTCAACCCTAATTAAACATGTCTGTACTTTTATTATTTATCTGGTAATGAAATAAATATAACTACCAAAACAGCGGGTGATTCTCGACATTCTCTACTAGCCGGAGGTGGACAAGCAGGGCTGGAATGGCAACCAAATCCAGGCCTGGCACAAATGTTCGAACCAGCCCGATTCTGCACTTTGAGCCTACCTCAAAGATGGGTGCGCCCCAGGCGGTTCGTAGGGTTGCTTTGGTTTTCTGCCTCTCTGAACAATTAGAACACGCATTGGCATGGCCAGAATGTCTGGATTTAGCTAGGGTGCAAAGGTATATTTTTTTTATTTCAGAAACACGTGCGATATGCACAAAATATAAAGGGGCAGATTTACGTTGAACTAACGCAGCGGGGTACAGCAAGTCATTTTGCTGCGCCGCGCTGCGTTAGTTTTGAAGCACAGGGATGCGACATATTTACAAGAATATGTTGCATCCTTGTGTCTTCCCCTGCGCTGGCGCACAAACAGCTGCCATGCGCCGGCGCAGGCACCCTTGCACCATGGTGCAAGGATGCCTGCGTCGTGGGGAGATTGTTTTTGTGCAGGAAGGGGAACCTTCCTGCACAAAAACAATCACTACAACCATTTTCCTCTTTCAATGCGTGCTGCAGAATGCAGCACGCATTGAAAGAGGAAACGAGAGAAAATGAAAACATTTCTCCTCAGGTGCTTTCCGCTACGCCACCTCTAGGGTGGCGTAGCTTTCAGACGCATCTCCAGAGTCACAACTTTCTCGTAATTCTGGAGATGTGTCTTGTTCCATGAGTGTTGCGTGGGAACACCCACAGCAACACCCATGGAACGCCCCTTCACCGCAAAGTGCTGCGTGTGAAGGGGCCGTATTTACAAGGAGAGGAAAAGTCACGCAGGGTGGCTTTTCCTCTCCTTGTAAATATGGAGCAGCCCCTGCGCCACCAGTACGTCACGAAAAGTGACGTACTGGTGGCGCAGGGGGCTCGTAAATCTGCCCCAAAATATCTAAAGAATAAAGCGGTGGCCAAGCAAACAAGGCACACTTAACTACTACTGAAATGGGTTTGTTTCAAATGCACATGTAATCATGCAAAATGTTATCATTCCCAGTGCAAGACAGCAGTGGCTGAAGTGGGCTGACCTGTTTGTTGTGCTACATGCTCTGGTTGGCAGAAGCAATATGTGAATGAAATCTGAAAAGACCAACGGATGAGGAAGGCTGGCGAAAATATTTTGGGGCAGATTTACAAGAAACTGACGCATCTGCATAGATGCGTCAGTTTCCTTGCGCCAGCGTCAAATGTTCTTGCGCCACCATAGATGCGCTGTATTTACAATACAGTGCTCCATGGCGCAAGGATTAACAGATGCGTCAGAAATTCTGATGCATCTGTTGGCCCAAAACTCACGCATTGCTGGAGTTGTGTCGCAAGCACTACGCAACTCCAGCAATGTATTTTGAGGCCTATACTTAATGTACTGCGTCACTCCTTACGCCTGCTTCAAGCAGGCATAAGGTTTTGACGCAGTGGCGTCCTAAAAGTGGCGCAGTGAAATCTTGTAGATTTCACTGCGTCACTTTTATGAGGCCTTCCTGCGTGGGAATGCTCACCCTGCATACATTATGCCTGATGCAGGTATAATGTGACGCAGGGCTTTACAACGTTACGCATCTCCCTAGATGTGTCACGTTGTAAGTAGGCCGCATTGTTTGCGCCGCCATTGCATCAAAAAAAAGTGACGCAATGGCGGCGCAAGGAGGGGCAAGGGGCTTGTAAATCTGCCCCTTTGTATCTACCTCTATATGTTGGCATTTTAATATATTTTTTTAATTAAACAGGAGATTGGAAAGACAGCTAAAGCTGCCTCTAGGCCAAAGGTAACCAATGGTGTCAACCAGTGCCCGTTATAGAACAATGTTTCATACACATTGGCTGGGATCTCTCTAGGTGGGTCATAGAAGGCCATCTAGTCTTAAAGTAGCCTACAGGAAAAGCCTGAATCTGTGGATGACCAGTCCGGCCATGATGACAAGACACATGTTAGCAGTCGCTGTCTGTGACAAGGACGCCCAACCCTTCTCGATTGTCCCTGCTACTCCACAGAAAATATGCAAAAATTCTAATCTTTTATATGGCTCTGGCCATTTTATGCCAAAAGAACATAAGGTATCCTCACATAATACTTATTCATTTTTTGCAATACCAAGATATATATCATATGCTATTGCAAATAACTTGCTGTTTCTTGGCAGACACGCTTCACACAGGCTCTAGGCACCTTCACCGCAGTCTCCGAAATTCCCTCTCTTGCAATAATAACTCAACCCTTCTCTGTTTTCCTAGTTACTTTGGAACAGGAACATTCAGCCTAACGCAGCATGATTGACTATTGCTTGACAGAACAGGGGCTGTCCGACCCCCCACCCCGAGGGTCTGTGCTAGTATATGGAAGATATCTGAAAGGAACATTTATTGTCATTTCTTGCTATGCCAAGACAGACTACTTGCCAATTAACTGTCCTTTTAGTGATTTGGTGCAGAATTTGCCTGTGGCTTTAACCCAAGGTTAACTTTGTGGAGGGTTGTCTGTGGAAAAATGGTAGGTGTGGAATAAAGGGGATGCAGGCTTTTCCCTCGGGATGGGTTCCATATGGAGCGGGCCTTGAGACATGCCATCTAAAACCGTGTAGAGTAATGAGTGTAGATTTTCCCTGCAAAGTTGATTACCGTGGTGATGCTGGTCTATGGACACTCTACCTAACCCAAGTTAGCTGTGAAGGTGTTGTCCCTCCTTTGGGTATCTTTGAACCTACTGTAAAACAGAATCATCGATGATGCTGTCCAAACATCATCTAAATGAACCAAACTATCCACCCCCATCACAAATGATTTATTAATTTGTACTTTCTATTGCAACTTTAAAACAGTTGAGTGCTTAATTATTTCACCACTGATAATAGAGTTGCATATAAAGAAGGTGATTTAAAAGACCCTATGCCTGAAGCTATTAAGACACTCAAGATTCTTTCAACAACTAACAGAAAAGTAGAGATATGCCTTAAATAATTTAGGTAAACATGTCAAACAATCCAACACCAAACCAAAATGAAACAATGAATGTCTATGGGAACTGCTGACCACAGCCCGAAAAAAAGAAAAACCTGAAACTATCATTCTCTGAAAAAAAACATACAGCAAAAAATGGTTCTTACTATCTTCACAGTTACATGTTCATCACCATGCTCTTCATCAGGGCATTCCAAAATACTTTACCTGTTACATAGTAGACGCCTTTGACTACTCACCATCACTAGATCTAGTATATTGTATTGTGTTGTATTGTACTGTTGCAAAGGTTTTCAAGAGCATGTGTTGTTTGTTGATCTCAGGGAAAAGCAAAGTCATTGATGGTTGCAAGGTGACAAGCTCTTCCAGTTGCTGCTAATGATGGTAAAAACATAGTGAAGTGACATTGCTGATTGCACTCTCTCTAATGGATATTACAGAATGTCTACAACTGCACCAGCAGCTATACAGACCTTTTTCTTGTAGAGTAAAACACATTACCTCCCGTCCCTCCCTCGCCTTCCTTCAATACCAATGAGGCCCCGCCTCCCACCCAGACCCACCCCCAGCATAAAAACTCTGCCCGCCCCCACCTCCACCTGTTTTTTTCTGTCTCCCTAGTGAGACTTACCTTCAGTTCCTCCTTGTGGCGGTGCCGGGGAGTCTTCGTGTTGGTTCTCTGCGGGCGGTGCCCTCGACGGAGTTCTCCTGGCGATGCCTCCTCTCCTCGTCTCCCTCGTGGATGGGGGCGGAGCGGTGGCTCAGGATGCTGCTGCGTTGTTTGGCGGTCCTCCTGTGGCTGGGGCTGTGTTTCCGGGTCGGGCTGTTTTGGATGCCTCCTCTCGGACTGCACTCTTCTGGGAGACCTGGTAGGACGGGTTTGTGCCCGGTCTTTTTTATTTTCGATGGCGTTTTTGTGGTTTTCACCTGTTTTTGGCTGTTTTCTAGCCTGGGCTTTCATTGGAGGGTTCCTGCTGGGTTTTCTCTACTTTAGGGGTCGGGATGTTGCTTCTCCATTCCTCTGCTGCCATGGGTCGCAAAAGGGTGTTCGAGCGGAACAACCTGGTTTCTTCTTCCTCTTCTTCCTCTACTGATGGTTCTCCTGTTCCCCCCAAGCGCCCTCGGGGTCGGGGCCTTTCTGGGGGTGATGTGCCTCTCATGTCCAAGGTTGAAGTGCAGGGCATGATTGAGGCTGCGGTGGCTAAGGCTCTTTTGGCTCGTCCAGTGCCTG
This sequence comes from Calotriton arnoldi, assembly GCA_963921515.1. Lineage (NCBI taxonomy): Eukaryota > Metazoa > Chordata > Amphibia > Caudata > Salamandridae > Calotriton > Calotriton arnoldi. The sequence continues at coordinate 656,739 of CAWUFW010008094.1, read as the reverse complement.
CTGCTCCTTCGCGTCCTCGCTCGCTGGATCCTGCTGGGGCTGTTTCCCTGTCGGACGAGGAGGGTCCTTCTGCCTCCTCGGGGGGGAAGTATATCTCCAGGGAGGAACGCTGGGATGTTCTGGCTCATGTGCGGGACAATTTGGGGTTCCCTCCGTTCCAGCTGGGAGAGGGTGATGGTAGTCTTTTTCCTCAGTATGCTTCTCCCTCCAAGTTGGGCATGCCCTTTCAGGGTCCGGTCAAGGACATGGTGTTGCGGGAGTGGCGTGAGGTGGATTAGTTGCAGGTCCCTCGCTTCCTTCAGAAACTGTATCTTTTGGAGGGGAGGATCCCTTGCCTCACAGTTTGAAGCTTGACTCTATCCTGGCCACTCTGATTGGCAAGACTGCGATTCTGCCTGAGGATTGTACCCCGACGGATGCTACTGATCGGAAGGTGGACTCTGGCCTTAAGCGCTCCTTTGCTGCTGGGAACCTGGCGCTGCGGGCTAGCCTTTTCTCTGCCTACTCTGCGCAGTCTCTGGTGCAGGATTTCGGAAAGTTGGCAGCCGCGGTTCAGGAGGGTCTGACTGCTCTGACCTCCTGGCTGCTATGGAGCAGCAGGCTCGGCTGCTGGCAGACATTTCATCTGACGTGATCAAGTCTTCCGCTATGTCCACTGGAGCTTTGGTGGCTGCGCGTCGTTCCCTCTGGCTCCGGTCCTGGAAGGCTGATCCTGGTGAGAAGGCGGCTCTGTTGAAGTTGCCTTTTGATGGGCTGGCGCTGTTTGGGGAACACTTGCCTGCCCTGATTTCAAAGCTTTCAAGGAGCGGAAGCGTGCCTTGCCCTATAAGGGCGGTTCGACTCCATCTGGCAGGCCTTGGAATAGGGCCCCTCGTTCTTCCCCTAAGCGTGATTCTCGTCAGTCTTTCCGCAGGCGGAGGTTTCAGCCCCGTTTTCTCCCAAGCACGCTGCCTCCGCGTCTAAAGGCCCTGCCAAGAAGGGTCCCTGACAACTACTGTCTGGCCGCTTCCCTGCCGGTGGGTGGTCGTCTTCGGAGTTTTCTTCCTCGGTGGCAGCAGGACGTTTCGGACGGCTGGGTCCTGAGCACTGTGGGTCTTGGGTACGTGATCGACTTTGTGCTGGTCCCGCCGGACTCGGGGGTTCGGCTGACTCCGGTGCCTGTCTCCGGTCCCCGCAGGGTGGCTCTGCTGGACGGGGTGTCCTGTTTGCTTGCCAAGAATGCCATCTGCCGGGTTCCTGTCGCGGAGGTGGGGACGGGGACCTACTCCATTCTGTTTCTGGTGCGGAAGGTGACCGGCGGCTTTCGGCCTGTCCTGGATCTCAAGTGGGTCAACTCCTGGATTCGGCCCGTTCACTTCCGCATGTTGACCCTTCAGGCCATCGTTCCTCTGGTTCCAACCTGGCGACTTCCTGGCTTCCTTGGACCTCGAGGACGCCTATCTCCACGTCCCTGTGGCCGCTTCTTCTCAGCGTTTCCTGAGGTTCGCTGTGGGAGACGCCCATTTTCAGTTTTGCGTGCTTCCCTTCGGCCTCAGGTCCGCGCCCAGGGTTTTCACGAAGGTCCTGGCGCCTCTCATGGCTCTCCTTCATGCGGAGGGGTTTTCATTCACCCTTATCTGGACGACCTCTTGCTGCATGCTGCGGGGAGTCTCTTTGCTCGCTCACATTGGGAGGGCCTTGGAGGTTCTTCAGGGGCACGGGTTCTTGGTGAACTGGGGAAAGTCTTCTTTGGTCCCCTCTCAAGTCATGGTGTTCATCGGGGCTCGTTTTCAGACTTTACTCGGCCTTGTTACCTTGTCCGACAAGCGCTTGCTCTCTCTTCAGTCCCAGGTTCGGGCCTTGTTGTCCCGGGAGGCTTCTCCGGCGGTCCAGTGGCTGCGGGTGCAGGGGCACATGGCTTCCGTGGTGTTTCTGGTTCCTTGGGCTCGTTTTCATCTCCTTCGATTGGCCAACTGGATCCTGTTGGGGTGGTCTCCGGGGTCTCAGAGTCTCCTATCCCTGCTGCCCATGTCGGACCGGATTCGGGGGAGCTCTCCTGGTGGCTCTGCCGGCGTCATCTTCTGGCCGGGGTTTCCCTGGCTCCTCCGGCTCCGCTTGTGGTGACTACGGACGCCAGCCTGTCCGGTTGGGGTGCTTGGCTGGGGTCGGATCAGGTTCAGGAGTGCTGGTCCCTGCTGAACTCTCGGAGGTCCTCCAACTGGCGGGAGTTGAGGGCGATTTGGCTTGCCCTGGTGCACTTTCAGGACTCTCTGCAAGGTCGTTGGGTGTTGATTCAGACGGACAATCTGGTGGCGAAGTCCTATGTCAACCGTCAGGGGGACCCGGTCCCGGTCCTTGAACTTGATTGCCAGCGTCATCTTTCAGTGGGCTCGGATCTGGGTGCTGGGTCTGTCGGCTCTCTACATTCGGGGGGTGGACAATGTGAGGGCGGATCTGTTGAGCAGGGAGATTCCGTCCTCTCGGGAGTTCTCTCTCCTTCCCGGTGTGTTCGTCCAGTTGGTGAGTCGTTGGGGCCTCCCTGTGGTAGACCTGTTTGCGGATCCGGGGAATGCCAAGGTGGTCCGGTTCTGTTCTCTGGGCAGGTGTCCCGGGTCTCTGGGGGTCGACGGCTTGACCTGTCCTTGGCCTCGGGGTCTGCTGTATGCCTTCCCCCCTTTCCGCTGCTCCGCTCCTTTCTGGTGCGGGTCCGCAGGGACTGTGCTCAGGTGTTGTTGGTGGCTCCCCGCTGGCCGCGGCGAGTTGGTTTCCTCTCCTATCAGGGCTGTGTTGCGACCGGGAGTGGGTCCTTCCTCTGGTTCCGTCCCCTTTGGAGTTTCCGGCCCTTCCTCTGGATTCTCTGCGGAGGTTGCACCTGACGGCCTGGCGGTTGAACGGCAGGGCTTAGCTGGGTTAGGGGTTCCTGCTCCTTTGGCTGTTACTTTGCAGGCTTCCCGTAGATCCTCTACTCTGCTTTCCTATGCTAGGCATTGGCGTGTCTTTTCGGCCTGGTGTGCTGGCAAGGGTGTTGATCCCACGGTTGCTGACCTCTTTGTGGTGATGCAGTTCCTTCAGGATGGGGCTCTTCTGGGGTTGTCGGTGGCTTCTCTGCGGGTGCAGTGGGCGGCTATTCAGGCTTTTCGGGGCTCCTGGCGTAATTTGCGGGATGACGGGGCTCTGATGCCTCGTTTTTTTCAGGGACTGTTGAATTTGTTTCCCCGCCCTGTTCGGTCCTTCCCTTCGTGGGATTTGCATTTGGTGTTGGATGTCCTGTCTGGTCCTCCCTTTGAGCCCCTTGAGGGTCTTGAGTTGCGTCTCTTGACCTTTAAGACCTGTTTTTTGGTGGCTATCACCTCGGCAGGCGCTTAGGGGTATTGGGGGCCTTGTCTTGTAAGTTTCCCTTCTGTAAGGTCTTTTCGGATCGGGTGGTTCTGGTTCCGGTTCCGTCCTTTGTCCCTAAGGTCAGTTCGGCTTTTCACCTCGGGCAGGAGGTGATTTTGCCTGAATTCTGTCCTGCTCCTTCCTCGGCTGAGGATTGTCGCTTGCATTGTTTGGATGTCCGTCGGGCATTGCTGTGGTACCTGCAGGTTGTCGAATCCTTCCGGGTGGGGGACTCTTTGTTTGTTAACTCGGTCCGGCTCGGAAGGGTGTTAAGCCTCCCACGGCTACTTTGAGTCGTTGGATTCGGTCCACGGTCTTGATGGCTTACCATCTTAAGGGGTGGCTCCTCCTGTGGGGGTTCAGGGGCGTTCCACTCGCAGTATGGCGGCTACGGTGGCTGAGTTGCAGGGGGCTTCTGTGGTGGAGATCTGTAGGGCGGCGACCTGGTCTTCTCCCTCTACGTTTGTCCGTCACTATCGTATTGCGAGCCTGGAGCGTTTGGATACTGTTCTGGGCCACAGGGTTTTGTCCTCTATGCGGGACCAGGGATGTTGATCTGATGTGTTTGGGGGCACTGTATTAAATTTTGGTGTTTCTTTCTCACTCAGTTGTCCGTCTCTGTTTTCTTCTGCTTGCTATGTCCTCATTGGTATTGAAGGAAGGCGAGGGAGGGACGGGAGGTAATGCTTCCATTTCTAACGATAATGGCATTACTCCTAGTCCTACTCCTCGCCTTCCTTCGAGGACCTCCCTCCCTCCCGGTGCGGTTCAACTGAGTGCTAGCTCGGCTTGTTTACGTACAGGTGGAGGTGGGGGCGAGCAGAGTTTTTATGCTGGGGGTGGGTCTGGGTGGGAGGCGGGGCCTCATTGGTATTGAAGGAAGGCGAGGGAGTAGGACTAGGAGTAATGCCATTATCGTTAGAAATGGAAGCAAGATCTGATCTCTGGTTTACCATCTCAGTGACCTGCAGTTATACCCCTCGATTTGGGGAAGCACTGGTCTACTTGCCATGGGATATCACAGATACACACTGCTATCACTTCAAAGTCTCTTAAAGCATTGAAATTGTTGCCATGTGCTCTATGTAGATGTAGTTCCTGACTAAAAGTTACATGGTAATGCACTGTTCGCTAGTTTCTGGCGGAAAATGCTAAATCAGGAGGAGAATCCGCCAACTGATTTGACTCTATTCTATTATTCTTATGGTGGATGAAATTCAGCTAGTGATTTATTCCCTGGCTTCTGAATCAACCCCTCAAATCCTTCCTCTCCACTTCAGTCAAGAAAGTCTGTAATACAACAGTGAGGCTCTCACTGCATCTATTGAGCATCACTATTTGACCATGAATGGTCATGAATCAACACACCTCTTCTTTGAACCTTGGGACCACAAACGCCTTGAGGAGACATTTATCAACACTGTTCATAAAGGTGATATAAAGACTTGGGTGTAAATAATATATAGCGCATTAAACAGGGCTCTATCTGTATTGACCGTATTCGCCCTTCACAAAGCCCAGATTTATCAACTAAACCATTAAGAACTTATTCGCCCTAGGCTCAAGTATCACCATTACAGAATAAGTATCCTTCATTATTTTTCATACTTACACAGACCTAGTTAAAACAGCTATAAGTATTCTTACATGAAAACGAAAGTAACTCAAATATTGACCATTTGGCATTACTTATCGATAAAGACTTTTAAAGTTCACTAACTATACTATTCACAACAGAAATATCTATTTAATGTACCTGATCATAAGTTTAAGATGTTTTCCCATTACCTACAGGAATGGAATTGCCGGGTATTGCTATTGTTCCACAAAGCCCTGGGTAACTTAAATGTTACATTTTACTACCCTCTGTTTGGAAATACTGCAGATGGTATAATGGATATTCTGGGTTATGTGTCTATCAAAACAAGAATCATGTTTCATTAAACAGTTCTTTTTTCCTTTAAAAAATATATATATTTAATGAATGTGTGTCGACAAAGAGAAAATATGATCCGAAAAATAGCCTTTTGGTGAGAACCTAGTGCCGCTTTAAGACTGTGGTTATTGTTTAAATGTCTCGTCTGAAAATTATAAGTTTCTGTTTTAATGTGATTTTGAATACTAGCTGTCTTGTTGGTGATTGCAAATCAATATAGGCCACTCTTTATGTAGAATAGAGTTTATGCATTTAGTTAGTGGAGATTGTATGTTCATACTGACGTGCATGAATAGAACAAAAGGGGATGCTAGTTACATATGTCTGTATCAATAGTACATTGATGGTTAAAGTTGGAAATGTTATCATGGTATAATGTAGAGTACTATGGTTCCAGAAACTGTTTTGTATATTGTGCCTGGTGCGTGTTATTTTCTGGCTTTGGGCTACATGCAGGAGGTTGTGTGCCCTTAGTTAGTCCAACATCCTATATAAATGTTGTTTTATTGTTTATGCGATTTATTAACCCGCGTGATTTTAGTGATTGTTTGTTATGTCTTATGTATTTGACAGCCCTGAAGAAGCTACGCCCTTTCTGGGAGGAAATGTACTGGCTGTATTCTTCTTAATACCACAAGAATGAAATAAAGAGTTTCATTTCATCTATGAACTGTCTTCTAATATTTGGACTGCAACTGTGTATCTTTTAGGCACGTGTGAAAAAACATTGTCACTACTTTATTTTTGGACCAATTGAGTCTAAATTATATTTTACAGTGTGCCTCTCACACTTTGTGAATCGCTCTGTACATTATAGGTTTTGGAACAGTTAACCCAAGGAGTTGGGCACCAGTAACCAGGAACAACATTGAGTGCGGTAACACAGATTTCAAGTGTTCGGAATGGGGCTTCCTGGCATTTATGTAAGTATATAACTAAATTGATGAGGAAAGTATCATGCGTTATTTCCTTTCTAGGGCGGACCAATATCTGGTTTTAAACTGTTACTGACGTTATCAAGAATGTTTGAAGATCCGGATGAATTACCATGCACTATATTATTCATAATTATTGTAAAGTTTGTACAAACTAATCAATAACGAAAACTAGGTTGAGTCTTAATACACTCACACGGCACAAAGTTGAGACTGTGGAGAAAAAAAGTGCTCTGTCAAACACTAGAGCTTGCCAATCAGTTCAGCTGTGTGCAGGATTGTTCCCAAAGATCCTCCTGTAAAGGTTTTCTTGGTGATGGAGATACTTATGAATGTGATGGTTGAATGTTGGTGTGGGCATTGTAAGGTGCCAAGTCACCCTGTGCTTGGTAGTGGCCACGTCAACATTTTGACTATTCCACCATCAACAGATGGATATTTCTCCCACACGATTTTTTCCAAACCTTGACAAGCGAATCCAATATCTGATTATACAAACATGGCAAATCCTTCATCAAAAATACTGATGACATGCAAGCTAAACTTGGAAGTTCACAATCCGTAAAGTCCCAGAACCCCATCTTAGGCATGTAGCAGAACTTAAAGCCAGCTATGGATGTTCTAACAAATTTGGCGCTCAACTGCATCGTTTCCTGTGATACATAAGGCTCCTCATAATGGCTTATGCTACATGGGTTGCCAAGTGCTATCATAGGCTTCACAAACTAGCTCAATGCATCACCAGTAGTGGTAGATGCTTTGCTGACTGCACATTTCCTGAGTTAATTCTCTACATTATAGTCACAGCCACTGCAGCCCTTGGATCGCAAAAGGTGCTTTGAAAGCCACTGAAGTTTCGAGCCGAGTTTGTTTTTTCTGTCTTCCTGATATGAAATAGTTGAGTTCGCTTTTCTGCTGCCCTTCCACTTCTGTTGTCTGTCTGTGTGCGCCAAAACCCCATTATCATCCATTGTGGTTCTTTAGGCGGAATCTCGAATCTGAAATTTCTAACTGCATCCTCGCCTCCACATGTTCATACAAATTATGCAAAAGAAAAGATGATGGGTATGCTCCTTCTAGGCGTAGAATGATCACTGATAATTGTAAATTCACATTTCATCATAGCAATCCTGAAATACGGCAAGATAGTCCTGGCTGCAACAACACAAGCTCTACCAGCACCTGCGATCCATTGTCGCACTTGCTCCTGCCAGTGCTGCTCTTAGGCATGGTGTGGATACATAATGCTCACCATATTGAAGTCACCGGTATTTCTCAAAACACGTTTCGTTCAATATTACCCCGTGAACCATAAAAGATGGGGCCATATTTCAGGAACTCTTAGCTTTGATCAGAATGTTGCTTAACCCTCCTGCCAGCTGGACAGGAAGCAGAATAAAATCACCTAATTGTAATGCCATAAAGCTTTTGACAGCCCTGATGTGGGATCTTCCTGTAGGAAGCACTTCTGCAAGGTGAACCCAGTGCCCCACTTAATGGAGATAAGCAATGGGGAGACACAATAGAGGCGCACCATTTTTGCCATAGTGTGGTGGAAATTCAGACTCTACCTGTGAAATTAGACCATGGATGTTACAGACTAAGGGTAGAGAAAACCTCTGAAAATGGTGGTGGATCAGCCGCCTTGTCTTATGCATCTGACAGCATCATGCCTGGCAAAGTAACTGACATGAAAATCTGCTGCATAAAGCTTGGCAAGAATGGTGACCGTATAATGCTTGCAGGTGCTGCTGAATGTTAAGGGGACCAAATACATGAGCATTTTCAATACCCCACTATCTTTGGGGTACAGTTCCAGTGTCCACATTTCGTTGCAGAAATTCCGCAATCTGACACTGGAGGAAGGCTGCCCAAGAACTATCAACCTACTTATCCTGCTGATCTGAGTAATGACTGTGCCTGTTGAGCAGGCGCTGTCCCTGTGCCAATGTCTGCTTGCTCCTTTTCTTACTATTATGTGCCAGCTTGCACAAATCTCATTATCCTCTGCCTTGAACGGCATGAGCAATGACCCATCACCAGAATATGGGACCTGAGTGATGAAAGAAGTGTCCTTTAGACACACTTGGTAGTACCCTAATCATGTCCTGCTGCGCAGAGCTTCCGGCGGTTCACTGATAGAATATCGATGTCAAAAATATTGATGTTCTAAATATCGAAAAAAATATATAGAATACAAAAATATCAACTCCTATACCTAAACAGGTAAGTACAACAATATTGAATCAAAAATATCGATGTAAAAAATATAGATGTAAAAAATATCGATTTAAATATATATATAAATTAAAATAATATATATTAAATATATTAAATATTATTTTTTAATTTTAACAAAATAAATTACATTTAATATACACTTTTATTATGAAATATAACAAATAAACTTCATTTTAAAACAAATAAACACAAACATAATAATGTATACATATACATATATTTACTTTAAAATAATTAATAACATATCTTTAATTTGTTTTAAAATTTTAAAATTATATAAAAATAAAATATATATATAAAGGATTTAAAATATATTTTAAAAAACATTCTAGAATAAATTAAAACATTAAACTGTAAAAAAATATTTAAACTTAAATTGCCCAATACAATAAGTGCAACAGTAGAGAAAGTGTTGGATAGCAAAATAATTAAGTGTACTATTCCAACTCCAGTGAGTACAACAGTAGGGAAAGTGTTGGATAGCGAAGATGTAAAAATTACTATTCCCACTCCAAAGAGTGCAACAGTAGGGAAAGTATTAGATAGCGGAGGGGTAAAAATTACAATTCCCACTCCAGTGAGAGCAACAGTAGGGAAAGTTTTGGATAGCGGAGGGGAAAAAATTACTATTCCCACTCCAGTAAGTGCAACAGTATGGAAATTGTTGGATAGCGGAGGGGTAAAAATTACTATTCCCACTCCAGTAAGAGCAACAGTAGGGAAAGTATTGGCTAGCAAAGATGTAAAAATTACTATTCCCACTCCAAAGAGTGCAACAGTAGGGAAAGTGTTGGATAGCGGAGGGGTAAAAATTACTATTCCCACTCCAGTGAGAGCAACAGTAGGGAAAGTGTTGGATACCCGAGGGGTAAAACTTACTATTCCCACTCCAGTAAGTGCAACAGTAGGGAAAGTGTTGGATAGCAGAGGGGTAAAAATTACTAGTCCCACTCCACTGAGTGCAACAATAGAATAAGTATAGTAAAGCGGAGAGGTAAAAATTACTATTCCCACTCAAGTGAGTGCAACAGTAGGGAAAGTGCTGGATAGTGGATGGGTAAAAATTACTATTCCAACTCCAGTGAGTGCAACAGTAGGGAAAGAGTTGGATAGCGTAAGGGTAAAATTTACTATTCCAAATCCAGTGAGAGCAACAGTAGGGAAAGTGTTGGATAGCGGAGGGGCAAAGATTACTATTCCCACTCCAAAGAGTGCAACAGTAGGGAAAGAGTTGGATAGCGTAAGGGTAAAATTTACTATTCCAAATCCAGTGAGAGCAACAGTAGGGAAAGTGTTGGATAGCGGAGGGGCAAAGATTACTATTCCCACTCCAAAGAGTGCAACAGTAGGGAAAGTGTTGGATAGGGGAGGGGTAAAAATTACTATTCTCACTCCAGTGAGAGCAAAAGTAGGAAAAGTGTTGGATAGCGGAGGGGAAAAGTACTATTCTCACTCCAGTAAGTGCAACAGTAGGGAAAGTGTTGGATAGCATAGGGGTAATAATTACTATTCCCACTCCAGTAAGAGCAACAATAGGGAAAGTGTTGGATAGCGGAGGGGTAAAAATTACCATTCCCACTCCACTGAGTGCAACAGTAGAATAAGTATTGGATAGCAGAGAGGTAAAACTTACTATTCCCACTCCAGTGAGTGCAACAGTAGGTAAAGTGCTGGAGAGCGGAGAAAAAAATACTATTCACACTCAAACACTTAAAAGAATTATTTTAAAAAAACAAAAACAATATTTAAAAAATAAATATAAAAAATATTAAACAAATAAAACGAACACATATTAAATATTAATTACATATAACCAAAACCTAAAAATATTATATAAAATAAAATAATAAATAAATTTACAAAAAAATAATTCTTTTAAACTAGAAAATATTTACAAACAAAAAATTAATTAAAACATAAATGTATTTATTTTATTTCCTACCCTATAACACCACACCAATAACAAAACACTTCAACATTTTGAATTACATTTATTTACATAATTAATAATCAATTAAAAAATATTATTAATAAAAAAACTAATAAACATTAATTAGCTACACAAACTTTAACACTATAATATCCACAACAAAAACCTAATTTAAACTATAAAATAATAAAACACAATTAAAACTTATTTTAAAATGTAAAACTACTACTATTAACAACTAATAATTAAATAATTACATTTAATTTAATACCCACACTTTACCCATTTAAAAGTGAAAACAACACACAAAAAAATAAACAATTCCCCAAAATAAATATGAAATAATTAACATTAATTAACAACTATATATTAATTAATTAAACACAAATTACTTACCACCCTTTACTACTATAAACACCACAACACACACCTAAAATTAATTACACAATTACCATAATTAATTTCCAATTAAAATTAATTAACAACCAATTATTAATTCATCAATTAAAAATAAATTACTTACCACCCTTCCCAACTATAAAAACCACAACACACACCTAAAATTAATTACACAATTACCAAAATTAATAACCAATTAATTAATTAAAATTAATTAACAACCAATTATTAATTCATACATTTAAAAAAATTACTTCCCACCCTTTGCACCTATAAACACCACAACACACACCTAAAATTAATTACTCAATTACCATAATTAATTACCAATTCATTCATTAAATTTAATGAACAACCAATTATTAACTAATTAATAATTTACTTTACACATTTAACACTATAACATGTCAATTAAACAAATATTAATAAATAAAAATGAATCAATAAATGTAATATAATTAAATTACTTCCCACCCTATTCCACTATAAACCCACAACCAGCTACGGAACTAAAAACGCAAAATTCAAATAAAAATAAATGAATAACATTAATATAATTAAATTACTTCCCACACTATTCCCCTATAAACCCACAACCCGCTACGGAACTAAAAGCGCAAAATTCAAATGTAAAAAAAATAACTACTAAAAATGTAACACATATAGGAAAAATGCAAACAATTCTTATACAAAAAACACACATCACATACATATAAAATATATACTAAAATACATAACAATAATAAAAACGATATTAAACACTTCTATATTTTTAAAATCGATATTACTTACCTTAAATCGATATTCTTGACCACGATATTCTTGCTGTCGATATTTCTGACCCACGATATTTATGCCTCGATATTTGTGCACAGTGGCGGCTCGCAGAGGGAGTGCTGCGGGGCAGTGGGGCGGGGGAGGGGCTGGGTGGGGGGTAGTGGAGTCGGACATACGCTGGGCAGGAGTAAAGTAAGTAAATAAATAAATAAAACTATTTACCTTGCGCTCGCTGCATCGCCAACTCGGCGATGCAGCGAGCGCAAGGTAAATAGTTTTATTTATTTATTTACTTACTTACTCCTGCCCAGCGTATGTCCGACTCCTACCCCCACACAGCCCCTCCCCGCCCACCCACCACCCCGCAGCACTCCCTCTGCGAGCCGCCACTGTTTGTGCAACTTGATATTTATGACTCGATATTCTGTCTCTGCACCCTTCCGGCAGCTGACTGCCCTGCACTCTAGCTGGAACCATCCTAAAGATGTCCTGTGTGGTCCTCGTCTGTACCTTTCTGATTGGGGGCACACACATAGATTGCTCCTACAGGTCTGCTCTGACCGGTAAAGAAGACATGTTCCTAAGGGAATGGACCATTGAAGCAGAATGGCCAAAACCCCAAGGTCACAAGGTATACATTTTTCCAGGTTGGCAAACCAAAGACTTGGAAATGATCAAATGTCCTGGTCTGATAACTCCTGACTGTGAACCCTGTGAGACTTAATTCCTCTGTCAGTCTTAATTTGTAAAAGAATAAGTGCTAGGCCCTAAAGTTTTGTTCAGAAGCCCATGGCCTATGCTATTTTATGTCAGTGTGCCGAATACCAAGGTTGCATAGTTTTGCTTCCACCTCATGCTTCTTTAATCTGCCACCAGACAGTCCTGTCTCCTTTATCTCACTCTTGTAGGTCCCTGCTTTCTCCATTTGTCATTCTTTCTGTCTTTCTCTTCATCCTTCTGTGTAATTCATTCTCTTTCTCTGGAAAAAGAATTGCGGGCCTCCAAAAATGAATGTCAGAGGACCCTACCTGCAGCCACCTGCTCAAATTAGGCACTGCCTCTGTCTAAGAAACTTGTTTTCCTCTTATACAGGTTACACAATTTATAATGTTTTGTAACAACTCTTCTGGTGTTTGTGATAGGTTATTGACCCAAACAGTGTTCAAGGAGTTACTGTGTTTTAGAGGTAGTATCAGTACTCTTTTATTTTTGTGTTACTGATCAGCTGGTGATCAGAAACTACACATATTCTGTGTAATTTGGGAGCCTAGTGTTGCAAATGTGTTTCCTCGTGTTCGTGTAGTTCTTTATTTCAATTCTGGACTTTCACTGTTTGTTTGGTTGCTGTTCTTACTGCACCCACATACATTTGGGATATTAATAAGGTGCTGCTCTATTAAATAAATAGCAATTCCTGCCATTCATTCTATCTTTTGTACTAATTGTGCTGTACTATACTTAGATTCAACTTTCACATCTCCTCCTTTGAGCTAGGCCCACATTCCATTAGTGACCAAGTGCCTAGTCTCCTAGTTAGTGGGGAGAACCAGCAATCTCATCTTTGATACTTTTTGGATGCACCTCAGACAGCAATGATCTGGGAAACAACCTGATAGGGCCACAACACCCCGCCGAGCTCAGAATTGAATCTCATAATGAAATTAAAATAATGGAAGGTCCATGCAACATGGTGAGAGGGACCTGGGAACTTGAAGGATGGGAATGATGAGAGCAACAGACACCCAGGCTGGAAAGAAACTTCTGTGACAGGGTGACACAGGAACACATGGTCAGGTAGCTCAACATAGAACAAAGCGGACAGAAGAAGCATTTAAAATGACCGATAGGCATCAAACGAGCTAGACAAGTCATAATAACCCACATTAAAGGTTCTGACAAGCCACCAGCGTTGACCTATGCTCTTGTGATCCTGGGTCAGCTTCAGAACACTCAGACTATAACTGCTCTACCAAGAAAACCCTATTTACTGCTTTGTCACACAACAGATTCCAAACTTTCATGCCGTTCTCTATGAGGTCAACCTAAAAGCAAGTCTAATATGCCACAAGACGCAAGTGGCCACTTTTGTTCACCCTCACATGTGCTTGGGCAAGCAGGCCACAAAACCAACCCCTGTGGAGCTCCAAACTAGGAAAAACCTTGCAGTCCAAATCACTCCAAGTTTGGACCAAGGCTGGTCCAAGGATCTCCGGATAGGAGACCCATGCAGAGGAGTAACCCGCAACTGCAGATCCACTCTCTTTAACAGGAAGCACTAAATGGCAGATTTTTCGGCGTGTGGTGTACAAAAAATGAAAACAAAACACAACAATGTACTGGAAAGTGGGAGTTGCATTCAAACCTAGAACCTGTTCTCTGTGGATTTCCTAGCGTGGTGGGGATTCTGGTTGAGAACGGAACAAATGCAGATAGCAGGTCCTACTGTGGAAAATCCACCAAGGGTTTACATACTCCACAGGCGTTAGTGTGGGTTGGCGGCAGAAAATAAATGTTTCGATGGAAGGTGGCATTGCCAGTGTGCTCAAGAAAGCTGTTGCTGTGTCGGCGCTTGCAAACATTGCAAGCTGGCAAGACAGTTCCATGATCTCAGTGCTCCCTGCTAACATCAGATGTGAACAGGTAGACATACATTGGAACCCTGACACGACCAACCAAGCTCACCTATCCTTCCATGGTTATTCACAGCATTCAGAAGTCATTTACCATGCCAAGAGGTGATAAATATCGACATGAAACACAACAAAAAGAAAGACATGGGGGCCGATTCCGATTTCGGCCGGAAGGGCACCGAACGATGGTCGGAGCCCTTCCGACCGAATCGGAACGTGCCGCTCGGATTCCTTTCCGACCGAGCCATTCCGATGGGCTCGGTCGGAAAAGAATCCGACTCGGATTTCCGGATGGCTCACGACGGGTTCGGAGAGCCCGTCAGCCATCCGGAAATCCTCTGTACTCCCCGGCTGCCTCTTTGCGACCGAGGGAGTACGATGGCAGTTTTCACTGCCTTTTCGTGCCGGTCTTTCCGGCACGAAAAGCAGTCGATCACTGTCTTTGGGGGCCCCAGTGGGACCCCCATGGGTGCAAGGTCGCCGAATGGCGGCCTGGAGGCACCTATGGTGCCCCTCTGTTGAACCCTGCACCCGGTGGCAGGCACCTTGGGGTGCCGGCCACAGGAGTGCAGGGTGCAGAGTGCAGGGGTTGAACTGCACCCCTGCTTTCTCCAATGCCAGCATGCATTCCGTCCGGAATGCATGCTCCCATTGTGGGAGATACGAGTGCGACCGAACAGGGTTCGGTCGCATCGTACTGCCTGGGCCGTAACCGACGACAGCAGGTCGGTCGGTTACGGCTCCGGACCGATGTCGGACGGACCTGAGTCCGTCCGACATCGGAATCGGCCCCATAGTGTATTTGCCGATGCTCGGTGTGTGTTACCAATACTGAATATGGAACAGTCAATGACTCACAATTTATGCAGCTTCTCGAGAATCATAATGCTTCTCCCATTTCTCGAAATTGGTAATAATTAGCATATCACGCTCTGCGCATCTGCGCATATGGTTTATAAGATGTCCTTTTTCATATGTATTTGTTTTTTTAAAAATTTACTTTAGCAAGATCAGAATGCAAGGAGTTGCATTTGTGCAGTGAGGTCAAATTATACTGAAAGGCCATATGGCTATTAGCAGAGATGTCCTCTATGTAAAGCCATTGCAACATGTAACTGTGAAGCAGGAAAAAAGTGCTTTTCTCATGTCAATTTTGCTGTACTATGGTCATAACATTAAATGCAGTTTAATGTTATGCAGTTTAGTAATACAAGTGCAAATGCATGTTTATTGGCACAGATGTTCTAAATAGTGTGTTGTTGCTATTACAAAGAGTCTCACTGACGACCCCTCACAGCTGCCATTAGTAATCCTCGCCTGCAGCAGGATACTTTTCCATGCCTGGCAGAGTGCATGTTATAAAAGAATTGGAAACTTTGATGATCATGTGAGCCTCTGTTCATGTGAGCAGAGAAAGGGGGACTTCTGAATCCAGGAGGGAGAGAGGCTGAAATACCTCCACATAGACACTGGGTCACACATGAAGACATTGGTCCATACGCTAGTATGCCCCTGACGCTGTTTGAGAGATGGCTCCTGGCCAAACAAGTTGATAAATGGTTACTCTTGGAAATATTCAAACTCATCTCTCACACGACACAGGAGGGCAAATTCCCCGCACAGAAGACATGGGTAGAGGAACTTAGTAGTTACATCTTCCGCGGCACTACCCTAAACTAAAGTGATATTGGCAAGAGATGCTGACATAAACTCCATGTTCAAGGCAAAAATCTCAGCATTCCAGGCAACCTCAATTCTGCTATGAAGAGCAGAGACGTTTTAAGGCATGGGCAAAGTGGGCTCTGGCCCAGGGCCCCAGCCTTTCAGAGGCCCCCTGATAGAGCCAACTCTGTTCTGCAGAAAGCCCTGGTCGGATGACCTTGAATAATTGTTAAACAGACTGTTTTAAATAGTGTTTTCCTTTAACTTTTTAATGTGGGTGATGTGCGGGAGTCTATAAGAGACATTTTGCAGAGAAAGGTTTAAGTTTTTCAACTCCATCCAACATCCATAAACAAAGTTTCTCTTAGATCAAAACAGTACCTCACATAAGAAAAATGGGCGGGGTTCGCAGAGATTATTTGCAATAATATTAGTGAGTTGCTGTTGTATTATAATATTGAAAACACACGTCACTGACCCTGAATATTAGATGTAAACACATTTAGAATTTGGACCACTGTGTCTGTGCAGTGTCAGTGACCTGGCCAAAGAGTGCATGAAAGAGATGAAACTGGATCATAAATTAATAGCTCTTCCGAACAGGGGCCCCCAAATTACTTTTGGCCCAGGGCCCCTGAAATTCTTAAGATGTCCCTGATGAAGAGACAGACAGATGTGTAGACGGCCTGCTCAACAGGTGAAGTGCCACTCTCCACCCAACGCTTCCCTTAAGGCTCCTTGCAGCTAAAACCCTTTGGTAGACGGTGACCAAGCTGCGCTCCAGCTCGCAGCCTAGGCAGGCGGGTGTGTAACGGTGACTGCTTTCCTCGCTGTAAACTTGGGGCGCATCTGGCTAAGTTCCGCCACGCGCACCTTTTCCCTCCCCAAAAAAAGAGGTGAGGGAGCTAATTCGCAGGTGACTGGTGCCGATAAATCAAGCAACAACACCACCAAAGCACATGCTCATAAATCCACATCAAGCGACACTCAAATTATGACGAACGACACACGGCCGTAAAATTGCACAAGCCCAACTCACCAAGTCATTAATTTCATGGCCCTGGAAAATAAACAGGCACATTTTCTTCACAGCCCTAATAAATTAAAAAAAAACCTCCAAAGAATGGTCCATCTGCTTTCTATAATTTTTAATTTCCGATTCTGTCTCATTCACATTACCTATTCCGCTGAGATATCTGCTAAATTCTTTCATTTACCTCTTCCCATCTGGATTCAATTACTCTATTCCCAGGCAGGGGGAGTCTTTTTTTGGTTTCTCCATGGCGAGCGGCAAACTATCCCCACCTGTACCTTAAAGAGAACGTTATGTGCTCTGTGCTCTTTATTACGTGCCAGGCCCGGCTCCCAGTCAGATTGCATCTCGCCGGCCCGCTCTGCAATGACTTGGAGGGCAGGCGGCCTCTGATGTGTGCTGGCTGGGGTGAGAAACACCTGCCCGCCTCTCTGGGCCTATACCGCAACTTTCTAAATGGCGCAACAGATGTTCCCGGAGCTGGGCCCTGCCCTTGTCAAGGGCTCGACTATTAAGCTCGAAGTATGCAAACTATCAGAGGTCAGGGGTCAACGGTAACATTCAGGGCACCGGTTTCACGAGCTGAATTCAACACTGCTTTTAAAAGAGCTGTGTGTGGGCAGTGCATAGTCACTTAGGGGCAGATTTACAAGCCCCTTGCGACACTTTTGTGCCGCTGTTGCGTCACTTTTTGTGACGCAGCGGCGGCGCAAACAATGTGCCACGTTGCAGCCCATTTACAACGTGATGCATCTAGGGAGATGCGTCACGTTGTAAAGTCCTGCGTCACATTATACCTGCGTCATGTATAATGTATGCAGGGTGAGTGTTCCCACGCAGGAAAGCCTCGTAGAATGGACGCAGTGAAATCTACGCCACGTCTAGGACGCAACTGCGTCAAAACCTTACGTCTTAAGGAGTGACGCAGTGTTTTAGGTAAAGGCCTCCTGTAGTTGCGTCGTGCTTGCAACAAGACTCCAGCAATGCGTTACTCTTGCGCCAACAGATGCGTCAGAATTTTTGACGCATCTGTTTCTCCTTGCGCCATGGTGCGCCGTATTGTAAATACGACACATCCATGGTGGCGCAAGGTTTTTTTTGACCGGCGCAAGGAAACTGACGCATCTCTGCTCTAATGAAGAGATGCGTCCGTTTTTTGTAAATCTGCCCCTTAATGCGCACTGAGGCGCCTGCGAAATTCAGTTTGAATTCAGAAATACTTGCGCCTAAATTTTTGATAAACAATCGCTAGAAACCCTCGAGTTCTTTATTCTGCTACGTCCTAGAACTTCAACAACCTCCATCTAGTTCGATTTTACCTTTTAAACGATTTTACCTTTTTTAACATATTTATATTGTTTGCTGTGTGTGAGCTTAAAACTACAATGTAAAGAACACAATAGATTCAAATTTCCTGTCAGCATAAAGAGGACCTCGAAAGGAGCACAGAAATGGAAAGTAGGCAAGGTGTGTCTGCATTATTGCTCGTGTCTTTGTTCTCTCCCAACATATATTGAAATCTGCAGTCGGTGCACGCTTCACATTTACATGCAATCATCTCTTCTTTATTGCATTTCTGTGGTGAACCGGAATTTATTGCTTCGAACACTGTGCCTGACCCCTGGAACCAGTAACCTGAGAGAAGCGTGGAGACTACTTCTGCAAAATCTCCCAACACCTACTCAGGCCAGTTTCTGCTCCTGCGAGTCCGCCAGGGAGTGTCCCGACCTCCATTCGAGGAACCCCTTCATTTCCGCTGCACAAACACCTCGGGCTTCACGATATTAAAACTGGCAAAGGAATCTTGGCTGAAGTGCTGCATTATGGGGAAATCACTGCAGATCAGAAAATGGCTACGTCTCTGAAAGGCTGGTGTCTACTGGGGAACAGCTCTTGCACCCAAGTGCAATAGCTGGGGAGAAGATGTGGTCTAAAGGCTAGGGCAGTCGACCTCAAATCTGGGGAACCGGGTTCGAGTCTCTGCAATGACGCTCAACATCTTGTGATTCTGGGCAAATCACTTAATCTCCCGTGCTTAACAAAAATGAATGTGTAATGCAACTGGTGCTCATGTAAAGTGCTCTGATACCTTCGCGTCAAGTTCGCGCTATATAAAAAACTCCGGGAAAAAAAGTGCAAGTCCTGGTCCATCAGGAGATGCCATTAAATATCTGCCTACGGTGACAAGCGTTTTCTTTTGAAATATAAACTTTTCATTCTCATTTGAACAAACAAGATCTGTCTAGCAAACCCCACACAACTCTCAGTCTGACTCCAATCCAGTTGATCAAACCAGTTCACTGACTCCTCATGCAAACCAATCCCAGAAGAGGCTACCAACTACTGCTGGCACATTATACCTACTTCCCCAAATCATAATCCAACATATTTCTAAACAAATAACCACTCCTTACCACCAACCCATTCCCCTACGTTCAACCTCAATATCCTCCACATACTTTACGTTCGATGTCTCTACAATCCCTCTCCAGATCTACTAATCCATAACATTGTCATTCAACTGTTCGGTAATACCGCATATCTTACTCTCCCCAAAACACCCCAGTTTGTACCTGTAATCAATATGCTGTTGTTTCGAACCGTAAAACCGCCTTGTGCAAAATTTGATACTGGTTTTCTGATTCAGTGGTGATTAGGGGGCACTGGGGATCACAACACTGTTTATTTTCGGAGGGTGGAGAGAGACAGTCACGTGACGGGAGTAAGCACAGCTGAGAGAGAAACGTTTGATTTAAAAACAGAAAGGTTGGGAGAGCGAGGGATTTCAACATGGCGTTTTGCACAAGGCGGTTTTACGGTTCGAAACAACAGCATATTGATTACAGGTACAAACTGGGGTGTTTTGGGGAGAGTAAGATATGCGGTATTACCGAACAGTTGAATGACAATGTTATGGATTAGTAGATCTGGAGAGGGATTGTAGAGACATCGAACGTAAAGTATGTGGAGGATATTGAGGTTGAACGTAGGGGAATGGGTTGGTGGTAAGGAGTGGTTATTTGTTTAGAAATATGTTGGATTATGATTTGGGGAAGTAGGTATAATGTGTTTGGGTGTTTAATTACAGTTACACATAAATGATATGGGGTTGACATATGCATTTTTTAATAATTGTAGATACCCCTGAAGAGTCGAGATAAAGACCGAAATGCATTGGGTGAAGCAATGTAATGGATCAATGGAGTTTCCTTACGTGCCTGTGGATAGGCCCAGATGGGCAATCCGAGAGTGATTAAAATGCGTGAAAATTGGAACTTCATTTTCTATGACGTGACGGACAAAACATGAACAGAATATTGAAATAAATTGGATGAACCTTTGTTTAATACTGAGTACATGGTTAATTTTTCACAAATGTGCATTGGGCTGTGCAACTCCTTGACATATAAACTACGTGTCACAATTTCTCTATAAACCATTAACATAACATAACAAATACAGATTTGAGATAGTTTTCCCAAGTATGCAAATATCATATATTCTCCATGTTTACTCCAATTTCACGACTTTTTAGTACCTCTGGCTCGCCTGATAGAATTCTGTGACTATTTTCTGTAGTGTTTTAATTGCATGTGTCTTGATATATCGTTTTCCATCGAGGCCATTTTTCTCGACGCCGCGGGGACCTTCCCGCCATATTTCAGCTGCCGCCAGGTACGCGCGCCTCTTTCGCGCTGGAGCTGGGCCAGGTATTCTCCATTATCCTGTCTCCGTGCGAGTACCGCAGTAAAAGGAACACTGGTCAGGTCAGCACTTAAAGGATGTTTTTCAGATTTTGTCAAATTTTCCAATAATTTCTTCCTTATAATTAAACTTCATTATAATGTAGTGTCAGTAATGGGCAGAGGAGCACTCTGGGATGGCTGTTTTTCATTGCTTTGTTGGACACATCCTGCGAGCTGCTTAAGCATGGCGGAGCTGTGGGCTGAACTCAGCCATGGAAAGGGCTATGGGAAAGGATAATCCCGGCCTGCCGTGGAGGTAATGATGGCCTTTGTGGAGGAAGGACAATAAATAGTCTGCTCTAGGGGTACTCTTACCTCTGTACCTGCCCAGACATGATATTCAGCAAGTTTTTAGGGGTACAGGCACGGTGGCGGAGAAAGGACAACGCCCATCCTGTTCTGTGGGTTCTCTTCCCTCACTACTCAGCATGTTTTAGGAGTACTGGTATGGGTGGCTGTAGAGGAGAAAGGACAATGTTGATCCTGCTCTGGGGCTACTCTTCCCTCTGTGCCTACCCGGTGACAACATTCAGGATGTTTTTAGGCAAATATGTATGGTGGGCGCAGTGGAGAAAGGACAATGCCAAGCTTGTTTCCGTCTGTGCTTGCACTGACCCAAATCCCGCTGTTTTACATTGCACTGTTCCCTCTATGCACCCAGCCTGTTTCAGCAGTTGTGTCTCCGAGCCTGCACCGAGCGACTGCCCAGCCTGTTCTTTTTCCTCTGCGTTTGCACTGATGCTCATGCATAGTCTTGGGGGCATCCCTCTATGCACCCAGCCTGTTTCAGCAGTTGTGTCTCCGAGCCTGCACCGAGCAACTGCCCAGCCTGTTCTTTTCCCTCTGCGTTTGCACTGATGCTCATGCATAGTCTTGGGGGCATCCCTCTATGCACCCAGCCTGTTTCAGCAGTTGTGTCTCCGAGCCTGCACCAAGCGACTGCCCAGCCTGTCCTTTTTCCTCTGCGTTTGAACTGATGCTCATGCATAGTCTTGGGGGCATCCTTCTATGCACCCAGCCTGTTTCAGCAGTTGTGTCTCCGAGCCTGCACCGAGCGACTGCCCAGCCTGTTTTTTTTGCTCTGCGTTTGCACTGATGCTCATGCATAGTCTTGGGGGCATCCCTCTATGCACCCAGCCTGTTTCAGCAGTTGTGTCTCCGAGCCTGCACCGAGCGACTGCCCAGCCTGTTCTTTTCCCTCTGCGTTTGCACTGATGCTCATGCATAGTCTTGGGGGCATCCCTCTATGCACCCAGCCTGTTTCAGCAGTTGTGTCTCCGAGCCTGCACCGAGCGACTGCCCAGCCTGTCCTTTTTCCTCTGCGTTTGCAGTGATGCTCATGCATAGTCTTGGGGGCATCCTTCTATGCACCCAGCCTGTTTCAGCAGTTGTGTCTCCGAGCCTGCACTGAGCGACTGCCCAGCCTGTTCTTTTCCCTCTGCGTTTGCACTCATGCTCATGCATAGTCTTGGGGGCATCCTTCTAAGCAACCAGCCTGTTTCAGCAGTTGTGTCTCCTAGCCTGCACCGAGCGACTGCCCAACCTGTACTTTTCCCTCTGCGTTAGCACTGATGCTCATGCATAGTCTTGGGGGCATCCTCCTATGCACCCAGCCTGTTTCAGCAGTTGTGTCTCCGAGCCTGCACCAAGCGACTGCCCAGCCTGTTCTTTTTCCTCTGTGTTTGCACTGATGCTCATGCATAGTCTTGGGGGCACTCTTGTCCTTAAGCCACAACTGAACCAATGCCAGGTATGGTTTTGGAAGCACTTTTCATGTGAACAATACCTGATCACCATACACATATTGTGTACAACTTGTAGGATTCATTACACTATTCTGTTTGACCAAGTGACAAACACATATGGTGCATGTACCATGTTCCTTTATCCAAAACTACTTTTGATAATCTGACTCTTGCTTTATATGCCAGGATGACATGTCTTCTTGCCACTATAGTGTCGCTTCTGAGGTGGAGCAAATAGACTCATCAGCTTAAGTCACCATGTAACAGATATAGTTGGTCATCTACACTAGGACCGGCAAAGCGCCATGTTGCTGGGATAATGGAGGTCCCTTCTCTGCCTTACCTGTGGCAGCCAGACCCCATGCTTATAGTACCCTGAAGCTCTGTCCGGAGATGTTCTGATGAAAGTGCTTCAGTCGACAGAGCGGAAGAAGTTTTGCAACAAATCTAATGCTGGGCGAGCCATTTGTAGCCTGCGCCACACAGTTTTGTTGCAGAGAAACACTCCCCAATGCAAGTGTTTCTTTCTGTAAAACAATAGATCAATGGCTCTAATGTGGTGGAAGATTTTCTCTCTGCTTGTGGGGGCCATTGATAATTTTTTCTTCCGGGGTCCACCATGCCTTGTGTGTCATCCCTGGCAAGAAACAATATGCTGCAAAAAGCCAAATGAAATAGGCTGAGCATTCCAAACCATTTTCCATGCCAGTCCTGTGCCCATGGGCTGTCAGGGAAAGATTTCTGACAGTGGATCCAGATGAGGCATCATCATCAGAAATCTGTTGGCTCTTTCACCTGTAAATGAAGCGAATAATTGTGTTTTAGCATATTACAGAGGTTCTCCCATTCTACCAAACTCCAGTTGGAAAGCCATCCTTGCTAGCTTTTATTGAGTGAAACGGTGGAATGCTATTTGGCAAGCTTCTTGCACAAAAAATAAACAAACATTATTTTATCCCAACTACCTACCAACTAGGCTCTTGTGTATTTGTCCAGCGGTTTGGCTCAAGGCCAGCTAGCAGTTAACCTCTGGAGCTCTAGGGATGAAGGGAGTTGTGGCAAAACAGCCTCACTGAAGTGAACACATGCAAAACAAGCATTGGCATAGCCAATAGGTCTCGCCTTTGGGACCTTATAAGTATTTAATTATGCAGCACAATATCCTTGGTGCAACATCAACTGTTGCATGGCTAAACACTTATAATGTCCCAAAGGCGAGACATGTTAGCTATGCCAATGCTTGTTTTTTTTACCAGTGGAAAACCTGTGCCAGGTGACACCATGGCACTGCCACATTTTAAGCCACGTTGCCAAGATGGAGCTTGAGATGAGACAATACAAGGTTCATTCTCCAGAAGGAATACTGGTGCCAGAGGGCTGTACCAAAGGCATGGAAGGAACGGTTTGTAGGTTGCAACAGATCCAAAATAGTGGCAGAGGCAGTGACACCATTGATAGGGTTGCTAAATTTTGCAGGCGCAAAGCAGGCATGGCATAAAGGCCAGCAGGTAACCAGTGGCCTGAAAGGGGTACTGGCACAAATGGAGGACCTGCCCATAAAGAACAAGTTCATACAAATTGTACGCAGCACACAATAGAAACTCTGTAGTGCCATTAACTTTTAAAAGCTGCTTAACCATAGATCTTTCACTTAGGTGCACATTATCCTGTGGTCTTGGGCGGATGGTTGGGGCTCAGAGCGGCTGAATTGGGAGCGAGGTATGGGGTTGGAGCTCGGCGTGCTCAACATCTTATGATGTTGGGCCGATTGTCGGTCCCCAAAGACTTGCAATGAGGAATTTGGCTTGGGGGTGACGCGGGCGCGTGAGGGGGAGCGGTAGGTAGGGGCTGGTTACAAGTTAGAGGCCGGTACCCGGGCTGCGCAGGAGGGGTGCTTACGGATGAGAAGGGAGGGTCGGTTGGAGCACATTGGGTGTGCCTCCCACATCTGGGGGGTCAGGGTTTGGCGGCGCCAGGCACTTTGGGGGAATAACAGCAAGTTATGAATTAGGCACCATTTCTGACAGTGGCGCGATTTTAAGGTGATGCCGGTGGTTGGGGAGGCACACAATAGCACCCTCAGATGAGGAGGAGTGTATGGGGGCTCTACCGTTGAGCAGGGTGGGAGAGATGTGCGGGCAGCTGCAGGGTTTGCTGCTGGTCCTGTAGTAGAGGGGCACACGGGAGGGCGCACCTCGGATCACGGTGTGGTCGGATGGGCGGGGGCTCGTCACAGCACACAGGCGTGGGGGGCTGTCGGTCTTCCACCCTTGGGGGATTGCCGGGCTGGCACACTCGCAGGGGGAGAGGACTCGGGAGCCGCTGGTGTCTTTGATGGCGGTTCGAGCCCTAGTCGGGATTTACTGGGGCTTTCATCCTTGCGGGGGTCAGTTGGAGGGGGTGGCTGCGGTGCCTACGGTGGCGCTGAGGAGACAGAGGACCGGGGGTGAAGCGCTGTCTGGGGAGGGATGAGGGCGCTGTACGGGGAGTAATGCTGGAGAGGGCGGAGGTGGTTTGCTCAGGTGGGGGGCAGATGGTCATCTATGCTGAGCGGCAGAATGCTGCTCCACCCGCGGCTTGGCCCGGATGCCACCTGGTGAGCCTCGCAGTGGCGGGCACTGGGGACGGCACTTTCCCCGGCACGGGGTTCATCCGGGTAAGAGCACATCCATGAGTAGTGGAGGGCGAGAGTTGTGGTGCTTGCCACAGGCCCTAGAGTTGGGTGGGCAACAGGGGATCGGAGTAGGCACAGTGAGGTGGGTTACGGATGGCAGGCACTATCGGGTTGCTTTGACGGGTGGTAGAGGTGGCGGTTCAATGGTGCGCACAAGTGCTGGCAGATGGCATGGTGGGGTTTCGGGGGGGGACTTATGCCCGGAGCTGCCGACTTGGGGGGGGGGAGATTGGGTTTGGGTCTCAGCATGGTTCAACGTCCTGTGATCCTGGGCAGAGTGATTGGTCTTTAAAAGAAGGGAAAAAAAACAAGAAACGCGCTCTCTGGTGAGGGAGGGGGGGTGGGAAAGGCAGATGGCGCCTCGCCAGCGATGCGAGGAATGGAAACGCGCTCTCTGGTGAGGGAGGGGGAGGAAAAGCAGATGGCGCGCGTGCACGCTCACGTGAACGCAAGCTGGTCGCCAGCAAAAGCCACTGTTTGCACTTCCAAAACCCGCTTACTAAAACTCTCGCCAGAGCAGCGCAAGCGCGCTGGCTCAGGCGAGACCTAAAAAGTGTGATATGCAAACAGACAATTGAAATTGTCCCCTAATGAAAATGAAGTGAAACATGCATTAATGTTCTTTTGACCTTCTCCATCTGTCCGTTTATCTGCGGATGATGTCCCAAGGAAATAACTAACACCAAGTGAATTACAAGTAGATGGCAGAGAGCATAAAGAAGCAATAGCTGCATCTCTAATCCTTGATCAAATATTATTTAATTGAGCAACCAATCCAACCTAAAGATATGATAACTAAAAGCTGCAAATCCTAGATAACTCTTGAACACAGAGCTTAAATTAATCCTATTTGAACTCTCTTGAGACTAGAAAAAAAACCAACCTTTGAAAATTAGAAGCCAGGAAGCCAAGGGCCGAGCTGGCGTGAGTGATTCCTTTTCATACCCTGTACGGAAACATATTCTTACTGGACAGTTGAAGGATGAGGTTTAATTTGAGTAGGCCAGTGTAGACTATCATGCCAGGATCTGTAAAAGAGATGGATTCTGCCTAGCCCCTCCCCTGACCGTAGACTTCTAGGGGCATATTCACAAGAACGTGTGATAACCACCGCAAGTTTAGCTTAACGCAACTTTTCACATCGCAGTCCATCGCGGGAAAACAATGCCTTGTTAGCGTAGCATTCTCAACCTGGCGTCACCATGCGATAGTCCCACGATAACGCGTCAAATGACAGCGTTAAAAATAACGCGACGCAGCAAAAATGCGAAACACCAACGCGAATAAAGTTGCGATGAGGCCAACCACGAAAAAAAAAACAGCGACAACCAGCGATAGTCCTGCAATTCCCACGCATCTGCGGGAAAATGAACCATAAAAGCTGAACAAGAAAAACACACCATAAACAAATCAAACTGCGCAGCAACATGGATGCACCCGGAACCAGTGCCCAGGTCAACGCGAACCCCACAAGCCCCACAGACCACCAGCAAGGAACCTCGGGGTCGGGGAAGGCCAAGGAGAAGAGGAAGAGGAAGACGGGGTACAGTCCGTAGGAAAACCCGATCGTCGTCACGGAGGTGACAGAGCACCAACAACAACTGTCCGTCACCACCACCGTGTCATTGGCAATACAGACGGAAAAATGGCATCCCATTGTGAATGCAGTCGGAGTGCAGAGGAGGCCAAGATGCGCTGGCACAATGTCAAAAGCCAAACCAAGCAGAAACCCGCTGCCAACAGGAAGGCTGCAACGGCGAATGGAGGTGGGAGTCCTGTGCCACAGGAGGAGCTGGAGCAAATGGTGGCCACAGTCATTACTGTGGAGACGGTGCAAGGAGTCTGGAGTCCGGACCCTGCTCGCCATGACCTGACACAACATCAACAGGGTGAGTAACGAACAGGGACTGGGGGGACGGGCACAATGGCACACATGCACAACGACGTGTAGCACATCGCACACCCACAACGACCCTGGGTCATGTCCCTGACCCCGTGGCACACTGCAGCACACATACAAACATCAAGTAGGCCCCCGTACACCATGTGCCCGAAGGAGTCCCACCCCACACAACACCAATTCCACAACACACACATGCACCAGTGAGAAACACAGCAAAGATGCGTATGCGAGTGCCACACTGACAACGCAAGTGACACCACATGACGAGCAGCATGGCAGGAGTACAATCACCATGACACTGTGCACGCCACGAGACTGAGGTGGCTGATTGTGGACCACATCCGGAAGGAGCAGGTCACACCCTGACACATCCACGTGCACAAACAACCACTGACTTCAACAATACATCTGCAGACAAACAATGCACAAGAGTACAAAAACCTTCCAAGAGCACAAATGACCCAAGTCGCCAACATCACAGCACCTCAAAAGCACGAAAGCCAAAGGCACACCGCCTCCAAGGGATAAGGGGCAGCAAAATCACAGCTGCAGGTGCGACTCTCACACAATGCAGCACACACACATAGCAATCACAGCACATCCACATGGACGACAATGTGGGACACAGTGCAACACTTACACTGCAGAACAGAGGACACAACTGGGTCCGCCTGTGCGTAGAAAATGGCCAATCACATCTGACATAGCAGGAAACTGTGAGATGAAAATGTACGTGTACAATATCACCCACCTCATGTAGTCCAAATGTCCACTATCACGCATCAAATAGTCCGCCCCTCCCAAACAGTCACAATGTACATTGTCATGCAGTCTGTATGTAAACTCGAACAATGCGTCAACATACATGCCAACACAATGTCAACAAGCATCTCCCCTTCACATTGCAGAGGGACAAACAACACCTCCAGCAGAGCAGACCTGACAACCCATCAGTGATGCTGAAGAGGACCTCCACACTTCCGACACCGGCGCCCCACAACAGTCCATGGACATCCCAGGCAATAGAGCTCCAGGAGCTGGGCAGCACCGCTGCATCGAGGATACACCACCCCTGCACGGACAACACAGCTGGATGCACCCACCACCCCGGCTGGCTCCCAGCAGCCCACCTAAGCACACATCCCATTTCAAGGCCAGCTGTCAGACTGCCAGAAGGGGCTGGCCGAACTAGGTGCGGTGGGGTACTACCTCATGGAAGACGAACTAGATCACATACGTGGGTGTCCAAGTCCCATCAGGGACCACCTACACTCCCCAACGGAGACCCACACTGCAACAGAGACACATGCCTTTGCACATTTCCAGTACTGAACCACACCCAGAGCCACGGGACAGACACCCACACCCCCACGCCGGACTGGTGTATGCCGGCCAAGTTCACTCCACTTACGTATTGAGTGGAGGACGAAAATGCAACATGTGCAATGTCCCACCCTCTGCCTGCTGTGACATGGCTGCGTCCTCTGTACACGGCACAATGTAAGGTTGTGGGGCCGGGGCCCTAATGCATACATCATGAGCACACGGACACACACAGATAGTTCAATGAACTGGCCACGGGCACGTGCGCTCGACCCCTTTATTGGCATGGTCACATGTACAGTGACGCATGTGCTGGATGTGTGTAGGGTGAGTGTAAGCCAGCCCACATGGAGTCGTTGGTGCTGGCAACAACTTGAACAGTGATCACAATTAAAGCAGAAACATAAAACACCAGCACAACAGAAACAACTGTGAAGCATCATGGTGGTAGGCGGAGGGAGTACAGTGTTCACCCAACATGCAAGCAGAATGTTCCTTGATTTGTGGTGCACTGAGTTAGTGGCACCTGAAGAGCTGAGCTTATGCTGATGATGACACCCACGACAGGTGTGAGCAACTCTGACAGTCTGGCAGTAAGACACTTCCGACTCTGACATCTGTCGTTTGGAGTTGGTCCTGGCGGTGGTGGCGTGTGCATCCTGCGGTGATGCGACATCCGGGCAGGCCAGGACTCGATTTGACGTGTGAGCCCAGGTGGACCGCAGTTGAGGCCGGAGGCAGCGGACAGCGCAGGGCCACAGACACATGGCGTTGATGACCCCCAGACCATCGACCCAGAGGCCATCCAACATGCCATCAGACTGGGGCCATGGTTTGAGCTGCACAGAGTTAGTGGCCCTGGATGCACTGCGGCCAGCACAGGCACACCGCCATGGGACGGTGACTTGCGGTGCAGTGAGATAGGGCCACGCGAGGTGAGCGGGTGCTCATCGATGTCGAAGGTGAATGTAGCGGAGGTTTGTGAGGGACAGTGGAGGGTGTCCTCCAGGGCATGATGCAGAGGGCAGGAGCCGGCCGGAAGTGGCAAATGGAGGAGTGGAATGCTACAGCCTCGTTTTGGCCACATAGTCAGTATCACCGACATGATGATGAAGACAACCCCCAGTCTATGGACTCAGTCGCCAACAAATCTCAAGAAGAAAGCGTCCATGGTTGTCGGGGAACAGACTTAGTGGCACCGGAGCTGAAAGGGGATGCAGTCTGTGACAAGGCCAGTACAATGATATCAGGTCTGCCATAAATGAATCATGACTGAGTTCCCAATGTGTGCCCTACTCGACCGATGTGTAGTCCGGAGGCAGCGGCCAGCGCGGGCCAACCACTGTTCAGCAAGCTCCTCCTGGAACACTGACACACGGCGTTGAAATGGCTTGTGGGGATGACTCGTGGTTGACCGAGGCAGTAGCGACGGAGCTGAGCGGGTGTTTAGCCAGCGGCGATGCCGTGTCCTGCCTGGTACGGACTGGCATGGATTTGTGTGTGACCTACTCAACCACAGTGTAGGCCGAAGGCGTAGTCATCAAGGGCCCACAGACACGTGTGGTTGGGATCCCATGCACATACTTTGTGTCACCACATCGAATCAATCAATCAATCAAGCATTTGTATGAGCGCTACTCACCCGGAGGGTCTCAATTCGCTAGGGGGGTCCGCTACTGTTCGCACAGACAGGTCTTGAGTTGCTTCCTGAAGGAGAGGTGGTCTTGGGTAAGGCGGAGGTGGATGGGTAGGGAGTTCCACGTCTTGGCAGCCAGGTAGGAGAAGGATCTTCCTCCCGTTGTGGCTCTTTGGATGCGGGGGACGGCGGCGAGGGCGTGGTTGGTCGATCGTAGCTGGCGGGTGGGAGTGTAGAAGGTCAGATGGTCATTGAGGTATCTGGGGCCTTGGTTGTGGAGAGCTTTGTGTGCGTGGGTGAGGAGTCGGAACGTGATTCTCTTGCTGACGGGGAGCCAGTGCAGGTCTCTCAGGTGTCCGGCGATGTGGCTGTGTCGGGGGATGTCCAGGATGAGTCGAGCTGAGGCGTTCTGGATGCGTTGGAGTCTTTTTAAGTTTGGCTGTGGTTCCGGCGTAGAGGAGTTTCCGTAGTCCAGTCGGCTGGTGACGAGGGCCTGGGTGACCGTCTTCCTGGTTTTGGTGGGGATCCACCGGAAGATCTTGCGCAGCATGCGTAGGATGTTGAAGCAAGACGAGGAGACGGCGTTGACTTGTCGGGTCATTGAGAGGGAGGAGTCCAGGATGAAGCCCAGGTTGCGTGCGTGGTCCGTTGGTTTGGGTGCGTTGCCCAGGGCAGGGGGCCACCAGGAGTCGTCCCAGGCGGAGGGTGATGATCCTAGGATGAGGACTTCCGTCTTATCTGAGTTCAGTTTCAGGCGGCTGTTCCTCATCCACTCGGCTACGTCCTTCATCCCTTCATGTAGGTTGGTTCTGGCGGTTGTGGGGTCGTTGGTGAGGAGAGGATCAGCTGGGTGTCGTCGGCGTAGGAGATGATGTTGAGGTTGTGTTGGCGTGCGATGGCTGCGAGGGGCTCATGTAGGCGTTGAAGAGGGTGGGGCTGAGTGATGATCCTTGTGGTACGCCGCAGATGACTTCGGTGGCCTCGGAACTGAATGGGGGAAGCGGACTCTCTGGGTTCTTCCGGCGAGGAAGGAGATGATCCACTCCAGTGCCTTCTCTTGGATTCCGGCGTTGTTCAGGCGTTGCACTAGGGTGCGGTGGCAGACTGTGTCGAGCGCTGCGGAGAGGTCCAGGAGGATGAGGGCCGCTGTTTCCCGTTGTCGAGCAGGGCTCGGATGTCGTCGGTGGCTGCGATGAGGGCGGTCTCAGTGCTGTGGTTGGCCCGGAAGCCGGACTGCGAGTGGTCGAGGATCCATTCGTCTCGAGGAAGCGACCAGTTGTCTGTTGGCGGTCTTCTCGATGACTTTGGCAGGAAAAGGAAGGAGCGAGATGGGGCGGTAGTTTTGAGGTCAGTGGGATCCGCTGACTGTTTCTTCAGTAGGGCGCTGAGTTCGGCGTGCTTCCAGCTCTCTGGGAAGGTGGCGGTGTCGAGGAGGTGTTGATGATGTCCCGGAGGTGGGGTGCGATGACGGCGTCGGCCTTGTTGAAAGACGTGGTGAGGGCAGGGGTCGGTTGGTGATCCGGAGTGGATGGAGTTCATCGTGCGGATAGTGTCTTCGGTGTTGATCGGGGTCCAGGCTCGGAGGGTGGAGGTGGGGGCGTTGGAGCGGTCGTAGAGTGCGTCGGCTGTGTGCTGAAACTGTTGTGTATGTCTGCGATCTTGCTGTGGAAGAGCAGGCGGCGAGTTGCAGAGGTCTTGCGAGGAGTGATGTCGTTGTTTCCGGCGCTGGGAGTTCGAGAGTTCTTTGACGATGATGAAGAGTTCCTTGCTGTTGTGGGCGTTGTTGTCCAGTCGTTCCTTGAATGCGGTTTTCTTATTGGTGTGGATCAGCTGGTGGTGTTTTCGGGTGGCGTGCTTGAGGGTGGTCATGTTGTCTGCAGTCGGGTCTCTGCGCCATGCTTTCTCGAGGGCCCGGCAGTTCTTCTTGGATTTCTTGAGTTAGTCGGTGAACCAGGATGCTTTCTTGTTGCCGGGTCTGACTGGGGGTCTTCAATGGGGCGAGGTCGTCTGCGCAGTTGGTGATCCATCTTGTGAGGTTGCTGGCGGCTTGGTTGGGGTTCGTTGAGCTGGCGGGAGGTTCTGGCTCAGGGATGTGGTGAGTTGGTCGGTGGTGATCTTGTTCCAGCTTCTGCGCGGAAACTGTTGCGGGTGGTGGTGCGTGGTGATCCTGCTGAAGCTGAAGTGGGCGCAGCTGTGGTCTGTCCAGTGGAGTCCGGTGGTGTGGCTGAAGGAGATGTCCTTGCTGGAGGAGAGAGCGGGGTCAAGCGTGTGGCCGGCGTGGTGTGTGGGGGTGGTCACCAGTTGCTTGAGTCCGAGGTTGGCGAGGTTGTCCAGCAGGGTGGTGGTGTTGCGATCGTTGTTGTTCTCTAGGTGGAAGTTGAGGTCCCCAAGGAGGATGTAGTCAGCGGAGGGGAGGCGTGCGGGCTGATGAGGTCGGCGATGTCTTCGCTGAATTGTGTGCGTGGTCCTGGGGGTCTGTAGATGAGGGTGCCTCTGAGGGTGGTCTTGGGGTCGGTGTGTATCTGGAAGTGCAGGTGTTCGCCGGCTGTGAAGGTGTCGTCGGAGTTGGTCGTGATGCGGATGGTGTTCTTGTGGACGATGGCGATGCCTCCTCCGGTCTGGTTGGCGCGGTCCCTTCGGGTGATCTTGTATCCGTCCGGGATAGGCGATGTCGGGCGCTGAGGAGCGTTCATCCATGTTTCCGTGAGGAAGCGGCGTCTGGTGATGTGGAGTCGAGCAGGTTCCAAAGTTCCACGGCGTGTCTGTGGACGGAGCGGGTGTTGAGCAGGATGCACTTCAGGTGGTTGCTGCTGGTGCTCGGCTTGGCGGGTGCGGTGCAGGTCCGGAGGCAGGAGAACTTGCAGGATTGGCAGCCGAAGGGTCCGTGGGTGCGACCTGGGGTGGCACGGTGGCAGCCGGGGATACGGCCGGTGTTGAGTGCGTTGAGGGTGGCGGTGTCGTAAGTCCGGTGGGTGGGTTGGCTGCTGCGGGGGCCAGGGGTTTGGCGCTGGGCGCGGTCCAGGCACGGACGGGCGCAGAGCGGGTTTGCCTTAGGCGCGCCTTGGCGCGCCTGGCAGCGGCCGCGCAGCGGCCGCCATTTATGGGGAGGTGGGAGGGAGGAGGAGCAGCTGGGAGGCGGGAGGCAGGGTCAGCGAATGGGCAGACAGGGGCGGGGCCGCAGGGGCGCAGCGGCGGAGAATGGCGAGAGGCAGCGGGGGCACAAAAGGAAAAAGAGGAGAGAAAACGGACACAAATACGGGCACAATGCAAATGGGGCAGCGAGGGGTACAGAAGGGAAAATGGGAGAGAAAAGCAGACACAAATACGGGCACAATACAAATGGGGCAGCGAGGGGCACAGAAGGGAAGATGGGGAGAGAAAAGCAGACACAAATACGGGCACAATGCAAATGGGGCAGCGAGGGGCACAGAAGGGAAGATGGGGAGAGAAAAGCAGACACAAATACGGGCACAATGCAAATGGGGCAGCGAGGGGTACAGAAGGGAAAATGGGAGAGAAAAGCAGACACAAATACGGGCACAATGCAAATGGGGCAGCGAAGGGCACAGAAGGGAAAATGGGGAGAGAAAAGCAGACACAAATACGGGCACAATGCAAATGGGGCAGCGAGGGGTACAGAAGGGAAAATGGGGAGAGAAAAGCAGACACAAATACGGGCACAATGCAAATGGGGCAGCGAGGGGTACAGAAGGGAAAATGGGGAGAGAAAAGCAGACACAAATACGGGCACAATGCAAATGGGGCAGCGAGGGTACAGAAGGAAAAGGGAGACAAGCAAGAAATGCGGGCACCGAGGCCACAAGCGGAGCAGGCGATCTTACCAGCAGCAGCAGCGGGCGGCCAACACAGGCGGAGCTGTGTGGTGGGGGAGCGACCTACCTGGCAAGGTCAAGGGTCGCTCTCCTCACCGCGCAGCGGCCGCCATTTATGGGGAGGTGGGAGGGAGGAGCAGGTGGGAGGCGTGAGGCAGGGTCAGCGAATGGGCAGACAGGGGCGGGGCCGCAGGGGACGCAGCGGCGGGAATGGCGAGAGGCAGCGGGGGCACAAAAGGAAAAAAGGAGAGAAAACGGACACAAATACGGGCACAATGCAAATGGGGCAGCGAGGGTACAGAAGGGAAAATGGGGAGAAAAGCAGACACAAATACGGGCACAATGCAAATGGGGCAGCGAGGGCACAGAAGGGAAGATGGGAGAGAAAAGCAGACACAAATACGGGCACAATGCAAATGGGGCAGCGAGGGCACAGAAGGGAAGATGGGGAGAGAAAAGCAGACACAAATACGGGCACAATGCAAATGGGGCAGCGAGGGGTACAGAAGGGAAAATGGGGAGAGAAAAGCAGACACAAATACGGGCACAATGCAAATGGGGCAGCGAAGAGGCACAGAAGGGAAAATGGGGAGAGAAAAGCAGACACAAATACGGGCACAATGCAAATGGGGCAGCGAGGGGTACAGAAGGGAAAATGGGGAGAGAAAAGCAGACACAAATACGGGCACAATGCAAATGGGGCAGCGAGAGGTACAGAAGGGAAAATGGGGAGAGAAAAGCAGACACAAATACGGGCACAATGCAAATGGGGCAGCGAGGGGTACAGAAGGGAAAATGGGGGGGGGCTTACGGATGA
Source organism: Calotriton arnoldi (assembly GCA_963921515.1). Classification (NCBI taxonomy): domain Eukaryota; kingdom Metazoa; phylum Chordata; class Amphibia; order Caudata; family Salamandridae; genus Calotriton; species Calotriton arnoldi. Next base: position 622,162 of record CAWUFW010008094.1, on the reverse strand, counting down.
GAAGGGAGGGGGTCGGTTGGAGCACATTGGGTGTGCCTCCACATCTGGGGGTCAGGGTTTGGCGGCGCCAGGCACTTTGGGGGAATAACAGCAAGTTATGAATTAGGCACCATTTCTGACAGTGGCGCGATTTTAAGGTGATGCCGGTGGTTGGGGGAGGCACACAATAGCACCCTCAGATGAGGAGGAGTGTATGGGGGCTCTACCGTTGAGCAGGGTGGGAGAGATGTGCGGGCAGCTGCAGGGTTTGCTGCTGGTCCTGTAGTAGAGGGGGCACACGGGAGGGCGCACCTCGGATCACGGTGTGGTCGGATGGGCGGGGGGCTCATCACAGCCCACAGGCGTGGGGGGCTGTCGGTCTTCCACCCTTGGGGGATTGCCGGGCTGGCACACTCGCAGGGAGAGAGGACTCGGGAGCCGCTGGTGTCTTTGATGGCGGTTTGAGCCCTAGTCGGGATTTACTGGGGCTTTCATCCTTGCGGGGTCAGTTGGAGGGGGTGGCTGCGGTGCCTACGGTGGCGCTGAGGAGACAGAGGACCGGGGGTGAAGCACTGTCTGGGGAGGGATGAGGGGCGCTGTACGGGGAGTAATGCTGGAGAGGGCGGAGGTGGTTTGCTCAGGTGGGGGGCAGATGGTCATCTATGCTGAGCGGCAGAATGCTGCTCCACCCGCGGCTTGGCCCGGATGCCACCTGGTGAGCCTCGCAGTGGCGGGCACTGGGGACGGCACTTTCCCCGGCACGGGGTTCATCCGGGTAAGAGCACATCCATGAGTAGTGGAGGGCGAGAGTTGTGGTGCTTGCCACAGGCCTAGAGTTGGGTGGGCAACAGGGGGATCGGAGTAGGCACAGTGAGGTGGGTTACGGATGGCAGGCACTATCGGGTTGCTTTGACGGGTGGTAGAGGTGGCGGTTCAATGGTGCGCACAAGTGCTGGCAGATGGCATGGTGGGGTTTCGGGGGACTTATGCCCGGAGCTGCCGACTTGGGGGAGATTGGGTTTGGGTCTCGGCATGGTTCAACGTCCTGTGATCCTGGGCAGAGTGATTGATCTTTAAAAGAAGGGAAAAAAACAAGAAACGCGCTCTCTGGTGAGGAGGGGGGAAAGGCAGATGGCGCCTCGCCAGCGATGCGAGGAATGGAAACGCGCTCTCTGGTGAGGGAGGGGGAGGAAAAGCAGATGGCGCGCGTGCACGCTCACGTGAACGCAAGCTGGTCGCCAGCAAAAGCCACTGTTTGCACTTCCAAAACCCGCTTACTAAAACTCTCGCCAGAGCAGCGCATGCGCGCTGGCTCAGGCGAGACCTAAAAAGTGTGATATGCAAACAGACAATTGAAATTGTCCCCTAATGAAAATGAAGTGAAACATGCATTAATGTTCTTTTTGACCTTCTCCATCTGTCCGTTTATCTGCGGATGATGTCCCAAGGAAATAACTAACACCAAGTGAATTACAAGTAGATGGCAGAGAGCATAAAGAAGCAATAGCTGCATCTCTAATCCTTGATCAAATATTATTTAATTGAGCAACCAATCCAACCTAAAGATATGATAACTAAAAGCTGCAAATCCTAGATAACTCTTGAACACAGAGCTTAAATTAATCCTATTTGAACTCTCTTGAGACTAGAAAAAAACCAACCTTTGAAAATTAGAAGCCAGGAAGCCAAGGGCCGAGCTGGCGTGAGTGATTCCTTTTCATACCCTGTACGGAAACATATTCTTACTGGACAGTTGAAGGATGAGGTTTAATTTGAGTAGGCCAGTGTAGACTATCATGCCAGGATCTGTAAAAGAGATGGATTCTGCCTAGCCCTCCCCTGACCGTAGACTTCTAGGGGCATATTCACAGAACGTGTGATAACCACCGCAAGTTTAGCTTAACGCAACTTTTCACATCGCAGTCCATCGTGGGAAAACAATGCCTTGTTAGCGTAGCATTCTCAACCTGGCGTCACCATGCGATAGTCCCACGATAACGCGTCAAATGACAGCGTTAAAAATAACGCGACGCAGCAAAAATGCGAAACACCAACGCGAATAAAGTTGCGATGAGGCCAACCACGAAAAAAAAAACAGCGACAACCAGCGATAGTCCTGCAATTCCCACGCATCTGCGGGAAAATGAACCATAAAAGCTGAACAAGAAAAACACACCATAAACAAATCAAACTGCGCAGCAACATGGATGCACCCGGAACCAGTGCCCAGGTCAACGCGAACCCCACAAGCCCCACAGACCACCAGCAAGGAACCTCGGGGAAGGCCAAGGAGAAGAGGAAGAGGAAGACGGGGTACAGTCCGTAGGAAAACCCGATCGTCGTCACGGAGGTGACAGAGCACCAACAACAACTGTCCGTCACCACCACCGTGTCATTGGCAATACAGACGGAAAAATGGCATCCCATTGTGAATGCAGTCGGAGTGCTGAGGAGGCCAAGATGCGCTGGCACAATGTCAAAAGCCAAACCAAGCAGAAACCCGCTGCCAACAGGAAGGCTGCAACGGCGAATGGAGGTGGGAGTCCTGTGCCACAGGAGGAGCTGGAGCAAATGGTGGCCACAGTCATTACTGTGGAGACGGTGCAAGGAGTCTGGAGTCCGGACCCTGCTCGCCATGACCTGACACAACATCAACAGGGTGAGTAACGAACAGGGACTGGGGGGACGGGCACAATGGCACACATGCACAATGACGTGTAGCACACCGCACACCCACAACGACCCTGGGTCATGTCCCTGACCCCGTGGCACACTGCAGCACACATACAAACATCAAGTAGGCCCCCGTACACCATGTGCCCGAAGGGGTCCCACCCCACACAACACCAATTCCACAACACACACATGCACCAGTGAGAAACACAGCAAAGATGCGTATGCGAGAGCCACACTGACAACGCAAGTGACACCACATGACGAGCAGCATGGCAGGAGTACAATCACCATGACACTGTGCACGCCACGAGACTGAGGTGGCTGATTGTGGACCACATCTGGAAGGAGCAGGTCACACCCTGACACATCCACGTGCACAAACAACCACTGACTTCAACAATACATCTGCAGACAAACAATGCACAAGAGTACAAAAACCTTCCAAGAGCACAAATGACCCAAGTCGCCAACATCACAGCACCTCAAAAGCACGAAAGCCAAAGGCACACCGCCTCCAAGGGATAAGGGGCAGCAAAATCACAGCTGCAGGTGCGACTCTCACACAATGCAGCACACACACATAGCAATCACAGCACATCCACATGGACGACAATGTGGGACACAGTGCAACACTTACACTGCAGAACAGAGGACACAACTGGGTCCGCCTGTGCGTAGAAAATGGCCAATCACATCTGACATAGCAGGAAACTGTGAGATGAAAATGTACGTGTACAATATCACCCACCTCATGTAGTCCAAATGTCCACTATCACGCATCAAATAGTCCGTCCCTCCCAAACAGTCACAATGTACATTGTCATGCAGTCTGTATGTAAACTCGAACAGTGCGTCAACATACATGCCAACACAATGTCAACAAGCATCTCCCCTTCACATTGCAGAGGGACAAACAACACCTCCAGCAGAGCAGACCTGACAACCCATCAGTGATGCTGAAGAGGACCTCCACACTTCCGACACCGACGCCCCACAACAGTCCATGGACATCCCAGGCAATAGAGCTCCAGGAGCTGGGCAGCACCGCTGCATCGAGGATACACCACCCCCTGCACGGACAACACAGCTGGATGCACCCACCACCCCGGCTGGCTCCCAGCAGCCCACCTAAGCACACATCCCATTTCAAGGCCAGCTGTCAGACTGCCAGAAGGGGCTGGCCGAACAGGTGCGGTGGGGTACTACCTCATGGAAGACGAACTAGATCACATACGTGGGTGTCCAAGTCCCATCAGGGACCACCTACACTCCCCAACGGAGACCCACACTGCAACAGAGACACATGCCTTTGCACATTTCCAGTACTGAACCACACCCAGAGCCACGGGACAGACACCCACACCCCCACGCCGGACTGGCGTATGCCGGCCAAGTTCACTCCACTTACGTATTGAGTGGAGGACGAAAATGCAACATGTGCAATGTCCCACCCTCTGCCTGCTGTGACATGGCTGCGTCCTCTGTACACGGCACAATGTAAGGTTGTGGGGCCGGGGCCCTAATGCATACATCATGAGCACACGGACACACACAGATAATTCAATGAACTGGCCACGGGCACGTGCGCTCGACCCCTTTATTGGCATGGTCACATGTACAGTGACGCATGTGCTGGATGTGTGTAGGGTGAGTGTAAGCCAGCCCACATGGAGTCGTTGGTGCTGGCAACAACTTGAACAGTGATCACAATTAAAGCAGAAACATAAAACACCAGCACAACAGAAACAACTGTGAAGCATCATGGTGGTAGGCGGAGGGAGTACAGTGTTCACCCAACATGCAAGCAGAATGTTCCTTGATTTGTGGTGCACTGAGTTAGTGGCACCTGAAGAGCTGAGCTTATGCTGATGATGGCACCCACGACAGGTGTGAGCAACTCTGACAGTCTGGCAGTAAGACACTTCCGACTCTGACATCTGTCGTTTGGAGTTGGTCCTGGCGGTGGTGGCGTGTGCATCCTGCGGTGATGCGACATCCGGGCAGGCCAGGACTCGATTTGGCGTGTGAGCCCAGGTGGACCGCAGTTGAGGCCGGAGGCAGCGGACAGCGCAGGGCCACAGACACATGGCGTTGATGACCCCCAGACCATCGACCCAGAGGCCATCCAACATGCCATCAGACTGGGGCCATGGTTTGAGCTGCACAGAGTTAGTGGCCCTGGATGCACTGCGGCCAGCACAGGCACACCGCCATGGGACGGTGACTTGCGGTGCAGTGAGATAGGGCCACGCGAGGTGAGCGGGTGCTCATCGGTGTCGAAGGTGAATGTAGCGGAGGTTTGCGAGGGACAGTGGAGGGTGTCCTCCAGGGCATGATGCAGAGGGCAGGAGCCGGCCGGAAGTGGCAAATGGAGGAGTGGAATGCTACAGCCTCGTTTTGGCCACATAGTCAGTATCACCGACATGATGATGAAGACAACCCCCAGTCTATGGACTCAGTCGCCAACAAATCTCAAGAAGAAAGCGTCCATGGTTGTCGGGGAACAGACTTAGTGGCACCGGAGCTGAAAGGGGATTCAGTCTGTGACAAGGCCAGTACAATGATATCAGGTCTGCCATAAATGAATCATGACTGAGTTCCCAATGTGTGCCCTACTCGACCGATGTGTAGTCCGGAGGCAGCGGCCAGCGCGGGCCAACCACTGTTCAGCAAGCTCCTCCTGGAACACTGACACACGGCGTTGAAATGGCTTGTGGGGATGACTCGTGGTTGACCGAGGCAGTAGCGACGGAGCTGAGAGGGTGTTTAGCCAGCGACGATGCCGTGTCCTGCCTGGTACGGACTGGCATGGATTTGTGTGTGACCTACTCAACCACAGTGTAGGCCGAAGGCGTAGTCATCAAGGGCCCACAGACACGTGTGGTTGGGATCCCATGCACATACTTTGTGTCACCACATCGAATCAATCAATCAATCAAGCATTTGTATAGCGCGCTACTCACCCGGAGGGTCTCAAGGCGCTAGGGGGGGGGGTCCGCTACTGTTCGCACAGCCAGGTCTTGAGTTGCTTCCTGAAGGAGAGGTGGTCTTGGGTAAGGCGGAGGTGGATGGGTAGGGAGTTCCACGTCTTGGCAGCCAGGTAGGAGAAGGATCTTCCTCCCGTTGTGGCTCTTCGGATGCGGGGACGGCGGCGGGCGTGGTTGGTCGATCGTAGCTGGCGGGTGGGAGTGTAGAAGGTCAGACGGTCGTTGAGGTATCTGGGGCCTTGGTTGTGGAGAGCTTTGTGTGCGTGGGTGAGGAGTCGGAACGTGATTCTCTTGCTGACGGGGAGCCAGTGCAGGTCTCTCAGGTGTCCGGCGATGTGGCTGTGTCGGGGGATGTCCAGGATGAGTCGAGCTGAGGCGTTCTGGATGCGTTGGAGTCTTTTTGAAGTTTGGCTGTGGTTCCGGCGTAGAGGGAGTTGCCGTAGTCCAGTCGGCTGGTGACGAGGGCCTGGGTGACCGTCTTCCTGGTTTCGGTGGGGATCCACCGGAAGATCTTGCGCAGCATGCGTAGGATGTTGAAGCAAGACGAGGAGACGGCGTTGACTTGTCGGGTCATTGAGAGGGAGGAGTCCAGGATGAAGCCCAGGTTGCGTGCGTGGTCCGTTGGTTTGGGTGCGTTGCCCAGGGCAGGGGGCCACCAGGAGTCGTCCCAGGCGGAGGGTGATGATCCTAGGATGAGGACTTCCGTCTTATCTGAGTTCAGTTTCAGGCGGCTGTTCCTCATCCACTCGGCTACGTCCTTCATCCCTTCATGTAGGTTGGTTCTGGCAGTTGTGGGGTCGTTGGTGAGGGAGAGGATCAGCTGGGTATCGTCGGCGTAGGAGATGATGTTGAGGTTGTGTTGGCGTGCGATGGCTGCGAGGGGGCTCATGTAGGCGTTGAAGAGGTGGGGCTGAGTGATGATCCTTGTGGTACGCCGCAGATGACTTCGGTGGCCTCGGAACTGAACGGGAGGAGGCGGACTCTCTGGGTTCTTCCGGCGAGGAAGGAGATGATCCACTCCAGTGCCTTCTCTTGGATTCCGACGTTGTTCAGGCGTTGCACTAGGGTGCGGTGGCAGACTGTGTCGAACGCTGCGGAGAGGTCCAGGAGGATGAGGGCCGCTGTTTCCCCGTTGTCGAGCAGGGCTCGGATGTCGTCGGTGGCTGCGATGAGGGCGGTCTCGGTGCTGTGGTTGGCCCGGAAGCCGGACTGCGAGTGGTCGAGGGATCCATTCGTCTCGAGGAAGGCGGCCAGTTGTCTGTTGACGGTCTTCTCGATGACTTTGGCAGGAAAAGGAAGGAGCGAGATGGGGCGGTAGTTTTTGAGGTCGGTGGGATCCGCTGACGGTTTCTTCAGTAGGGCGCTGAGTTCGGCGTGCTTCCAGCTCTCTGGGAAGGTGGCGGTGTCGAGGAGGTGTTGATGATGTCCCGGAGGTGGGGTGCGATGACGGCGTCGGCCTTGTTGAAGACGTGGTGAGGGCAGGGGTCGGTTGGTGATCCGGAGTGGATGGAGTTCATCGTGCGGATAGTGTCTTCGGTGTTGATCGGGGTCCAGGCTCGGAGGGTGGAGGTGGGGGACGTTGGAACAGTCGTAGGGTACGTCGGCTGTGTGCTGAAACTGTTGTGTATGTCTGCGATCTTGCTGTGGAAGAACGAGGCGAGCGAGTTGCAGAGGTCTTGCGAGGGAGTGATGTCGTTGTTTCCGGCGCTGGGGTTCGAGAGTTCTTTGACGATGATGAAGAGTTCCTTGCTGTTGTGGGCGTTGTTGTCCAGTCGTTCCTTGAATGCGGTTTTCTTGGTGGTGTGGATCAGCTGGTAGTGTTTTCAGGTGGCGTGCTTGAGGGTGGTCATGTTGTCTGCAGTCGGGTCTCTGCGCCATGCTTTCTCGAGGGCCCGGCAGTTCTTCTTGGATTTCTTGAGTTCGTCGGTGAACCAGGATGCTTTCTTGTTGCCGGGTCTGACTGGGGGTCTTCAATGGGGCGAGGTCGTCTGCGCAGTTGGTGATCCATCTTGTGAGGTTGCTGGCGGCTTGGTTGGGGGTTCGTTGAGCTGGCGGGAGGGTTCTGGCTCAGGGATGTGGTGAGTTGGTCGGTGGTGATCTTGTTCCAGCTTCTGCGCGGAAACTGTTGCGGGTGGTGGTGCGTGGTGATCCTGCTGAAGCTGAAGTGGACGCAGCTGTGGTCTGTCCAGTGGAGTCCGGTGGTGTGGCTGAAGGAGATGTCCTTGCTGGAGGAGAAGACGGGGTCAAGCATGTGGCCGGCGTGGTGTGTGGGGGTGGTCACCAGTTGCTTGAGTCCGAGGTTGGCGAGGTTGTCCAGCAGGGTGGTGGTGTTGCGATCGTTGTTGTTCTCTAGGTGGAAGTTGAGGTCCCCAAGGAGGATGTAGTCAGCGGAGGGGAGGGCGTGCGGGCTGATGAGGTCGGCGATGTCTTCGCTGAATTGTGTGCGTGGTCCTGGGGTCTGTAGATGAGGGTGCCTCTGAGGGTGGTCTTGGGGTCGGTGTGTATCTGGAAGTGCAGGTGTTCGCCGGCTGTGAAGGTGTCGTCGGAGTTGGTCGTGATGCGGATGGTGTTCTTGTGGACGATGGCGATGCCTCCTCCGGTCTGGTTGGCGCGGTCCCTTCGGGTGATCTTGTATCCGTCCGGGATGGCGATGGCGATGTCGGGCGCTGAGGAGGCGTTCATCCATGTTTCCGTGAAAGCGACTGGTGATGTGGAGTCGAGCAGGTTCCAAAGTTCCACGGCGTGTCTGTGGACGGAGCGGGTGTTGAGCAGGATGCACTTCAGGTGGTTGCTGCTGGTGCTCGGCTTGGCGGGTGCAGTGCAGGTCCGGAGGCAGGAGAACTTGCAGGATTGGCAGCCGAAGGGTCCGTGGGTGCGACCTGGGGTGGCACGGTGGCAGCCGGGGATACGGCCGATGTTGAGTGCGTTGAGGGTGGCGGTGTCGTAAGTCCGGTGGGTGGGTTGGCTGCTGCGGGGGCCAGGGGTTTGGCGCTGGGCGCGGTCCAGGCACGGACGGGTGCAGACGGGCTTGCCTTAGGCGCGCCTCGGCGCGCCAGCGGCGCGGCCGCGCAGCGGCCGCCATTTATGGGGAGGTGGGAGGGAGGAGCAGCTGGGAGGCGGGAGGCAGGGTCAGCGAATGGGCAGACAGGGGCGGGGCCGCAGGGAGCGCAGCGGCGGGAATGGCGAGAGGCAGCGGGGGCACAAAAGGAAAAAAGGGGAGAGAAAACGGACACAAATACGGGCACAATGCAAATGGGGCAGCGAGGGGTACAGAAGGGAAAATGGGGAGAGAAAAGCAGACACAAATACGGGCACAATGCAAATGGGGCAGCGAGGGGCACAGAAGGGAAGATGGGGAGAGAAAAGCAGACACAAATACGGGCACAATGCAAATGGGGCAGCGAGGGGCACAGAAGGGAAAATGGGGAGAGAAAAGCAGACACAAATACGGGCACAATGCAAATGGGGCAGCGAGGGGTACAGAAGGGAAAATGGGGAGAGAAAAGCAGACACAAATACGGGCACAATGCAAATGGGGCAGCGAGGGGTACAGAAGGGAAAATGGGGAGAGAAAAGCAGACACAAATACGGGCACAATGCAAATGGGGCAGCGAAGGGCACAGAAGGGAAAATGGGGAGAGAAAAGCAGACACAAATACGGGCACAATGCAAATGGGGCAGCGAGGGGTACAGAAGGGAAAATGGGGAGAGAAAAGCAGACACAAATACGGGCACAATGCAAATGGGGCAGCGAGGGGTACAGAAGGGAAAATGGGGAGAGAAAAGCAGACACAAATACGGGCACAATGCAAATGGGGCAGCGAGGGGTACAGAAGGAAAAGGGGAGACAAGCAAGAAATGCGGGCACCGAGGCCACAAGCGGAACGGCGATCTTACCAGCAGCAGCAGCGGGCGGCCAACACAGGCGGAGCTGTGTGGTGGGGAGCGACCTACCTGGCAAGGTCAAGGGTCGCTCTCCTCACTGCGCAGCGGCCGCCATTTATGGGGAGGTGGGAGGGAGGAGCAGCTGGGAGGCGGGAGGCAGGGTCAGCGAATGGGCAGACAGGGGGGCGGGGCCGCAGGGGATGCAGCGGCGGGAATGGCGAGAGGCAGCGGGGGCACAAAAGGAAAAAAGGGGAGAGAAAACGGGCACAAATACGGGCACAATGCAAATGGGGCAGCGAGGGGTACAGAAGGGAAAATGGGGAGAGAAAAGCAGACACAAATACGGGCACAATGCAAATGGGGCAGCGAGGGGCACAGAAGGGAAGATGGGGAGAGAAAAGCAGACACAAATACGGGCACAATGCAAATGGGGCAGCGAGGGGCACAGAAGGGAAGATGGGGAGAGAAAAGCAGACACAAATACGGGCACAATGCAAATGGGGCAGCGAGGGGTACAGAAGGGAAAATGGGGAGAGAAAAGCAGACACAAATACGGGCACAATGCAAATGGGGCAGCGAGGGGTACAGAAGGGAAAATGGGGAGAGAAAAGCAGACACAAATACGGGCACAATGCAAATGGGGCAGCGAAGGGCACAGAAGGGAAAATGGGGAGAGAAAAGCAGACACAAATACGGGCACAATGCAAATGGGGCAGCGAGGGGTATAGAAGGGAAAATGGGGAGAGAAAAGCAGACACAAATACGGGCACAATGCAAATGGGGCAGCGAGGGGTACAGAAGGGAAAATGGGGAGAGAAAAGCAGACACAAATACGGGCACAATGCAAATGGGGCAGCGAGGGGTACAGAAGGAAAAGGGGAGACAAGCAAGAAATGCGGGCACCGAGGCCACAAGCGGAACGGCGATCTTACCAGCAGCAGCAGCTGGCGGCCAACACAGGCGGAGCTGTGTGGTGGGAGAGCGACCTACCTGGCAAGGTCAAGGGTCGCTCTCCTCACCGCGCAGCGGCCGCCATTTATGGGGAGGTGGGAGGGAGGAGCAGCTGGGAGGCGGGAGGCAGGGTCAGCGAATGGGCAGACAGGGGGGCGGGGCCGCAGGGGACGCAGCGGCGGGAATGGCGAGAGGCAGCGGGGGCACAAAAGGAAAAAAGGGGAGAGAAAACGGACACAAATACGGGCACAATGCAAATGGGGCAGCGAGGGGTACAGAAGGGAAAATGGGGAGAGAAAAGCAGACACAAATACGGGCACAATGCAAATGGGGCAGCGAGGGGCACAGAAGGGAAGATGGGGAGAGAAAAGCAGACACAAATACGGGCACAATGCAAATGGGGCAGCGAGGGGCACAGAAGGGAAGATGGGGAGAGAAAAGCAGACACAAATACGGGCACAATGCAAATGGGGCAGCGAGGGGTACAGAAGGGAAAATGGGGAGAGAAAAGCAGACACAAATATGGGCACAATGCAAATGGGGCAGCGAGGGGTACAGAAGGGAAAATGGGGAGAGAAATGCAGACACAAATACGGGCACAATGCAAATGGGGCAGCGAAGGGCACAGAAGGGAAAATGGGGAGAGAAAAGCAGACACAAATACGGGCACAATGCAAATGGGGCAGCGAGGGGTACAGAAAGGAAAATGGGGAGAGAAAAGCAGACACAAATACGGGCACAATGCAAATGGGGCAGCGAGGGTACAGAAGGGAAAATGGGGAGAGAAAAGCAGACACAAATACGGGCACAATGCAAATGGGGCAGCGAGGGGTACAGAAGGAAAAGGGGAGACAAGCAAGAAATGCGGGCACCGAGGCCACAAGCGGAACGGCGATCTTACCAGCAGCAGCAGCTGGCGGCCAACACAGGCGGAGCTGTGTGGTGGGGAGCGACCTACCTGGCAAGGTCAAGGGTCGCTCTCCTCACCGCGCAGCGGCCCGCCATTTATGGGGAGGTGGGAGGGAGGAGCAGCTGGGAGGCGGGAGGCAGGGTCAGCGAATGGGCAGACAGGGGGGCGGGCCGCAGGGGACGCAGCGGCTGGAATGGCGAGAGGCAGCGGGGGCACAAAAGGAAAAAAGGGGAGAGAAAACGGACACAAATACGGGCACAATGCAAATGGGGCAGCGAGGGGTACAGAAGGGAAAATGGGGAGAGAAAAGCAAGGGAGTATAGTGAGTTAAACTCAGCATTGATATGTGTACTCGGCCATTGTGTAATAAAGACTCAGTTCCAGATGTGTGACCACTTGACCGCAGTGTAGGGCGAAGGCAGTAGTCAGCAAGGGACCACAGACAGGTGTAGTTCGAATGCTATGCACAGAGTTGGTGGCACCACATCGAAGGGAGTACAGTGATATAAACTCAGCCATAAGGTGTGTACTCTGCCATTGCATAATCAAGACTCAGTTCCAAATGTGTGACCTACTTGACCGTAGTGTAGGCCGGAGGCAGCGGTGGAGTATGTCAACGAGAAAGGAGTAAAGCGGGCCTGTGTCGCGGAGGCCGTGATGGTCTGAGGAGGCTGCCAAGGTCGCGGGCTTCGGGCTTGGAGCTTGTGCCGGCACATGGTGGGCCCTCTTCGACACACGCCGGTGTCGGCAGGTGAGCAATGAGGCCTGGCTGCGCAGGGGCGGGCATGACGGGTTCGGGGACCAGCGGCCCGGGGTGCAGCAGGCGCACATGATCGCAGGCCCCACCGCTCACGGCGACGGCATCGGCCTCGTGGCGGGGTGGGAGGCGCCGCCCTGGCAGACACGTTGGGCATTCCGGAAGAGAACCACACCCAGAGCTACGTGCTTTTTATTCACACTTCCTACGCTGGCCTGGCGTCCTCCGGGCCAGCCCACTCTGCACACGTTTACAGGGGGGGACGTCACAAGCTACATTTCCGCGATCTTCCCTACTGGCTGGGGTGACATGGTTGCGTCCACTATCCACTATACTCCAAACACCAGCAGTGCATGTAGACATGGCTATGTCTGTGGTCTGCATACTGCAGTCTGTCCAGCACATCTCCGCCACACTTGGCATTGTGTACATTCTCATTCATGGGTCACTTGCCTCCTTCGCATATGCCTGGTTGCCACCTCTCCCCACATTCCGGTATTGTGTGGCTGAGGTGCCATGCCATTGATGGCTCATGTACATGGCTAACCAAGGTTGCCACAGTAAGTTGTGCTGTCGTGTCTGGTGGGGGGGCATGTTGTTTGGCATGTTGTATGTGATTTTGTGAGGTGTGCAGTGCCAGAGTTGTGAGTTGCATGATTGTGGGGTTGAAGTGTGTGGTGTGTTCATTTGGTACTTGCCAATGAGCAGTGCATTCCCATGGGTGCCATCCTGGAAGTGCTGGTTGATGTTGGACTGTCGGAAGATGAAGGGATCATGCACACTGCCTGGGTAGTTGGCTATGACATTGGTGAGGAGTCCCCTGTGGTCCACTATTGCCTGCACGTTGATGGGATGCGTGTGCTTTCTGTTGCGGTAATTGTGTGCGGTGTTGGCAGGGGGCACAAGTGGGACAAGTGTGCAGTCAATTGCCCCCAACACGTGCGGGGATCCAGCTATGGCGTATAGTCCTTGCTTGGCCTCCAGCTGTTCCTGTGCATTGTGGGGGATGTATGGGTGCTGGGGTCCCTAGCTGTCCGCTGTGTTGGTACCGTCAGCCTGTGGGCAATGATGTTCAGATGCGGAGGATGGTTGTCCTTTTGGGCCTGTAGTGGGCATTGGCATTGTCTGGTGTTAGGTCTGTGGCGCTGGTGCATTTCCTGAAGGTCCGCTGTCTTTGTCTGCGCTGCCTCTGTGGTGGTCCGGGGGGGGCGGGGGGTGGGGTCCGTTGGGGGGGTGGTGGTCCTGGGAGTGGTGGCGGTGGGTGTTGTTGCCCTCTCGGGGCTCCGGGATGCATGGTGAGTGGCTCCATGGCATCTGTTGTTCTTCAGGTGTGGCTGTGGGCTGGGCTCCCTTTTCTTGTGCAGGTTGACATCCGACTTTGCACCAGGTCAGAGCAGGTGTTAATTTCCTGCTGGTAACGCGCCGTATCGCCTGTTTTATGTTCCTATCGCCGATGTGGCTGGTCGTTGAGAATGTTGCGTTGTGGTGTTGTCGCGGCTTTTTGCTCGGGAACGCCTACTCTGCATCTCATTAGCGTTAGTTGCCGGGGTCATCTGTGGCGATGTTTTTTGCGACTGCTTTCGCAGGAAAACTGGTGTTATGGGCTGTTAGCACCAGCTTGTGAATGGGGCGATAAATTTAGCGTGACTTTGGATGCGTTAAAGTGCCGATAACTCGGCGATAGCTCCTTGAGAGTATGCCCCCTAGTTTTTTGTTATGAAAGTCATTTTCTAAAACATTTTAACACTGAGAGAATTAAAAACTGCAAAAAAGTGAAAAATTGTTCATACTTTATTAGGGTTGGAAGTATATCAGTCCATTAAATGAAAGAACAGCGGAAGCACTGGTGGCCAATCATTTATTGATCAACCTGGATGAATTATCTACTCCCACCATCCGCAGCCTGCATTGTTGAAAACAGGATCATTGAATGTTTGGAATACACTGGGATTGTGTTCCAAGGCCATGAAGGGAATTCACTGTTAAGGCCACCCTATACTTTGTTCTTATGTGATTTTGCCAGTGTTCACACTTCAGAAGCAGATACCTAGGGCCTGATTACGATGGAGCAAGGCCCGCCACCGACAGCCTGTCGGTGGCGGGTCCTCCGCCATCACAATGCGAATTTCTCCCGCCTTATTATGATGCCGGGGGAGCGTTGGGGAAGTGTGGTGGTCGGAAAGACCGACCGCCACGGTTCTGACAGGCGGTCCTTTTCTGACCGCCTGTCGGAGCAGCAACATTGCCCAGCATTGCCCAGCATTGCGGCGGTGCCTGACAGGCACCGCCGTTGGGATTATGATATCCCTTTCCGCTGGTCGTTTCACGGCGGTCAACCCGCCATGAAAAGGAAGGGGGAAATGAATTTGGGGGCCCCCCTTCATCCCTGGGCCTGGGGCAAGGGCACTTGGGGGCACCTATGGTGCCCCCCTACATATCCCTGCACCATGTGGCAGGCACCGCATGGTGCCTGCCACGTAGTGCAGGGATATGCAAGTGCCTTTTTTCTTGCATTGCGGCGGGGGCTGCTAACCGCATCCCCGCCACAATGCAAAGTATAGGTGATGTGACCCCCATGGTGGTGGTCGCATCATAATTTGGATTGTGGGGAGGCCGCCTCATAGGCGGCCGGTCCCAAATCCGAAACGATGGCGGACGGACATCGTAATGAGCCCCTTAGTTATTTCTTCCATGTCTGCTTCAGGTGATCACCTATGCATTACGCCATATGCTCTTTGACTATGCAGTGCTCTTCAAGAGTGACATCATGGCATAGGTGTTGCTTTAAAATATAAGTTACATGGAAGGTCGGATCTTGCTTTTGTTCTTTTCCTGAAATGTGGATGTTTGTTTAGTAGAGGCATTCACATTCTCTGCTAGGGGGTTGATTCACAATGATCTGGCATTATGTGTATAAATAAAGAAGGACAAATTATTCTGAGGCAAATGTGCACCGAATAACTTTTCGGTTATATACGTTCATTTTATTGAAACTCACACTAAACCATACATTTAGTAATGTACCCCAATATATGCATGAGATTAGTGTTCAACTGGAATTTAGACCCCTTTCCAATCTGGGAACACCGCCCTAACTGCTAGCAATTTATTTTCCAAATGTGTGCACTCAGGGCTTTTCACAATCTGTGGCCCCAGTTAGATCACCACGGTAGTGAAACAATGTGCGGGTTCGGTACTTACACAATAGTTTGCCCTATCACTGATTTACATTTCTTAATGGAAATAGCAAGTACGATAACCACCAGCAAATGGGTAAAGGAAAGTAGATAAGGAAAAAACTGTGGTAACAACGTTACTGAAAGTTATTTCCCATGTATTTCGCCAAAACTCTAAACCCACGCTCAGGAGGGCTCCAGTAATCGGATTTTGGATACAGGATTTTATCTGGGTGCAAACTGCACCCGAGTGTTTTATCCGGCAATTAGTGGCAGAAAAACCCTGCCTCAAATCGGTTGAACAAACAGTGAAATATGTCTGTTTGCAAAGCCAGTAGCACGGGGAGTACCAATTTCGCAGAAATTGGTACTCCCCGTGCTAATGGGCAATTTGCACCCTAGATTCTTTTGGCCCATTCTAGTTAGACAATGCAGAGCAGCGACGTTATCACCCCTTTAGCACAGACCTGTAGATGGAATCTGGGATAATGGACTTTCCTATGAGTGCCGCACTTTGCTTTTCAAGGCAGTCCACAATCTCCTTGAAAGGTGTTTAATGAACCATAACTTTGTGCGTATTGGGAAGTGATTTGTGAAACCCTACGAAAAAGATGAAAAGCCTATCAATAAAAGGTACGTAGATTAGTTTGTTCTGCTCATGGTTCATATATTAAACACAATGGGATGTGCAAGAAAATGTAATCCTATAAATATATAGTAAATTTGGTAAGCACTTGCAGAATTTATATCATCATTTTAAGGCTCCCCTATATACTCTAGTCTGTTTTCATTTGTTTATTGGCAAGCTGCCTTTTGTTTACGTTGTTTCCAGTTAAGAACTTTAGGCACTTATAGAAAGCTTTTAGAGCGGACATGATTGTTTTTGCTACTTTATGAAAAAGGAAATCTATGGTAGCAATTTGCAATAATTTATTAGTTTGATAAATGGATACAGCATGAAGCAGACATACCCACCTAAAATTTCTCAGAACTGAACGTTCTGAAACTGTTCCTCCCGCCCTATCAAGTAAGACTCAACCCCATTCTCTCTCGTTGCGATGTCCTCAATTCTAACTACCACATTTGGTTGCTATATTCCCATTCTTCTCAAGGCCACATCCCACCCTCGAAGTCTAGAATATATGTGTTTTTATCTAGAAAAACTATCCCTCTGTCTCTTTTGGCATGTGCGGCTTCGGTAGTCTTGCTTAAAGTAGACCAGGGGTCCCACAATCTCCTAAACGGTACTATGCTCACTTTGGTATATGCCAGTTTCTCATGACTCAGTAACACCCATTCTTTCAACAGGATAAATCTGACTTCTAGTGCTGATTTCTTACCTTAGAATATCCTCAGGCATCAGACTGGATCCGTAAGATTATCGAGCAGTACCCCTGCACACCAGTAGGTGTTCTTCGGCTCTGCGTCGGCTCATCCGTGCCAGAAGTGATGTGAGCGGTACTAATATAGGTGCCACCCCGGTGCGCTGACGCCGGTTCTTTCCTTTCTCCGCCAGATAGCGCTAAACCGGTCTGAGCGACCCCTCAGTCACATTTTGACAGGCTTTTTTTTCGACATTTTTCTGCTTTAGCGGAGGAGCAGCCACTGTGAAAGCCTGGTGTGTATTGGTTCCTGAACCATCCTCATCTGGAATTCCACACTTGGCCCCGTTGGGGCCTCTGGCCTTGTGGTAAAAAAGACTGATTGGAGATTGATTTTCCTAAGCCAAACCCTAGATTTGTTGCCCCTCGTGTGGAAGAATCACTTTCAGAGTCAGATATGGTATCTGAGAAGGTAATAATTCTTTTTTTTGGAACCCTCCTGGTCTAGTAGAGCCTTGCTGGGAAAAATCCTTTCTCAAATAGGGATAAGTACGCTGCACACATCCAGGCACAGGTTTTGGCACACACACACACACACACACACCCACACACACAACACACACACACGTGCTGGAGTGCTGAGTAAACTGAACTGTGGTGATGATGTAACAGAAGGAGCCTTGGCGATTAGGGTACAAATGTAGGTGTTGATGGTGTGGCTCTAGTTATAAATTTGAGGACTGAAAGCCTGTTGTGAAGAGTTACGTAGGGTATGGGATGTAGGGTAGGTTGTTAGAGTTAAACTCAGTCTAGTGCCTAAGCATTGAGACGGTGAAGTAGGTGGTGGTGTAAGAGATGTGGTTGGCAAGGAAATCTTACGTATGATTGTGACGCTGCCAACAGTTTTGGGAGTTTGTGATTTATAGATAAATTTGCAGGCATATCGAAAGTGTTTGTGAAAATGGGGGCTGATAAAAGTGAACCATGACTTTTTGATGAAGAGATGTCAAGGTTTTATGAATCACAAGTAATTTAGGCAAAAGGCAAGGCGTGTTTGCACTTTTTAGCACTATCCAATAGAACAGTGGCTTGCTGCTACTGTCTTCTGTTCACCTTAAAATACTGGCATGTAATGGGTACAATTTAGCACCATGGGTACCTAATTATTTCTCAACAAAGCACATGACTGAGGTCAGGCTTAGAGAACTGGGGATTTGCTGGATCAGATACCCCAGCAACCGTTGGTTATGCCTCGAGTCTTAGCTGCTTAGAGCACACCTTCCTGGAATTAGCAAAAGCCAGTGAAGAATGCCTAAGGCAAACTATAATATTCCTGTCATCTTACATACCCTGATTTCTTAGGGATGGGTTGTCTGCAACTTCTCATCCCTGGATTTCTCTCCCTCGGACTCTCTCTACAACTGTAGGTTTTGGATATAAATGTAACGTTTAGAGGAGAATGTAATTTCTGTAGCTGTCTTAGTTCTGGGAACACAACAATGGAACCAGGAACAGAGTGGCACCAGCATAGGGAATGCACTTTAAACGGAGCATGCAATACGCTTACACTATGACCAAGAACACACTAACTTTGGAACAGGGAACGCACTGAAGCTAGGTCTGGGAATACACAGTGACTCGGAAAGAGAGACAAATACAGAGGGATGGAGAGTCTCTGGCACAGGCACACAAAGGAACAGAACTCACTGCTAATTTTCACCTAGGCTATACAAGTCTCGCTTAGGGAGGCACGGAGAAAGTGATATGCATGATAACCAAAATGCAAGACCTACTAATCTCACTCACATGGGTTCTGGTGGAAGGTCACAAGACTCATAAGCCATTATCATTGGGGAACCCATAACTTACGAAGGAAATTTTGCACCATATAAAAAAACATTATAAAACATATCCTAACATAAGATTGTTTAACATAGCATAAATAGTGTCATGTCATGTAAAATAACATAACATTGTCGCAGCATGAGATTTGAAGATGAGAGCTCAGGGTTATAAGGTAATGATATGAGTGTGAGAAGTTGGCCTGGCATATGCTGTCCACTAATTATAGTGGGCACCTTGCACCAGTCCAAACAACCCCTTATTGGAGATAGGTTAAAGACAACCTTATTGAAAGCTATCCTAGTGGTAGCTATGGAGAGCAGCCTTCAGGCTAAGTCTTGAAGGAATGTAAAGCAGCTTGTTTTACCAGTCTATAATCTCTTGAGTGATCAAATGAAAGAGCACCACACCAGGTATATATTCAAAATATATGTATTTATTGCTAAACACACCCCTCTAGTCTCTTTATGAGGCTAGAGTTCGAAGTACACAAGTTATAAGTTATTTAAACACAGTAATAGCACAAATACACGTTTGGGCCCTAGGGGCGTACCAAACCATATACCAATAAAGTGGTATAAGAACCACGACTGAACTAGACACTAGGCCTAGAGCCTCTAGAAGTGCTTGGACCACAAGGAACCACCCAAGGTAGTGACACAGGGGACCCACGGGGGACGCGTGCAGTGTAAATACACAACCGCGATACGCCGTTAACTTCTATGGAGAAAGTCGCGATCAGGAAATTAAAGAAAAGGGACACTTAAAGGAGGACTTGGAGCAAACCCTTTGAGAACTAGGTCGTTCTAGAGTCTCTACCCACGGGAGCACCGGAGTACTCGTGTTACCTCACCCAGGGAAGCCGGGTGCATAGGTGCCTTTCGGGGTCGGGTTTCGTCGTCGATTTGAATGGCGATCTGCTGCAAAGTGCTGCTGGCGACCAAGTGGAAAGTGTCCGGGTGGATCCAAGAGTGGATCGGAGATCTGAAGAACCTGAAAGCAGAGGGGACAGAGTCTGGGTCACTAGCCAGTGACCAGGAAGGCGATGGACAGATGCCCACCGATGTTGAGTGATTCAGGTGCGTTGATGGTTGTCTTGACTCTTCAGCCACGAGGTTCAGGAGGCGTTGTCGGTGACCAGGAGCAGGATTCGGGCTGGTACACGATGTCTGTCGAGTGCTGAGGTGTCGGCGACCGGATTGGACCCAACAAGCCTTGGCAACGGCAAGTCTCGGTGAAGATGAAGATCGTCAATGGTGCAGACCAGCAAGGTCTGAGGAACTCACCCAGCGAGGGTAAGTGAGGGCAGGCCTGGAGCAACCAGGGTGCCCAAGAAGAAAAGGATTGGCCTTCGTGAAGGGCTACTAGCCAACGGGCTAGCGACCGCGAAGGAGCCTCGAGACGTCGCACGTGCATCTGGCTCACAAGGACACTCGTGGAGTGGAGGCCAGTGATCTTCGGTGCAGTTGGTGCTGGAGGCTAGGGCTACTCAGAGCCCAAAGCACGACTTCGTGGGAGACCCAGAAGAGGATGCACTTGCAAATGTGCTCGGTGTCCAGGGGTCACGGTCTCACGTTACCCACGATAGCTACGGGCCTCAGCTTTGCTGGGGACTCAGGGTAGCCTCGGGGAAGTCTGAGAATCCACCTCTGGTGATGCGAAGACTCGGCGTCCGACGGGAGCTTCAGAAATGCAGACCGGACAGATGCGTCTTTGGTGCCTGCCAAGCAGGGAGTCACTCCTTGACCCCAAGGGAGATTCTTCTGTCCTCTAGTCTTGAGTAGAGCGTCGAAGGTCCAGGATTCTGTTTCAGAGTTTCATCCAGGGATAATCTAAAGTCCTAAGGACTGGGTTCCTATACTTATACCAAGTTTAGGGGTTGGACTACTCTGTGGCCCCACCTATGGGTGGGTCAGGGCAGAGGGGTGGCTACACCCCTTTCCCTTTGTCCAGTTCACGCCAAAGCAGGGGCTGCAAGCCCCTGATCCGGTTTGAACTGGGGTATGCACAGGGACACCAAATGTGCCCCCAGTGCAGGACTTCAAAGCACCCGAAAGTGCTCCCGCCCAGCCCCAATACACATTATCCTGTCTGGGGAGGTGGTCACACCTCCCTGGGACAGGAAACCTATTGTCCAGGCCTCCCCTGCCGGAGTTTCGTCCAGCAGCAGGAGGCCAGACTCGTGTCTGTGGCAGCAGCATCCATTTTGTGATGCCAGGGCTTTAGAAAGAAGTTACCGGGCTAGCCAGAGTTAACATGTCTTTCCCTCTAGAAGGGTGGAATGCTACCCCCGCCACCAGAATTGGCGGGGGGTAGTATTCCAAGATGTTTGACACCAAACACGACATGTTTAGGTGCAGCCATTCCAAAGTTAGCATTTAACGCGAGGTTATAATGCGCTTAAGAGTATATGGTCAGGCTGCACTACAAACAGCATCAGAGAAGGGTCTCCGAACGCTGCAGAGGGGCCCTGCTCATGCAGGGGCACCCTCTCACATAGGAACCACGCACTCTGCCTTCAGGATTGATAAGGCCTGCCATAGGAGTGACTTATAGGTTTATATGTGTGTATGTATTTAGTGATATAGGTAACCTATATCACAGTAAGGAGTGCATGCACCACCTTACCCAGGCTGCAGTAGCAGACCTGTGGTGCCAGTTTGGATGGCCTTCCAGGGGTGGCATAATACATGCTGCAGCCCCTGGTAGGCCTCTGAGGTACCTATGCCCTTGGTACATAGTATACCATATACTAGGGACTTATAAGGGCACTCCAGATTCCAATCAGTGATGTGCCTAAGGCACATGGAAACCATTTTAGAGAGGAAGCAGCTAGGCTGGGGTTCTGATTAGCAGGGCCCCAGCCAGACTAATGTCGAAAAACAGTGAAGCATCAGCAAAAAGTGGGGGTACCCATGTGAAGCAGATCCTACTCTCCTACACAACCCCCCAAACGTAGGGACATTAAACTAACCTTGCCCAGTTAAGTCTTCATGTTCTAAGTGGAAGTACCTAGAGAGTCCATCTGCATTGGCATGGTTACTCCCAGGTCTATGTTCCACTGTGAAGTCCATCCCCTGTAGGGAAATGGACCACCTAAGCAGTTTGGGGTTTTCACCCTTCATTTGTTTTAGCCATAAGAGGGGCTTATGGTCTGTCTGAACCAGGAAGTGGGTACCAAACAAGTATGGCCTCAACTTCTTCAGAGCCCAGACCACAGCAAAGGCCTCCCTCTCTATGGCTGACCAACGTTTCTCTCTAGGGGTCAGCCTTCTGCTAATGAAAGCTACTGGCTGATCCTGACCTTCTTCATTCAATTGTGACAGTACAGCCCCTACCCCCAATTCAGATGCATCAGTTTGAACAATGAACTTCTTGGAGTAATCAGGACTCTGTAGAATGGGAGCAGTGCACATGGCCTGCTTCAGGTCATCAAATGCCTTTTGACAGCTAGCTGTCCACTGAACCTTTTTGGGCATTTTCTTAGAAGTTAAGTCATTCAGGGGTGTCACTATTGATCCATACCCCTTGACAAATCTCCTATAGTACCCAGTCAGGCCTAGGAAGGCTCTCACCTGAGTCTGGGTAGTGGGAGCAGTCCAGTCCATGATAGTCTGGATCTTGCTCTGCAAAGGTTGAACCTGGCCTCCACCCACAAGGTGGCCCAGGTACACAAC